>JAUPFR010000003.1:90092548-90591589 GCA_036925125.1 Oreortyx pictus | reverse complement strand
CCTACCCTAACCCTAACCCTATCACCTAACCCTAACCCTAACCTAACCCTAACCCTAACCCTATCTCCTAACCCTAACCCTTATACCCTAACCTAACCCTAACCCTAACCCTAACCCTAACCCTAACCCTAACCCTAACCCTAACCCTAACCCTAACCCTAACCCTAACCCTAACCCTAACCCTAACCCTAACCCTAACCCTAACCCTAACCCTAACCCTAACCCTAACCCTAACCCTAACCCTAACCCTAACCCTAACCCTAACCCTAACCCTAACCCTAACCCTAACCCTAACCCTAACCCTAACCCTAACCCTAACCCTAACCCTAACCCTAACCCTAACCCTAACCCTAACCCTAACCCTAACCCTAACCCTAACCCTAACCCTAACCCTAACCCTAACCCTAACCCTAACCCTAACCCTAACCCTAACCCTAACCCTAACCCTAACCCTAACCCTAACCCTAACCCTAACCCTAACCCTAACCCTAACCCTAACCCTAACCCTAACCCTAACCCTAACCCTAACCCTAACCCTAACCCTAACCCTAACCCTAACCCTAACCCTAACCCTAACCCTAACCCTAACCCTAACCCTAACCCTAACCCTAACCCTAACCCTAACCCTAACCCTAACCCTAACCCTAACCCTAACCCTAACCCTAACCCTAACCCTAACCCTAACCCTAACCCTAACCCTAACCCTAACCCTAACCCTAACCCTAACCCTAACCCTAACCCTAACCCTAACCCTAACCCTAACCCTAACCCTAACCCTAACCCTAACCCTAACCCTAACCCTAACCCTAACCCTAACCCTAACCCTAACCCTAACCCTAACCCTAACCCTAACCCTAACCCTAACCCTAACCCTAACCCTAACCCTAACCCTAACCCTAACCCTAACCCTAACCCTAACCCTAACCCTAACCCTAACCCTAACCCTAACCCTAACCCTAACCCTAACCCTAACCCTAACCCTAACCCTAACCCTAACCCTAACCCTAACCCTAACCCTAACCCTAACCCTAACCCTAACCCTAACCCTAACCCTAACCCTAACCCTAACCCTAACCCTAACCCTAACCCTAACCCTAACCCTAACCCTAACCCTAACCCTAACCCTAACCCTAACCCTAACCCTAACCCTAACCCTAACCCTAACCCTAACCCTAACCCTAACCCTAACCCTAACCCTAACCCTAACCCTAACCCTAACCCTAACCCTAACCCTAACCCTAACCCTAACCCTAACCCTAACCCTAACCCTAACCCTAACCCTAACCCTAACCCTAACCCTAACCCTAACCCTAACCCTAACCCTAACCCTAACCCTAACCCTAACCCTAACCCTAACCCTAACCCTAACCCTAACCCTAACCCTAACCCTAACCCTAACCCTAACCCTAACCCTAACCCTAACCCTAACCCTAACCCTAACCCTAACCCTAACCCTAACCCTAACCCTAACCCTAACCCTAACCCTAACCCTAACCCTAACCCTAACCCTAACCCTAACCCTAACCCTAACCCTAACCCTAACCCTAACCCTAACCCTAACCCTAACCCTAACCCTAACCCTAACCCTAACCCTAACCCTAACCCTAACCCTAACCCTAACCCTAACCCTAACCCTAACCCTAACCCTAACCCTAACCCTAACCCTAACCCTAACCCTAACCCTAACCCTAACCCTAACCCTAACCCTAACCCTAACCCTAACCCTAACCCTAACCCTAACCCTAACCCTAACCCTAACCCTAACCCTAACCCTAACCCTAACCCTAACCCTAACCCTAACCCTAACCCTAACCCTAACCCTAACCCTAACCCTAACCCTAACCCTAACCCTAACCCTAACCCTAACCCTAACCCTAACCCTAACCCTAACCCTAACCCTAACCCTAACCCTAACCCTAACCCTAACCCTAACCCTAACCCTAACCCTAACCCTAACCCTAACCCTAACCCTAACCCTAACCCTAACCCTAACCCTAACCCTAACCCTAACCCTAACCCTAACCCTAACCCTAACCCTAACCCTAACCCTAACCCTAACCCTAACCCTAACCCTAACCCTAACCCTAACCCTAACCCTAACCCTAACCCTAACCCTAACCCTAACCCTAACCCTAACCCTAACCCTAACCCTAACCCTAACCCTAACCCTAACCCTAACCCTAACCCTAACCCTAACCCTAACCCTAACCCTAACCCTAACCCTAACCCTAACCCTAACCCTAACCCTAACCCTAACCCTAACCCTAACCCTAACCCTAACCCTAACCCTAACCCTAACCCTAACCCTAACCCTAACCCTAACCCTAACCCTAACCCTAACCCTAACCCTAACCCTAACCCTAACCCTAACCCTAACCCTAACCCTAACCCTAACCCTAACCCTAACCCTAACCCTAACCCTAACCCTAACCCTAACCCTAACCCTAACCCTAACCCTAACCCTAACCCTAACCCTAACCCTAACCCTAACCCTAACCCTAACCCTAACCCTAACCCTAACCCTAACCCTAACCCTAACCCTAACCCTAACCCTAACCCTAACCCTAACCCTAACCCTAACCCTAACCCTAACCCTAACCCTAACCCTAACCCTAACCCTAACCCTAACCCTAACCCTAACCCTAACCCTAACCCTAACCCTAACCCTAACCCTAACCCTAACCCTAACCCTAACCCTAACCCTAACCCTAACCCTAACCCTAACCCTAACCCTAACCCTAACCCTAACCCTAACCCTAACCCTAACCCTAACCCTAACCCTAACCCTAACCCTAACCCTAACCCTAACCCTAACCCTAACCCTAACCCTAACCCTAACCCTAACCCTAACCCTAACCCTAACCCTAACCCTAACCCTAACCCTAACCCTAACCCTAACCCTAACCCTAACCCTAACCCTAACCCTAACCCTAACCCTAACCCTAACCCTAACCCTAACCCTAACCCTAACCCTAACCCTAACCCTAACCCTAACCCTAACCCTAACCCTAACCCTAACCCTAACCCTAACCCTAACCCTAACCCTAACCCTAACCCTAACCCTAACCCTAACCCTAACCCTAACCCTAACCCTAACCCTAACCCTAACCCTAACCCTAACCCTAACCCTAACCCTAACCCTAACCCTAACCCTAACCCTAACCCTAACCCTAACCCTAACCCTAACCCTAACCCTAACCCTAACCCTAACCCTAACCCTAACCCTAACCCTAACCCTAACCCTAACCCTAACCCTAACCCTAACCCTAACCCTAACCCTAACCCTAACCCTAACCCTAACCCTAACCCTAACCCTAACCCTAACCCTAACCCTAACCCTAACCCTAACCCTAACCCTAACCCTAACCCTAACCCTAACCCTAACCCTAACCCTAACCCTAACCCTAACCCTAACCCTAACCCTAACCCTAACCCTAACCCTAACCCTAACCCTAACCCTAACCCTAACCCTAACCCTAACCCTAACCCTAACCCTAACCCTAACCCTAACCCTAACCCTAACCCTAACCCTAACCCTAACCCTAACCCTAACCCTAACCCTAACCCTAACCCTAACCCTAACCCTAACCCTAACCCTAACCCTAACCCTAACCCTAACCCTAACCCTAACCCTAACCCTAACCCTAACCCTAACCCTAACCCTAACCCTAACCCTAACCCTAACCCTAACCCTAACCCTAACCCTAACCCTAACCCTAACCCTAACCCTAACCCTAACCCTAACCCTAACCCTAACCCTAACCCTAACCCTAACCCTAACCCTAACCCTAACCCTAACCCTAACCCTAACCCTAACCCTAACCCTAACCCTAACCCTAACCCTAACCCTAACCCTAACCCTAACCCTAACCCTAACCCTAACCCTAACCCTAACCCTAACCCTAACCCTAACCCTAACCCTAACCCTAACCCTAACCCTAACCCTAACCCTAACCCTAACCCTAACCCTAACCCTAACCCTAACCCTAACCCTAACCCTAACCCTAACCCTAACCCTAACCCTAACCCTAACCCTAACCCTAACCCTAACCCTAACCCTAACCCTAACCCTAACCCTAACCCTAACCCTAACCCTAACCCTAACCCTAACCCTAACCCTAACCCTAACCCTAACCCTAACCCTAACCCTAACCCTAACCCTAACCCTAACCCTAACCCTAACCCTAACCCTAACCCTAACCCTAACCCTAACCCTAACCCTAACCCTAACCCTAACCCTAACCCTAACCCTAACCCTAACCCTAACCCTAACCCTAACCCTAACCCTAACCCTAACCCTAACCCTAACCCTAACCCTAACCCTAACCCTAACCCTAACCCTAACCCTAACCCTAACCCTAACCCTAACCCTAACCCTAACCCTAACCCTAACCCTAACCCTAACCCTAACCCTAACCCTAACCCTAACCCTAACCCTAACCCTAACCCTAACCCTAACCCTAACCCTAACCCTAACCCTAACCCTAACCCTAACCCTAACCCTAACCCTAACCCTAACCCTAACCCTAACCCTAACCCTAACCCTAACCCTAACCCTAACCCTAACCCTAACCCTAACCCTAACCCTAACCCTAACCCTAACCCTAACCCTAACCCTAACCCTAACCCTAACCCTAACCCTAACCCTAACCCTAACCCTAACCCTAACCCTAACCCTAACCCTAACCCTAACCCTAACCCTAACCCTAACCCTAACCCTAACCCTAACCCTAACCCTAACCCTAACCCTAACCCTAACCCTAACCCTAACCCTAACCCTAACCCTAACCCTAACCCTAACCCTAACCCTAACCCTAACCCTAACCCTAACCCTAACCCTAACCCTAACCCTAACCCTAACCCTAACCCTAACCCTAACCCTAACCCTAACCCTAACCCTAACCCTAACCCTAACCCTAACCCTAACCCTAACCCTAACCCTAACCCTAACCCTAACCCTAACCCTAACCCTAACCCTAACCCTAACCCTAACCCTAACCCTAACCCTAACCCTAACCCTAACCCTAACCCTAACCCTAACCCTAACCCTAACCCTAACCCTAACCCTAACCCTAACCCTAACCCTAACCCTAACCCTAACCCTAACCCTAACCCTAACCCTAACCCTAACCCTAACCCTAACCCTAACCCTAACCCTAACCCTAACCCTAACCCTAACCCTAACCCTAACCCTAACCCTAACCCTAACCCTAACCCTAACCCTAACCCTAACCCTAACCCTAACCCTAACCCTAACCCTAACCCTAACCCTAACCCTAACCCTAACCCTAACCCTAACCCTAACCCTAACCCTAACCCTAACCCTAACCCTAACCCTAACCCTAACCCTAACCCTAACCCTAACCCTAACCCTAACCCTAACCCTAACCCTAACCCTAACCCTAACCCTAACCCTAACCCTAACCCTAACCCTAACCCTAACCCTAACCCTAACCCTAACCCTAACCCTAACCCTAACCCTAACCCTAACCCTAACCCTAACCCTAACCCTAACCCTAACCCTAACCCTAACCCTAACCCTAACCCTAACCCTAACCCTAACCCTAACCCTAACCCTAACCCTAACCCTAACCCTAACCCTAACCCTAACCCTAACCCTAACCCTAACCCTAACCCTAACCCTAACCCTAACCCTAACCCTAACCCTAACCCTAACCCTAACCCTAACCCTAACCCTAACCCTAACCCTAACCCTAACCCTAACCCTAACCCTAACCCTAACCCTAACCCTAACCCTAACCCTAACCCTAACCCTAACCCTAACCCTAACCCTAACCCTAACCCTAACCCTAACCCTAACCCTAACCCTAACCCTAACCCTAACCCTAACCCTAACCCTAACCCTAACCCTAACCCTAACCCTAACCCTAACCCTAACCCTAACCCTAACCCTAACCCTAACCCTAACCCTAACCCTAACCCTAACCCTAACCCTAACCCTAACCCTAACCCTAACCCTAACCCTAACCCTAACCCTAACCCTAACCCTAACCCTAACCCTAACCCTAACCCTAACCCTAACCCTAACCCTAACCCTAACCCTAACCCTAACCCTAACCCTAACCCTAACCCTAACCCTAACCCTAACCCTAACCCTAACCCTAACCCTAACCCTAACCCTAACCCTAACCCTAACCCTAACCCTAACCCTAACCCTAACCCTAACCCTAACCCTAACCCTAACCCTAACCCTAACCCTAACCCTAACCCTAACCCTAACCCTAACCCTAACCCTAACCCTAACCCTAACCCTAACCCTAACCCTAACCCTAACCCTAACCCTAACCCTAACCCTAACCCTAACCCTAACCCTAACCCTAACCCTAACCCTAACCCTAACCCTAACCCTAACCCTAACCCTAACCCTAACCCTAACCCTAACCCTAACCCTAACCCTAACCCTAACCCTAACCCTAACCCTAACCCTAACCCTAACCCTAACCCTAACCCTAACCCTAACCCTAACCCTAACCCTAACCCTAACCCTAACCCTAACCCTAACCCTAACCCTAACCCTAACCCTAACCCTAACCCTAACCCTAACCCTAACCCTAACCCTAACCCTAACCCTAACCCTAACCCTAACCCTAACCCTAACCCTAACCCTAACCCTAACCCTAACCCTAACCCTAACCCTAACCCTAACCCTAACCCTAACCCTAACCCTAACCCTAACCCTAACCCTAACCCTAACCCTAACCCTAACCCTAACCCTAACCCTAACCCTAACCCTAACCCTAACCCTAACCCTAACCCTAACCCTAACCCTAACCCTAACCCTAACCCTAACCCTAACCCTAACCCTAACCCTAACCCTAACCCTAACCCTAACCCTAACCCTAACCCTAACCCTAACCCTAACCCTAACCCTAACCCTAACCCTAACCCTAACCCTAACCCTAACCCTAACCCTAACCCTAACCCTAACCCTAACCCTAACCCTAACCCTAACCCTAACCCTAACCCTAACCCTAACCCTAACCCTAACCCTATCCCTAACCCTAACCCTAACCCTAACCCTAACCCTAACCCTAACCCTAACCCTAACCCTAACCCTAACCCTAACCCTAACCCTAACCCTAACCCTAACCCTAACCCTAACCCTAACCCTAACCCTAACCCTAACCCTAACCCTAACCCTAACCCTAACCCTAACCCTAACCCTAACCCTAACCCTAACCCTAACCCTAACCCTAACCCTAACCCTAACCCTAACCCTAACCCTAACCCTAACCCTAACCCTAACCCTAACCCTAACCCTAACCCTAACCCTAACCCTAACCCTAACCCTAACCCTAACCCTAACCCTAACCCTAACCCTAACCCTAACCCTAACCCTAACCCTAACCCTAACCCTAACCCTAACCCTAACCCTAACCCTAACCCTAACCCTAACCCTAACCCTAACCCTAACCCTAACCCTAACCCTAACCCTAACCCTAACCCTAACCCTAACCCTAACCCTAACCCTAACCCTAACCCTAACCCTAACCCTAACCCTAACCCTAACCCTAACCCTAACCCTAACCCTAACCCTAACCCTAACCCTAACCCTAACCCTAACCCTAACCCTAACCCTAACCCTAACCCTAACCCTAACCCTAACCCTAACCCTAACCCTAACCCTAACCCTAACCCTAACCCTAACCCTAACCCTAACCCTAACCCTAACCCTAACCCTAACCCTAACCCTAACCCTAACCCTAACCCTAACCCTAACCCTAACCCTAACCCTAACCCTAACCCTAACCCTAACCCTAACCCTAACCCTAACCCTAACCCTAACCCTAACCCTAACCCTAACCCTAACCCTAACCCTAACCCTAACCCTAACCCTAACCCTAACCCTAACCCTAACCCTAACCCTAACCCTAACCCTAACCCTAACCCTAACCCTAACCCTAACCCTAACCCTAACCCTAACCCTAACCCTAACCCTAACCCTAACCCTAACCCTAACCCTAACCCTAACCCTAACCCTAACCCTAACCCTAACCCTAACCCTAACCCTAACCCTAACCCTAACCCTAACCCTAACCCTAACCCTAACCCTAACCCTAACCCTAACCCTAACCCTAACCCTAACCCTAACCCTAACCCTAACCCTAACCCTAACCCTAACCCTAACCCTAACCCTAACCCTAACCCTAACCCTAACCCTAACCCTAACCCTAACCCTAACCCTAACCCTAACCCTAACCCTAACCCTAACCCTAACCCTAACCCTAACCCTAACCCTAACCCTAACCCTAACCCTAACCCTAACCCTAACCCTAACCCTAACCCTAACCCTAACCCTAACCCTAACCCTAACCCTAACCCTAACCCTAACCCTAACCCTAACCCTAACCCTAACCCTAACCCTAACCCTAACCCTAACCCTAACCCTAACCCTAACCCTAACCCTAACCCTAACCCTAACCCTAACCCTAACCCTAACCCTAACCCTAACCCTAACCCTAACCCTAACCCTAACCCTAACCCTAACCCTAACCCTAACCCTAACCCTAACCCTAACCCTAACCCTAACCCTAACCCTAACCCTAACCCTAACCCTAACCCTAACCCTAACCCTAACCCTAACCCTAACCCTAACCCTAACCCTAACCCTAACCCTAACCCTAACCCTAACCCTAACCCTAACCCTAACCCTAACCCTAACCCTAACCCTAACCCTAACCCTAACCCTAACCCTAACCCTAACCCTAACCCTAACCCTAACCCTAACCCTAACCCTAACCCTAACCCTAACCCTAACCCTAACCCTAACCCTAACCCTAACCCTAACCCTAACCCTAACCCTAACCCTAACCCTAACCCTAACCCTAACCCTAACCCTAACCCTAACCCTAACCCTAACCCTAACCCTAACCCTAACCCTAACCCTAACCCTAACCCTAACCCTAACCCTAACCCTAACCCTAACCCTAACCCTAACCCTAACCCTAACCCTAACCCTAACCCTAACCCTAACCCTAACCCTAACCCTAACCCTAACCCTAACCCTAACCCTAACCCTAACCCTAACCCTAACCCTAACCCTAACCCTAACCCTAACCCTAACCCTAACCCTAACCCTAACCCTAACCCTAACCCTAACCCTAACCCTAACCCTAACCCTAACCCTAACCCTAACCCTAACCCTAACCCTAACCCTAACCCTAACCCTAACCCTAACCCTAACCCTAACCCTAACCCTAACCCTAACCCTAACCCTAACCCTAACCCTAACCCTAACCCTAACCCTAACCCTAACCCTAACCCTAACCCTAACCCTAACCCTAACCCTAACCCTAACCCTAACCCTAACCCTAACCCTAACCCTAACCCTAACCCTAACCCTAACCCTAACCCTAACCCTAACCCTAACCCTAACCCTAACCCTAACCCTAACCCTAACCCTAACCCTAACCCTAACCCTAACCCTAACCCTAACCCTAACCCTAACCCTAACCCTAACCCTAACCCTAACCCTAACCCTAACCCTAACCCTAACCCTAACCCTAACCCTAACCCTAACCCTAACCCTAACCCTAACCCTAACCCTAACCCTAACCCTAACCCTAACCCTAACCCTAACCCTAACCCTAACCCTAACCCTAACCCTAACCCTAACCCTAACCCTAACCCTAACCCTAACCCTAACCCTAACCCTAACCCTAACCCTAACCCTAACCCTAACCCTAACCCTAACCCTAACCCTAACCCTAACCCTAACCCTAACCCTAACCCTAACCCTAACCCTAACCCTAACCCTAACCCTAACCCTAACCCTAACCCTAACCCTAACCCTAACCCTAACCCTAACCCTAACCCTAACCCTAACCCTAACCCTAACCCTAACCCTAACCCTAACCCTAACCCTAACCCTAACCCTAACCCTAACCCTAACCCTAACCCTAACCCTAACCCTAACCCTAACCCTAACCCTAACCCTAACCCTAACCCTAACCCTAACCCTAACCCTAACCCTAACCCTAACCCTAACCCTAACCCTAACCCTAACCCTAACCCTAACCCTAACCCTAACCCTAACCCTAACCCTAACCCTAACCCTAACCCTAACCCTAACCCTAACCCTAACCCTAACCCTAACCCTAACCCTAACCCTAACCCTAACCCTAACCCTAACCCTAACCCTAACCCTAACCCTAACCCTAACCCTAACCCTAACCCTAACCCTAACCCTAACCCTAACCCTAACCCTAACCCTAACCCTAACCCTAACCCTAACCCTAACCCTAACCCTAACCCTAACCCTAACCCTAACCCTAACCCTAACCCTAACCCTAACCCTAACCCTAACCCTAACCCTAACCCTAACCCTAACCCTAACCCTAACCCTAACCCTAACCCTAACCCTAACCCTAACCCTAACCCTAACCCTAACCCTAACCCTAACCCTAACCCTAACCCTAACCCTAACCCTAACCCTAACCCTAACCCTAACCCTAACCCTAACCCTAACCCTAACCCTAACCCTAACCCTAACCCTAACCCTAACCCTAACCCTAACCCTAACCCTAACCCTAACCCTAACCCTAACCCTAACCCTAACCCTAACCCTAACCCTAACCCTAACCCTAACCCTAACCCTAACCCTAACCCTAACCCTAACCCTAACCCTAACCCTAACCCTAACCCTAACCCTAACCCTAACCCTAACCCTAACCCTAACCCTAACCCTAACCCTAACCCTAACCCTAACCCTAACCCTAACCCTAACCCTAACCCTAACCCTAACCCTAACCCTAACCCTAACCCTAACCCTAACCCTAACCCTAACCCTAACCCTAACCCTAACCCTAACCCTAACCCTAACCCTAACCCTAACCCTAACCCTAACCCTAACCCTAACCCTAACCCTAACCCTAACCCTAACCCTAACCCTAACCCTAACCCTAACCCTAACCCTAACCCTAACCCTAACCCTAACCCTAACCCTAACCCTAACCCTAACCCTAACCCTAACCCTAACCCTAACCCTAACCCTAACCCTAACCCTAACCCTAACCCTAACCCTAACCCTAACCCTAACCCTAACCCTAACCCTAACCCTAACCCTAACCCTAACCCTAACCCTAACCCTAACCCTAACCCTAACCCTAACCCTAACCCTAACCCTAACCCTAACCCTAACCCTAACCCTAACCCTAACCCTAACCCTAACCCTAACCCTAACCCTAACCCTAACCCTAACCCTAACCCTAACCCTAACCCTAACCCTAACCCTAACCCTAACCCTAACCCTAACCCTAACCCTAACCCTAACCCTAACCCTAACCCTAACCCTAACCCTAACCCTAACCCTAACCCTAACCCTAACCCTAACCCTAACCCTAACCCTAACCCTAACCCTAACCCTAACCCTAACCCTAACCCTAACCCTAACCCTAACCCTAACCCTAACCCTAACCCTAACCCTAACCCTAACCCTAACCCTAACCCTAACCCTAACCCTAACCCTAACCCTAACCCTAACCCTAACCCTAACCCTAACCCTAACCCTAACCCTAACCCTAACCCTAACCCTAACCCTAACCCTAACCCTAACCCTAACCCTAACCCTAACCCTAACCCTAACCCTAACCCTAACCCTAACCCTAACCCTAACCCTAACCCTAACCCTAACCCTAACCCTAACCCTAACCCTAACCCTAACCCTAACCCTAACCCTAACCCTAACCCTAACCCTAACCCTAACCCTAACCCTAACCCTAACCCTAACCCTAACCCTAACCCTAACCCTAACCCTAACCCTAACCCTAACCCTAACCCTAACCCTAACCCTAACCCTAACCCTAACCCTAACCCTAACCCTAACCCTAACCCTAACCCTAACCCTAACCCTAACCCTAACCCTAACCCTAACCCTAACCCTAACCCTAACCCTAACCCTAACCCTAACCCTAACCCTAACCCTAACCCTAACCCTAACCCTAACCCTAACCCTAACCCTAACCCTAACCCTAACCCTAACCCTAACCCTAACCCTAACCCTAACCCTAACCCTAACCCTAACCCTAACCCTAACCCTAACCCTAACCCTAACCCTAACCCTAACCCTAACCCTAACCCTACCAGCAACCAATCAGCCGCTAAGTCCTACCAGCATCCAGCTACAACCAATCAGCCGCTAAGTCCTACCAGCATCCAGCTACAACCAACCAGCCGCTAAGTCCTACCAGCAACCAACCAGCCACTAAGTCCTACCAGCAACCAACCAGCCGCTAAGTCCTACCAGCATCCAGCTACAAACAACCAGCCACTAAGTCCTACCAGCAACCAACCAGCCGCTAAGTCCTACCAGCATCCAGCTACAAACAACCAGCCGCTAAGTCCTACCAGCAACCAATCAGCCGCTAAGTCCTACCAGCATCCAGCTACAAACAACCAGCCGCTAAGTCCTACCAGCAACCAATCAGCCGCTAAGTCCTACCAGCATCCAGCTACAACCAACCAGCCGCTAAGTCCTACCAGCATCCAGCTACAACCAACCAGCCGCTAAGTCCTACCAGCATCCAGCTACAACCAACCAGCCGCTAAGTCCTACCAGCATCCAGCTACAACCAACCAGCCGCTAAGTCCTACCAGCAACCAATCAGCCGCTAAGTCCTACCAGCATCCAGCTACAACCAACCAGCCGCTAAGTCCTACCAGCAACCAATCAGCCGCTAAGTCCTACCAGCATCCAGCTACAACCAATCAGCCGCTAAGTCCTACCAGCAACCAATCAGCCGCTAAGTCCTACCAGCAACCAATCAGCCGCTAAGTCCTACCAGCATCCAGCTACAACCAACCAGCCGCTAAGTCCTACCAGCAACCAATCAGCCGCTAAGTCCTACCAGCATCCAGCTACAACCAATCAGCCGCTAAGTCCTACCAGCATCCAGCTACAACCAACCAGCCGCTAAGTCCTACCAGCATCCAGCTACAACCAACCAGCCGCTAAGTCCTACCAGCAACCAATCAGCCGCTAAGTCCTACCAGCATCCAGCTACAACCAACCAGCCGCTAAGTCCTACCAGCAACCAATCAGCCGCTAAGTCCTACCAGCATCCAGCTACAACCAACCAGCCGCTAAGTCCTACCAGCAACCAATCAGCCGCTAAGTCCTACCATCATCCAGCTACAACCAACCAGCCGCTAAGTCCTACCAGCATCCAGCTACAACCAACCAGCCGCTAAGTCCTACCAGCATCCAGCTACAACCAATCAGCCGCTAAGTCCTACCAGCATCCAGCTACAACCAACCAGCCGCTAAGTCCTACCAGCAACCAATCAGCTGCTAAGTCCTACCATCATCCAGCTACAACCAACCAGCCACTAAGTCCTACCAGCATCCAGCTACAACCAATCAGCTGCTAAGTCCTACCAGCAACCAACCAGCCGCTAAGACCTACCAGCAACCAACTAGGCGCTAAGCTAATTCCTGCTAGAGCCTTAATCTAACCCCACACTTACCTGTTGCACCTACCTTGGAATGGTGATGTGTCCCTGGTGCAGAAAATGTAACACAGCACTCAGTTCAGCGTGACAAATATTCCTTTATTCCTTCACAGCGCACACAGACATTGCTCATTGTATCACAGAGCAGTGCAAACAATACACATTTATAGACAGAGCATACACATGTTCAAAACAATACAAGGCACGGTTACAGGCACTGTATATACATAGTCTGCATCAGTGCAAGTTACAATCATAGCAAATACAGATACAGAGTGGGTTCTAGATATCATCGTTGTCATACAGAGACTCCAAGCAGGTCTGAGAAGTGGTTACAGCCACAGCATACACAGCATCAGAGCGGGTCCCATCACTGTACACAGCATCAGAGCGGGTCTGAGAAACAGTTACAGCCACAGCATGCACAGCATCATTGTACACAGCATCAGAGCGGGTCCCATCACTGTACACAGCATCAGAGCGGGTCTGAGAAACAGTTACAGCCACAGCATGCACAGCATCAGAGCGGGTCCCATCACTGTACACAGCATCAGAGCGGGTCTGAGAAACAGTTACAGCCACAGCGTACACAGCATCATTGTACACAGCATCAGAGCGGGTCCCACATCAAAACCAACATGGACCTCAGGCCGTCCTGCAGGGAACACGAGTCTCAGAGTGGCCGGGAAGGAGCAAAAGGCCTCCAACCAACGGCCATGCGTTGGTTACGGGGTTGGGTTAGCCTACTCTACAAGGGAAAACTGAGCAAGCTAACCCAACCCCGTAAGCAAGGCCTAACTAAACTCAATTTGGAAGAGGCAAAAGCCTCTGCTGCGCTGAAATCAGCGCCAGAATCCAATTGGTCACAAACCGGCACAAGTCTCAATCAAATCAGAAAGGAGTGCAAGAGGACTCTCTGTGAGATGAGGGTGTTGGTTATGAGGTTGGGTTAGCTTGCTCAACAAGAAAAATCATAGCAAAACTAACTCAACCCTGTAAGTGAGGCCTGAAGTCAATTTGGAAGAGGCAGAAATCACTGCTGGAGCAGAAATCAGCATCTATCTGTGGCCGCAAACCGGCACGAGTCTCAGAGTGGCCGCAAACCGGCACGAGTCTCAGAGTGGCCGGGAAGGAGCAAAAGGCCTCCAACCAACGGCCATGCGTTGGTTACGGGGTTGGGTTAGCCTACTCTACAAGGAAAAACTGAGCAAGCTAACCCAACCCCGTAAGCAAGGCCTAACTAAACTCAATTTGGAAGAGGCAAAAGCCTCTGCTGCGCTGAAATCAGCGCCGGTATCCAATTGGCCGCAAACCGGCACGAGTCTCAATCAAATCAGAAAGGAGTGATTCTGTGTGAGATGGGGGTGTTGGTTACGGGTTTTGGTTAGCCTGCTGGACAAACTCAGAGCAAAGCTAACCCAACCCCGTAAACAAGGCAAAGTACTGGACATAATGACCCACGGGATTCTCCAGGAGAAGAGTGCAGGCGGGCGGTGGGACAGGGACAATATTGGCTGGATACAGAACAAGTGCCATGGCCAGGCCCATAGGGTGGAGCTAAAACCAGTTACATGCAGCCGGTGGGTGCTCTGTCCCGAGTGGAAGTGGGGTCTGTCCCATATCTTTATTAGTGACCGCAGTGAGGGCACAGAGCGCACCTGCAGAAGTTGGGAGAGGACATCACAGCAGAAAGAAGCGTGGGTCAGTCCAGGAGGTGGAAGGCCCCGTGGAAGGACGTGGATGTGTTGGATCGCCAGGCTGAGGCCGATGGAAAGAAGTACAAGTGCGCTGAGCGCTGCATCCCAAACTATGCCTGTGATGACTGCAGAGGATACTATGGGATTGGGATGGTGCACTGCTGGAGAAACTTTCACCTGTAACAACAAGGGACACAGTTACCAAAGAAACACTGGTAATTCTACAAGTGCAGAGGGTTAGAGCTACATTGTGCATGAATACAATCATCCTTAGAGCTCCCGTTAAGCTTCAGAGTCAGGTGAAGATTAACATCAAAGCTGCCTCCCAACTGATCCCAGTGAACCAAAAGCAAAGCAAAATCCCAAGAAAAAACAAAGCTACGAAAGTGCGCAAGAAGGCCCAGGAGAACATGTATGGAGAACAGCACAGAAAAATCCACAGTAAAACTAAGGAAGAACACACGAAAAACACTGCAGAGAACACCAAGAGCAAACACAAGGAGAACACGGAAGTGAACACCGAGGTTGAGGAATGGGAACGGCACAAAGAATGCACCAAGGGCATCAAGAGGACGGTGCCAAGAGAAGAGCATGAGCTGGGCCAAGGATATGGCACAAAGAGATGAGTCTGAGTTGGGCCAAGAGAAGAACCCAACTTGTTACATGAGTACGACGCCAAAAGAAGAGCCGGAGGAGGCCCAAGAACATGGTGCCAAGGGATGAGCCCGAGCTGGGCCAAGAATACAGCTCCAAGAGATGAACCTAAGCTGGGCTATAAGTATGATGCCAAAAGAAGAGCCTGAGGTGGGCCAAGAGCATGGTGCCAAGGGATGAGCCTGAGCAGGGCTGTAAGTACAATGCCAAAATAAGAGCCCAAGTTGGGCTAAGAGTACGGCACCAAGAGATGAGTCCGAGCTGGGCCAAGAGAACAGCCCCATTGGGCCAGGAGTACAACGTCAAAAGAAAGCCCAACTAAAGAACACTGCAGGATAAGGGCAAAGGAGATAAAACAGGGAAAGCTGAGAGCAAGGAAGGGGAATGGAGCAGAGAAAGCCAAGGGGAAATGCAAAGCAAACACTGCAGAGAAAGGCCAGAAGCGAGGACAACACCCAGGAGGAAAAGGAAAAGCACAAGCAGCTTTTGGGAGACCTAAAGCTTTGTGAGAACTACATTGTGCACAATGGGCAAACACCGGTGAGTGCGCGCTGTCCTTACCTGTTTGGGGGACCAGTTACCTGACAGCACAGTCTGGTTCTGAGCTATTCCAGGAGATGCAGCTTCCCATTCCTCACCGCTTTCGTGGAGCACCCCACGTTCCTCAGTGCAGCTGTTATATCCCCAGGAGTGCTGCAGTTCTCCACGGCCACCTGTTGGACACAGAACAGCAATGAAGGCACTGCCCCACACTTGTAGGGCAGCAGCTCTTACGCAAACGTGCTCCTCTGAGAAAGGAGCGCTCGTAACCCCCATTTCATCTCTCACCACGGCCGGCAGAAAACCTGCCTGCATACAAGCGATGCGCAAACGAGGGGCTCGTGATGCTCCATTTCCTGCTCTGCAGATCCCACAATACTTACACCATCAATCAGAGGAGTCCCAGCAAGCCTTATGCACCGCTGAGCTGTATAAAGAGATCAGAACAAAGAAACACAGAACATAATTCATTATGTGATAACGAGTCACAAAAATGCCTTCAAACAATACTCCACCTGAGCTGATGTAGAGCACCGTTTACCAAAGCTGTGAAACAGGCTGGGATGGTGCAGGAGCAGACAAAATTCAGGACCCAAGGGTGGAAACAATGGGGTAAAAACTGTGGAAAAAGAAACAAAGGCTGAACCAGGAAAAAAAAAAAAAAACAAATAGGAAAAAGACAAATAGCATTAGGTTTGTGGTTACACTGCACATGAATACAATTACCTTCAGAGCTCCCATTAAGATTACGGTTCAGGTGATGATTAAAATCAAAGCTGCCTCCAACCCATCACAGAGAGGCAAAGGCAAGTGGAACACCCAGGCAAGGCAAAGCCAAAGTGAAATCCCAGGGAAAGACAAATCAAAGGAAAGGCGAGGAGAACTGTGCAGAAAAGGCAAGGGGAAGGACAAAGGAGAACAGCACAGGCAATGCCCTGGGGATGGAAGGGAACGGCGCAAGGAGTGCACTACGGGGCCAAGAGAACGGCGCAAAGAGATGGCCCAGAGCTGGGCAAAGGTGAAAGGGAAGGAGAAGAACCAGGGAAATCAAAAGCAAAGATGAGGGCAAGGAGAATGGCACAAGGAATGCACTAAAGCCCAGGGCATGGAAGGGGAACAGTGCAGGGAATGCACTAAGGAACGAGAGGACGACGCCAAAAGGATCGGAGCTGGGACAAGAGAACGGTGCTAAAATGCCCAGGGAAAGGGCAAAGGACAAAGAGGAGAAACAGGGAAAGCGCAGGGAATGCGCTATGGGGCAAAGAGAGCGGCGCCAAAAGCATCAGAGCTGGAACAAGAGAATGGTGCTAAAATGCCCAGGGAAAGAGCAAAGCACAAAGAGGAGAAACACGGGAAGCCTGGGGCACGGGAGGGGAACAGTGCAAGGAATGCACTACAGGATCAACAGAGTGACGCCAAAAAACCCAGAGCTGGGATAAGAGAACGGCGCTAAAATGCCCAGGGAAAGGGCAAAGGACGAGGAGGAGAAACAGGGAAAGCCCAGGGCAGGGAAGGGGAACGGCGCAAGGAATGCACTAAGGGGCCAAGAGAACGATGCCAGGAGAAAGCCCAGGCAAAAGTAAGGAAACGGCACAAAGTGAAGGAGAATAAGGCAAGGAAAGACCAGGGGAAGGGCAAGGACAACACCCAGGTGAGAAATGAAAAGGACAGACAGCTTTTGGGTGCCCTAAAGCACAAGAAAAAGCTCTGGGAGAACTACATTGTGCCACGCTAGGTGATAGAAAAACAGCAGTGAGTGCGTGCCGTCCTTACCTGTTTGGGGGACCAGTTACCTGACAGCACAGTCTGGTTCTGAGCTATTCCAGGAGATGCAGCTTCCTCACCGCTTTCGTGGAGCACCCCACGTTCCTCAGTGCAGCTGTTATATCCCCAGGAGTGCTGCAGTTCTCCACGGCCACCTGTTGGACACAGAACAGCAATGAAGGCACTGCCCCACACTTGTAGGGCAGCAGCTCTTACGCAAACGTGCTCCTCTGAGAAAGGAGCGCTCGTAACCCCCATTTCATCTCTCACCACGGCCGGCAGAAAACCTGCCTGCATACAAGCGATGCGCAAACGAGGGGCTCGTGATGCTCCATTTCCTGCTCTGCAGATCCCACAATACTTACACCATCAATCAGAGGAGTCCCAGCAAGCCTTATGCACCGCTGAGCTGTATAAAGAGATCAGAACAAAGAAACACAGAACATAATTCATTATGTGATAACGAGTCACAAAAATGCCTTCAAACAATACTCCACCTGAGCTGATGTAGAGCACCGTTTACCAAAGCTGTGAAACAGGCTGGGATGGTGCAGGAGCAGACAAAGTTCAGGACCCAAGGGTGGAAACAATGGGGTAAAAACTGTGGAAAAAGAAACAAAGGCTGAACCAGGAAAAAAAAGAAAAAGTTTAAAGAGGAAGCACAAACAAGATTGTGAGAACACTGAACCCCTTTACAAAAAAGTGCAAATGCTCCAGGCATTCCCAGAGCTGCAGTGCTCCATCAGCTGAGCAGCATTACCCTGGGACTGATTGAAGCATTCCAGAAATGAGACAGTACTGAAAGAATGGAATAAACAGCAGCTCCTCCATCACCAGCTCAGAGAAAAAGAAACAACCCCACCATCTCCCTTACAGAAAAAATGAAGAGCATAGAGAGAATACACATCTCAGATAAAGCAACAGTAAACCAGAATAAGAACCCCAAAAGACAAAGAGCATAACCCAGAGAAGAGAGAGAACACACAGAGCAAATGCAACACCAATAAACCAGAATCAGAGCCCCAAAAGACAAAAATCATAACTCAGAGCATAGAGAGAACACACAGAGCAGATACAGCACCAATAAACCAGAATCAGAGCCCCAAAAGACAAAGAGCATAACCCCGAAGCAAAAAAAGAACTCACTGACCTCATACCAAGCTGCAGAGCTTACCTCCCTCTCTCTATAGGAAGCAGCTCCAGGCTGAGATGCTGCCCCTGCAGCTGCCGGCCCTTAAATGAGGGCGGGGGGGGGTGGAGCCAGGAATCCCATCCTATCCCCTCTCACGGCTCAACGGCTCCCACCTGTGCTCCCAGGGCTGGCCACGCCCCCTCACCAGGTGCGCCATCACAGCTCAGGCTGTGACCAACAGTTCACATACAGGTGCAAATTAATTAAATAATGAACAAGGTCTGCCTGTCCAGCAAGCGGGGATAATTAGTATACGAGCTACCTCATTGCTGTCCCCATGTCCCCACGTCCCCCAGTGCTTCACGATGTCCCCCCAATGTCCCACATCCCCCTGGAACCCCGCAATGTCCCTCTCCATCTTCCCCTTGCCCCAGTGTCACCACACCACCAACTTACCCACTATGTCCCCTCAATATCTCCCCACTGTCCTCAATGTCCGGATGTCCCCAGGGTCACCACCGGTGTCCTCGCATCCCCCCCAGGGACACATCCCCAGCGCCCATCAACTGTGGGGAGGTGGCAGTGACGGTGGTGGTGACAGTGCTGTTGACAGCAGGGACGGAGGTGGGGACACTGCTGTGCCACGTGGGTCACCCCATGCTGTGTGCCAACGCCACGGTGAGGTCATGGTGGGCGACGGGGGGGATACAGCAGGGGATGGGGGCTGGGGAGGATGGAGGGACAGTGTGGGAATGGGGGACGGTGTGGGTGACAGCAGCAGTGATGTGCAGTGATGCTAGGGTGTGACACCAGGGAGTGACTGGGGGTGAATTTGGGGTGACAACGGGAAGTGATGCTGAGATGACGTTTGGGTGATATTGAGGAGTGATTTTGGGGTGACACTGTAGTGGTAATGTTGGGGTGACGCTGTTGGTGTGATGCTAGGCAGTGTATTGGAAATACTGAGTAAGGACTTGGAGCAGTGATGGAGCACCTGGTGGGGGGCAGGGCCAAGCCAGGGGAGCTCAGGTGTGTGCAATTCTGCTGATTGCAGGAAGGGGAGGAGCCAGGACCGCCCCTCTCCAGTCCTCATTTAAGGGCTGGCAGTGGAGCTGAAGGGTTCTAGCTGGAGCTCTGCCTGTCTGAGATCTTTTAAGGTAAGGCTGATTTATTTCTTTGCTATTTTTGTTCACGTTTGCTTTCTTTGGGCATGTTCTCACCTGATGAGAGTTGGTTGTTATGTTGTTATGCTGTGCTTTTACACTGTTGTGGGGGGACGCTGGGCTGCTGCTGAAGAACTGACGCTAGGAAAGGATGTGGGGGGAGGATGCTGAGGGCTGGGAGTGTTAGGGTCCTGCAGAACAGCGATGATTTGGGCTCTCTGCTTTCAGCAATTTGCTGCCTCCTGGGATCGCAAAGTAATGGTGCACTTACACTGTAGGGACTATTATGGGTCACACTGAGGAGAGATGCTGGGGGAGATGTGGGGTGACGCTGGGGTGATGTAAAGCAGTGACACAGGGGGTTATGTTGAGGAATCAGTGGGGGCTGAAGTCAAGGAGTGACACTTGGTGATGCTGGGGGACAGGTGTTGTTGGGGGGACATTGGTATTACTGGGGTGATGTTGAGGTATCACTGGGGGATGATATCAGGGAGTCATACTGAGAGAAAACATTGACATGGGGGTGATGGAGGTGGGAGACCAAGGGGGTGGGGGGGAGATGCCGGTGCTGTTGTGCCTGGTCGGGAATGCTGAAGAAGAGAGAGATAGAAATAAAGAAGTAAATAAAGAAAAAGAGAAGGGGGAGAGATGAAGAGAGAGAGAAATAAATAAATACATAAGACAGAGAATCGGGGAGAGATGAAGAGAGAGACACAATTAAATAAATTAAAAAATATAAGTGGGAGAATGTGGGAGTGATGGAGAGAGAGACAGAAATAAATAAAGAATATGGAGAAGGGGGGAGAGACGATGAGGGACAGAGAAATAAGTAAATGGGAGATTGGGGCAGAGATGGAGAGAGAGAAAAAAATAAATGTATAAATAAGAGGGTGCCGGGGGTGAGATCAAGAGACACAGAGAATAGTAAATAAAGAAGAGGGAGAATGTGGGAGAGATAAGAGAAAGAAATAAATAAAGAACGAGGAGAAGGGGGAGAGATGGAGAGAGAGAGAAATAAATAAATATATATGAGGGAGAAGGGGAGAGAGATGAAGAGAGAGGAAGAGAAATATAAAAACATAAGAAGGAGAAGGTGGGAGAGATGAAGAGAGACAGAATAATAAAAAATAAAAAAAAAATAAATGGGAGATTGGGGTAGAGATAGAGAGAGAAAAATAAATACATATATAGGAGGGTGCCGGGGGAGAGATAAGAGACACAGAATGATAAATAAATAAAGAATATATAAATAAGTGGGAGAATGTAGGAGTGATGGAGTGAGAGACAGAAATAAATAATGAAAGAAAACAGAGAAGGGGGAGAATTGACGAGGGAGAGAGAAAGAAATAAAAAAATGGGAGATTGGGGGAGAGATGGGGAGAGATAGAATAAATTAATACATAAATAATAGGGTGCAGGGTGGAGAGATGAACAGAGAAATAAATAAATAAGAGGTAGAAGGGGGAGAGATGAAGAAAGAGTGAAAAACAAATACATAAATAAAAGGGAGCGGGGGAGAGTTGAAGAGAGATAGAGAGAAATAAAGAAAGAACAAGGAGAAGGGGGAGAGATGAAGAGAGAGTAGGAGAGAAAGAAATAGATAAATGGGAGAAGGGGGACAGATGGAGAGAGAAATAAATATGTAAATAAGTGGGAGAATGTGGGAGTGATGGAAAAAGAGAAATAAATAAATAAAGAATACGGAGAAGGGGGAGAGTTGATGAGGGAGAGAGAGAAATAATAATTAAAGAAGAGGGATATGGTGGGAAAGAGTAAGAGAGAGATTGAAATAATAAATAAAGAACGAAAGAACAGGGAGAAAGGAGGAGAGATGGAGAGAGAGAAAAATAAATAAAGAAATAACTAAATAAGGACAAGAAGGGAGAGGTGAAGAGAGAGTAGGACAGAAATAAAAATTTAAAGTGGGAGAATGTGGGAGAGATGAAGACAGAGAGAAGTAAATAGATACATAAATAAGAGTGAGAAGGATGGAGAGATGGAGTGAGAGACAGAAATAAATAAATGGGACAAGGGGGACAGATGAAGAGAGAAACAAATAACTATATAAATAAATAATAGGGAGAAGAGGGGAGAGATGAAGAGAGAGTAGGAGAGAAATAAATAAGTAAATAAGTGAGAGAATGTGGGAGAGATGAAGACAGATAGAAGTAAATAGATACATATATAAAGAAGAGGGAGAAGGAGGGAGAGATGGAGAGAGAGAGAGAGAAATAAGTAAATAAAGAAAGCAAGAAGGAGGAGTATGGGGAGAGACGGAGAGAGAGAGGGAGGGAGAAATAAATTAATACATAAAGAAGAGGGAGAAGAGGGAAGAGATGAAGAAAGTGAGAAAGAGAAATAAATAAATACATAAATAGGAGGTAGAAGGGGGAGAGGAGATGAGGGAGAGAAATAAGAAAATGGGAGATAGGGGCAGAGATGGAGAGAGAGAGAAATACATAAATAATCGGGTGCTGGGGGAGAGATCAAGCGAGACAGGATAATAAATAAAAAAGAGGGAGAAGGAGGAGAGATGAAGAGAGAGAGAAATAAATACATAAATAAGAAGTAGAAGGGGGAGAGATGGAGAGAGAGAGAGAAAGAACGAGGAGAATGGGGGAGTTGAAGAAGAGAAATAAATAAATATATAAATAAATAAGTGGGAGAATGTGGGAATGATGGAGAGAGAGACGGAGAGAGAAAAAAAGAGTACAGACAAGGGGGAGAGAAGATGAGGGAGAGAGAGAGAGAAATAAAGAAGAGGGATATGGTGGGAGAGAATAAGTGAGAGATCGAAATAAAAAAAGAAAGAACAGGGAGAAAGGCGGAGAGATGGAGAGAGAGAGAAATAAATAAAGAAATAACTAAATAAGAGGGAGAAGAAGGGAGAACAGATAAATGAGAAATAGAAAGAAGTAAAAACATACTCGGAGAAATATAAAGAAGAAAGAAAATATAAATGGAGAAATATTAGAGAGAACAGATAAACGGAGATACAGAAAGAAGAGAGAATAGTTAAATGGAGAAATAAAAAGAAGATAGAAGCGTTAAACGGAGAAATAGAAAGAAGAAAGAGCACATAATTAGAGAAAAAGAAAGAAGAGAGAAAAGATAACTGGAGAAATTGAAAGAAGAGAGAAAAGTAAAATGGAGAAATAGAAAGAAGAGCGAACGGATAAACGGAGAAATAGAAAGAGGAGAGATGGGATAAACAGAAAAAAATGAGGGAACAGATAAAACGAGAAGAAGAAAGATGAACACATAAACAAGAAATAGAAACAAGAAAGTACAGATAAACCAAGTAACAGAAAGAGGAGACAACAGATAAACGGAGAAATAGAAAGCAGAAAGAAAATATATACGGCGAAAGAGAAAGTAAAGAGAAGAGATAAACGAAGAAATATTATCATGGGTACTGATATATAGAGAAATAGATAGAGAACAGATAAATGGAGAAATAGAAAGAAGAGAGTACAGATACATGGAGAAACTGGAAGAAGACAGAAAAGATAAAGGGAGAAGCAGAAAGAAGAGAAAAGGGTTAAATGGAGAAACAGAAAGAAGAAAGAACAGATAAACAGAGATATAGAAACAAGAAAGTACAGATAAACAAAGTAATAGAAAGAGGACAAACAGAAAAAGAGAAGTAGAAAGCAGAGAGAACAGAAACAGAAAGAGAAAGAAGAGAGAACAGATAAAAGGCGTAATAGAAAGGAGAAGGGATAAACGGAGAAACAGAAAGAAGAGAAAAAATATAAACGGTGAAATAGTAAGAAAAGAAAACAGAAATACAGACAAATAGAATTGAGGGAACAGATAAACAGTAAATAAAAAGAAAGGAGAACAGATACATGGAGAAATAGAAAGAAGAAAGTTTAGATAAACTAAGAAATAGAAAGAAAATAGAAGAACAAATAAACAATGAAATAGAAAGAAGAAAGAAAAGATAAACAGAAATAGAAAATAGAGGGAACAGATAAACAGAAATACAATTGAGGGAACAGATAAATGGAGAAATGGAACGAAGAGAGAACAGATACAAGGAAAAATAGAACCGTGAGAACAGATATATAGAGAAATAGAAAGATGAGAGAACAGATTAACAGAGAAATAGAAACAAGGAAGTACAGATAAACAAAGAAATAGTAAGAAGAGAGAACAAATATTCGGAGAAATAGAAGACAGTACAGATAAACAGTGAAACAGAAAAACATGAGTACAGATAAAAGGATAAATAAAAAGAAGAGACAATAGTTAAACAGAGAAATAGAAAGAAATGAGAAAAGATAAACGGAGAAGTAGAAAGAATAGAGAATAGACTAATGGAGAAATAGAAAGAAGAGAGAACAGATAAACAGACATCGAAAGAAGGAACACAAACAGAGAAACAAATACAAGATAGTACATATAAACAAAGTAATAGAACGAGGAGAGAACAGATACGTGGAGAAGTAGAACGAGGAGAGAACAGATACGTGGAGAAGTAGAATCACGGGAAAAGATATCTAGAGAAATAGAAAGAAGAAAGAACAGATTAATGAGAAATAGAAAGAAGAAAGAACAGAGAATCAAAGAAATAGAAAGAAATAACAGATATTCGGGGAAGTAGAAAGAAGAGAGATAGATCAACGGTGAAATATAAAGAAGAAAGAAAATATAAATGGAGAAATATTAGAGAGAACAGATAAACAGAGATACAGAAAGAAGAGAGAATATTTAAATGGAGGAAAAAAAGATAGAAGCATTAAACGGAGAAATAGAAAGAAGAAAGAGCACAATCAGAGAAAAAGAAAGAAGAGAGAAAAGATAACTGGAGAAATTGAAAGAAGAAAGAAATAGTTAGATGGAGAAATAGAAAGAAGAGTGAACGGATAGATGGAGAAAAAGAAAGAGGAGAGATGGGATAAACAGAAAAAAATTGAGGGAACAGATAAAACGAGAAAAAAAGAAATGAGTGAACACATAGACAAGAAATAGAAACAAGAAAGTACAGATAAACCAAGTAATGGAAAGAGGAGACAACAGATAAATGGAGAAATAGAAAGCAGAAAGAAAATATATACAGCGAAAGAGAAAGTAAAGAGAAGACATGAACAAAGAAATATAATCATGGGTACAGATATATAAAGGAATAGAAAGAAGAGAGAACAGATAAACGGAGAAATAGAATCACGGGAAAAGATATCTAGAGAAATAGAAAGAAGAAAGAACAGAGAATCAAAGAAACAGAAAGAAATAACAGATATTCGGGGAAATAGAAAGAAGAGAGAATAGATCAACGGTGAAATAGTAAGATGAATACAGATAAACAGGTAAATTAAAAGAAGAGCGAACAGACATGCGGAGAAGCAGAAAGGAGAGCGAACAGACATGCGGAGAAGCAGAAAGGAGAGCGAACAGACATGCGGAGAAGCAGAAAGGAGAGCGAACAGACATGCGGAGAAGCAGAAAGGAGAGCGAACAGACATGCGGAGAAGCAGAAAGGAGAGCGAACAGACATGCGGAGAAGCAGAAAGGAGAGCGAACAGACATGCGGAGAAGCAGAAAGGAGAGCGAACAGACATGCGGAGAAGCAGAAAGGAGAGCGAACAGACATGCGGAGAAGCAGAAAGGAGAGCGAACAGACATGCGGAGAAGCAGAAAGGAGAGCGAACAGACATGCGGAGAAGCAGAAAGGAGAGCGAACAGACATGCGGAGAAGCAGAAAGGAGAGCGAACAGACATGCGGAGAAGCAGAAAGGAGAGCGAACAGACATGCGGAGAAGCAGAAAGGAGAGCGAACAGACAAATGGAGTAAAAGTGTCGAGGTACCAGATATAGAAATACAACTGAGGGAACAGGTAAAAAGAGAGATAGAAAGAAGAGAGAATGGATAAACGGAGAAATAGGAACAAGAGAGAACGAAAAAACAGAGAAATAGGAGAAAAGGAGAGAAGAGATAAACGGAGAAATAGAAAGAAGAGGGAATAGGTAGACCAAGAAGCAGAAAGATGAGAGAACAGATTAACAGAAAAATATAAACAAGAAAGTACAGATAAACAAAGAAATAGTACGAAGAGAGAACAAATATTCGGAGAAATAGAAAGAAGACAGTACAGATAAACAGTGAAACAGAAAAACATGAGTACAAATAAACAGATAAATAAAAAGAAGAGACAATGTTAAATGGAGAAATAGAAAGAAATGAGAAAAGAAACGGAGAAGTAGAAAGTATAGAGAATAGACAAAGGAGAAATAGAAAGAAGGAACACAGAGAAACAAATACAAGATAGTACATATAAACAAAGTAATAGAACGAGGAGAGAACAGAAAAAAGAAGTAGAACGAAGAGAGAACAGATCAATGGAGAAATAGAAAGAACAGAGAATAGATACACGGAGAAATAGAAGGAAACTAAAAGAGATAAATGGAGAATTAAAGAAGAAAGAATAAATAAATGGAGAAGAAGAAAGAAGAGAGAATAGATAAACGGGGAAATAGAAAGAAGAGAGATAAGATAAATGGAGAAATAGAAAGAATTGAGAAATGTTAAATGTAGAAAAAGATAGAAAATATAAAATATAAACTGAGAAATAGAAAAAAGAAAGAACAGATAATCACAGAAAGAGAGAGAAGAGAGAACAGGTAAATGGAGAAATAGAAAGAAGATAGAAAAGATGAACGAAGAAATTGAAGAGAGAAGAGAAATGGAGAAATATAAAGAAGAGAGAATAGTTAAATGGAGAAATAGATTCTAGGTAACAGATCAACAGAGAAAGAGAAAGAAGAGAGAAGAGATAAATGGAGAAATAGAAGGAAGAGAGAAGAGAAGAATGGAGAAATTGAACCAAGGTAAGAGACAAATGGAGAAACATAAAGAAGAGGGACCGGATAAAAGGAGAAATAGAAGGAAGAGCGTACAGTTAAACAGAGAAATAGAAAGAAGAGAGAACGGATAAATGGAGAAATAGGAAGAAGACAGAAGAGAAAAACTGAGAAAAAAATTGACAGAACAGAAAAACAGTGAAATAGAGAGAAGGGGGAACACAAACAGAAATAGAAACAAGCAATACAGATAAACTAAGTAATAGAGAGGAGAGAACAGAAAAACAAGAGAAGAAGAAAGTAGGGAGAACAGATAAACGGAGAAATAGAAGGGAAAGAAAATAGATACACGGAGAAATAGAAAGAAGAGAGAACAGATAAACTAAGAAATAGAAAGAAGAGGGAAAATAAATGGAGAAATAGAAAGGGATGAGAAAAGATAAACATAGAATAAGAAACAAGAGAGAATAGATAAATGGAGACGTAGAAAGAAGTGAAAAAAGAAAAACGGAGAAATTGAAAGAAGAAGGGTTAAACGGAGAAATAGAAAGAAGAGAGAAAATTTAAACAGAAATAGAAAGAGGAGAGAAATCATAAAAGGAGAAATTGAAAGAAGAGAGAACAGATACACGGTGAAAAAGAATTGTGGGAAAAGATATATAGGATACATAGAGAAATAGAAAAAAGAGAACACATTAAAGGAGAAAGAGAAAGAGGAGAGAACATAGAAACCAAGAAACAGAAAGAAGAGTCATGGTAAATAAGGGGAAATAGAAATTCGGAGGAACAGATAAACGGTGAAATATAAAGAAGAGAGAACGAATAAATGGAAAAATAGAAAAAAGGGGGAAGGGATAAACGGAGAATTAGAAAGAAGAGAGCACAGATCAATGGAGAAATAGAACGAAGTTCGAACATATAAACCGAGAAAAAAAAAGAAGAGAGAAACTGTAAACCAAAAAATAGAAAGAAGAGAGAAAATATTAAAGGAGAAATAGAAGGAAGAGAAAACAGATATTAAGAGAAAGAGAAAGTAGAGAGATCAGATAAACGGAGAAATAGGAAAAAGAGAGAACTGATAAACGGAGGAATAGAAAGGAGTACAGATAAACAGTAAAACAGAAAGAACAGGGAAGGTTTAAAAAGAAATATAGAAAGAAGAAAGACCAGATAAACTAAGAATTAGAAATAAAAGGGAAAATATAAACGGAGAAATAGAATAGAGAACAGATAAATGGGCAAATAGTAAGAAGAGAGAACAGATAAACGGACAAATAGAAAGAAGAGAGAACAGAATAATGGAGAAATAGAATCTAGTTAACAGAAATGGAGAAATATAAAGAAGAGGGACCGGATAAAAGGAGAAATAGAAAGAAGAGTGTACGGTTAAATGGAGAAATAGAAAGAAGAGAGAATGGATAAATAAAAAGTACAGAGAACGGATATACGGAGAAATAGGAGGAAGAGAGAAGAGAAACGGAGAAACGGGGAGGGAACAGGTAAACATAGAAATAGAAAGAAGAGGGAACAGATAAACAGAAATACAAACAAGAATGTTCGGATAGCCAAAGTAATAGAAAGAGGACAGAACAGAAAAAAAGTATAAGTAGAAAGTAGAGAGAACAGATAAACAGAGAAATAGATAGAAGAGAGAATGGATAAATGGAGAAATAGAATCGTGGGAATAGATTTAGAGAGAAATAGAAAAAGGGAGAACAGAAACAGAGAAATTGAAGGAAGAGTGAACAGATAGATGGAAAAATAGAAAGAAGAGAGAAGGGTTAAATGGAAAATTAGAAAAGAGACGAGATAAAGAAATACAATCATGGGAAAAGATATATAGAGAAATAGAAGAATGAACAGATAAACATAGAAATGGAAAGAAGACAGAATGGATAAGTGGTGAAACAGAATCGAGTGAACAGAGATAGAGAGAAACAGAAAGAAGAGAGATTGTAAAAAAAAAAGTAAAATAGAAAGAAGGGAGAATAAAAAAATGGAGTAATAGAAAGAAGGGAGAACATATAAAAGGAGAAATGGAAAGAAGAGAAAACAGATAAATGGAGAAATATTAAGACGAGAGAACAGATAAACGGAGAAATAGAAAGAAGAGAAAACATATTCGGAGAAATATAAAGAAGAGAGAAAAGATATTTGGAGAAATAGAAAGAAGAAAGAATAGATAAACAGAGAAAGAGAAAGAAGATAGAACAGAGAATCGAACAAACAGAAAAATGATAGAAGAGAAACAGACAAATAAAAAGAATGGAAAAAAGAGTTGAAATATCGAGGTAATAGAAAGAAGAGAAAATATGAGGGAACAGTTAAACAGAGAAATAAATAAAAGAGGGTACAGATAAGCAGAGAAATATAAAAAAGAGAGAATAGATAAATGAAGAAATAGAATGAAAGGAGAAAAGATAAATGGAGAATTAGAAATAAGACAGAATTGATAAACGGAGAAGTTGAAAGAAGTGAGAATAGATACACTGAGAAATAGAAAGGAGAGAGAAAGGATAAACGGAGAAATAGAAAGATGAGAGAACGGATTAATGGAGAAATAAGAAGAGAGAACAGAAACAGAAAAAAAATGGAGGGAACAGAAAAACAGAAATAGAAAGAAGTGGGTACAGAAAGAGAGAAATAGAAAGAAGAAAGTACAGATAAAAGTAATATAAAGAGGAGAAAAAAGAAAAAAAAGGGGAAGTAGAAAGTAGAGAGAAGAGAAAAACGGATAAATAGAACAAAGAGAACAAATAAACAGAGAAATAGAAAGAGAGAATAGATAAACAAGAAAATAGAAAGAAGAGAGAAGGGTTAAACGGAGAAACAGAAAGAAACACGAAAAGTATAACGTAGAATTAGAAAGAAGAGAAAACACGTAAAAGGAGAAATAGAAAGAAGAGAAAAAAGATAAACGGAGAAATAGAAAGAAGAAAGAACAGATATTCAGAGAACTGGAAAGGAGAGCGAACATATATTCAGAGAAACAGAAAGAAGAGAGAAGAGATAAACGGTGAAATAGAAAGAAGAGTGGACAGATAAACAGAGAAATAGATAGAAGAGAGAACAGATAAATGGAGAACTACAAAGAAGAGAGAACGGATAAACCGTGAAACAGAATCAGGAGAAGAGATATATAGAAAAATGAAAAGAAGAGAGAACGTAAAAACAGTGAAACAGAAAGAAGAGAGTACAGATAAAAGGAGAAACAGAAAGAAGAGAGAAGAGATGCACAGAGAAATAGAACCATGGGAACCGATATATAGAGAAATGGAAAGATGAGAGAACAGAAACGGAGAAATAGGAAGAAGAGAGAACAGATAAATGGAGAAACAGAAATTAGCGAGAAGGGATAAATGGAAAAATAGAAAGAAGAGAGAATAGTCAAACGGAGAAACAGAATAGAGGGAACAGATAAACATAGAAATAGAAAGAAGAGAGAAGGTTTAAACGGAGAAATATAAAGAAGAGAGAATGGATAAATGGGGAAATACAATCGAGGGAAAAGATAAAGAGAAATAGAATAGAGTGAACTAATAAACAGAGTCATAGAATAGAGTGGTCTGATAAACTGAGAAATAAAAAGAACAGGGAACAGATAAACATAGAAATTGAAAGAAGAGAGAACAGGTGAATGGAGAAATACAAAGAAGAGAGAATGGTTAAAAAGAGAAAAAAAGAGAGAATAGAGACATGGAGAAATAGAAAGAAGAAAGAAATGAGAAACGGATAAATAGAAAGAGGAGAGTAACGATAAATGGAGAAATAGAATCATGGGAACTTATACAGAGAGAAATAGAACGAAGACAGAACAGATAAACGAAGAAATGAAAAGAAGAAAGTACGTACAAACAGAAATACAGTAGAGGGTACAGATAAACAGAAATAGAATCGAGTGATCTGACAAACAGAAATAAAAAGGAAGAGGGGATAGACAAACAGAGTTTGAAAGAAGAGAGAACAGATAAATGGAGAAATACAACGAAGAAAGAATAGTTAGTTGGTGAAATAGGATCTAGGGAACAGACAAACAGAGAAGTAGAAAGAAGAGAAAACAGATATTTGGAGAAATATAATAAAACGTGAACAGCTATTCGGCGAAATAGAAAGATGAAAGAACAGATAGTCGGAGAAAGAAAGAAGAGAGAAGAGATAAACGGACAAATAGAAGAGAAAACCTATAAATGGAGTAGAAATATAGAGCTAACAGACAAACAGTGAAAAAAATTGAGGACACAAACAGAAATACAAAAATGAGAGAATAGATCAATGGAGAAATAGAAAGAAGAGGGAACGGATAAATTAAGAAATAGAAAGGAGAGAGAACAGAAAAACAGAAAAAGAAAAAAGAGTCAACAGATAAACGGAGGAACAGAAAGAATAGAGTACACATAAAATGAGAAATATAAAGAATGGAGAAGAGAAAAACAGAAATAGAAACAAACGAGAAAAGATAAATGGAGTATTAGAAAGAAGTGAGAATCGCTAAACAGAGAAGTAGAAATAGGAGAGAGCAGAAAAAAAGAAGTAGAAAGTAGAGAGAACAGATAAACAGAGAAAGTAGAGGGAAAGGATAAATGGAGAAATAGAAGGAAGAGAGAAGGGATAAACAAAGAAATAGAAAGAGTAGAGAACAGATAAGCAGTGAAATAGAAAGGAGAGAGATCAGATAAACGGAGAAATAGAAAAAAGATAAAAAGTAAATGGAGATAGAAAAAAGAGAGATGGGATAAACAGAAAAAATAAGAGTAGAGAACAGATAAATGGAGAAGTAGAAAGAAGTGAGAACAGATAAACGGAGAAAAAGAAAGAAGAGAGAACAGATAAAAAGAGAAATAGAAATAAGAGTGAACAGAAAAACAAAAAAGAGTGAACAGATAAACGGAGAAACAGAATCATGGGAACAGATATATTGAGAAAAAGAAATGAGAGAACAGATAAAGAAATAGGAAAAAGAGATAAGGGATAAATGGAGAAATAGAAGGGAGAGAGAAGAGATAAACGAAGAAATAGAAAAAAGAGAGAAGGGATAAATGGAAAAAAGGAAAGAAGAGAGAACTGATAAGCAGAGAAATACAAAGGAGAGGGAACAGATAAACAGAGAAATAAAAAGAGAACAGATAAAAGGAGTAATAGAAAGGAGAGAGAACAGATAAAAGGAGTAATAGGAAGAAGAGAAAATTTATAAACAGAGAAAGAGAAAGGACAGACAACGGATAAACGCAGAAAGAGACAAGAGAGAACGGATAAGTGGAGAAAGAGAAAGAAGATAGAACGGATAAACGGAGAAATAGAAAGAAGAGGGAACAGATAAACAGAGAAATAGAAAGAAATGAGAAGGGATAAACAGAGAAACAAAATGAGGAGGGAACGGATAAACGGAGAAAGTGAATGAAGAGAGAACCGATAATCAGAGTAATAGAAAGAAGAGAGAACAGATAAACGGACATAAAGAAAGAAGGGAGAAGAGATAAACGGATAAATATATAGAAGGGAGAGGGGATAAACGAAGAAAAAGAATGAAAAGTGAACAGATACATGAAGATATTGAAAGAAGAGAGAAGAGATACAAGGAGAAATAGAACTGTAAGAACAGATATATAGAGAAATAAGAGAGAACAGATAAATGGAAAAATAGAAAAAAGAGGGAAGGGATAAACAGAAATAGAAAAAAGAGGATAGGGATAAACAGAGAAATAGAAAAAAGAGGAAAGGGATAAAAGGAGAAATAGAAAAAAGAGGGAAAAGATAAAAGGAGAAATAGGAAAAAGAGGGAAGGGATAAACAGAGAAATAGAAACAAGAAATTACAGATAAACAAAGTAATAGATAGAGGAGAGAACGGAAAAAAAGAAAAGTAGAATGTCGAGAAAACATAGAAAGAAGAGACAATGTATAAATGGAGAAATAGGAATAAGAGAGGATGGAAAAATGGAGAAATAGGTGGAAGAGAGAACAGAAAAAAAAGAGAATTAGGAAGCTGAGAGAACCGATAAGTAGAGGAATAGAAAGGAGAGAAGGTTTAAATGGAGAAATAGAAAGAAGAGAGAAAATATAAACAGAGAAATTGAAAGAAGAAAGAACAGAGAATTGGAGAAATAGAGGGAAAAAAGAACAAATATTCAGAGAAACTGAAAGAAGAGGGAATATATCAACGGCGAAATATCAAGAAGAAAGGACAGATATTCGGAGAAATAAAGTACAGATCTGAAAGGAGAACAGATAAACAGAGAAATAATAAGAAGAAAAAACAGATATTCGGAGAAATAGAAAGAAGAAAGAAAAGATAAACGGAGTAAAATAATAGAGGTAACAGATAGACAGAGTAATACAAATGAGGGAACAGATAAACAGAAATAGAAGAATAGATAAAATGAGAAACTGATAGAAGACGGAACAGATAAATGGAGAAACTGAAAGAAGAGGTAAGAGATATTCAGAGAAATAGAAAGAAGAAAGATAAACTGATAAATAGAAAAAAGAGTACAGATAGAAAGGAGAAAAAATAAATGGAGAATTAGAAATAAGTGTGAATAGATAAACAGAGAATTAGAAAAAAGAGAGTATAGTTAAACGGAGAAATAGAAAGTAGAGAGAATAGATAAACAAAGAAACAGAAAGAAGAGAGAATGGAAAAACGATGAAATATATCTGTTCAAACGATTCTATAGAGAAATAGAAAGAACTGAGAAAAGGAAAAATAAAAAGAAGAGGGAACGGATAAACAGAGAAATACAATTGAGGGCACAGATAAACAGAGAAATAGAATAGAGGGAACTGATAAACAGAGTAATAGAATTGAGTGATCTGATAAAAAGAGAAATGAAAAAAGACAGAACAGATAAACAGAGAAATAGAAACAAGAATGTTCAGATAAAGAAAGCAATAAAAAGAAGAGAGAACAGAAAAAAAAGGAGAAGTAGAATGTAGAGAGAACATATAACCAGAGAAATAGAATGAAGAGAGAAGGGATAAACAGAGAAATAGAATGAAGAGAGAACACATACATGGAGAAATAGAAGAAAGAGAGAACAGATAATAGGAGATAAAGAAATAAGAGAGAAAATATAAAGGGAGAAGTAGAAAGAAGAAAGAACGAATACTCAGAGAAACAGAAAGAAGGAACAACAAATATTCGGAGAAACAAAAAGAAGAAAGAACAGATAAACGGAGTAAAATATTCCAGATAACAGATAGACAGAGAAATCCAAATGAGGGAACAGGTAAACAGAGAAATAGAAAGAAGAGAGAACAGATAAAACGAGAACTTGAAAGAAGAGAGAATGGATAAATAGAGAAATAGGAACAAGAGAGAATGAAAAAATGGAGAAATAGGAGAGAGAAAAGATAAATGGAGAAATAGAAAGAAGAGGGAATAGATCAACGGCAAAATAGTAAGAAGAAAGAACATATATTTGGAGAAATAGAGAGCAGAAGGAACAGACAAAGAAATTGAAAGAAGAGAGAACAGATAAAAGGATAAATAGAAAAAAAAGAGAGTACAGACAAACGGATAAATAGAAAGGAAGGAGAAAAGATAAATGGAGAATTAGAAGAGTGAAGAAATAAACGGAGATGTAAAAAAACAAACAGATAAATGGAGAAAGAGTAAAAAGAGATAAAAGATAAACCGAGAAAAAGAAATAAGAGAATATATAAATGAAGAAATAGAAAGAAGAAAGGACATATATTTAGAGAAAAAGAAAGAAGAGGGAAAAGATCATCGGAGAAATGGAAAGAAGAGAGAACAGAATATCAGGGAAAGAGAAAAAAGAGTGATATAAATGGAGAAATGGAAAGAAGAGAGAAGGGAAAAATGGAGAAATAGAAACAAATGGGAAAATATAAATGGACTATTCGAAAGAATAGAGAATCGATAAACAGAGAAGTAGAAATAAGAGAGAATAGATAAACGGAGAAATAGAACAGAGAGAGAAAATATAAACGAAGATATAGTATGAAGAAAGAAAAACTGAGAAAAAGATAAAAGAAAAGCTAATTGGAGAAATATAAACAAAAAGATCAGACACACGGAGAAATAGAAGGGAGAACATAGTTACGTAAAAATAAGAAGATGACAAAAGATAAATGGAGATATAGAAAGAAGAGAGAACAGTTAAACGGAAAAATAAAATCATGGGAACAAGTAAACAGAGAAATAGAATAGAGTGAAGTGAGATAAAGAGAAATAAATAGAAGAGGGAACAGATAAACAGAAATAGAAAGAAGACAGTACAGATAAATGGAGAAAACAAAGAAGAGAGAATAGTAAAATGGAGAAATAGAATAGAGGGAACAGAAAAACAAAGAAATAGAAAGAAAAGAGAACGGATAAACATAGAAATAGAAAGAAGAGAGAAGGGCTAAAAGGAGAAACAGAATGAAGAGAGAACATATACACGGAGAAATAGAACCATGGGAACAGATTTATAGGGAGATTGAAAGATGAGAGAACAGATAAACGGATAAATAGAAAGAAGAGAGAATTGATAACCAGAGAAGTAGAAAGAAGAGAGAATAGGTAAAAGGAGAAATAGAAAGAAAAGAGAGGGGTTAAACAGAAAAAGAAAGAAGTAAACAGATAAACTAAGAAATAGAATGAAGAGAGAACAGAAAAATGGATAAATAGAAAGAAGATAGAATTGATAACTGGAGAAGTAGAAAGAAGAGAGAATAGATAAATGGAGAAATGGAAAGAAGAGGGAACAGTTATTTGGAGAAATAGAAAGAAAAACCAACACATATTTGGAGAAATAGAAAGATGAGAGAATAGATAAACAGAGAAAAAAACGATAAAAGATAAATGGAGAATAAGAAAGTAGGGAGAATAGATAAACAGAAGCAGAAATAAGAGAGTATAGATAAACGGAGAAATAGAAAGAAGAGAGAAGGCTTAAACGAAGAAATAGAAAGAAGAAAGAACAGACACACGGAGAAATAGAGAGAGAACAGATAAATGGAGAAACAATCTTTTGAACAGATATATAGAGTAATAGAAATATGAAAGAACAGATAAACAAAGAAATAGAATCATGGGTACAATTATATAGAGAAACAGAAAGAAGAAAGAATGGATAAATGATGAAATAGAATCGTGGGAAAAGATATAGAGAGAAATAGAAAGAAGAGAGAACAAAAATGGAAAAAAAACCAGAAGAGTGAACAGATAAACAGAAATACAATTGAGGGAAAAGATAAACAGAGAAATAGAATAGAGGTAACTGATAAACAGAGTAATAGAACTGAGTGATCTGATAAAAAGAAATAAAATGAAGAGGGAACAGATAAACAGAAATAGGAACAAGATTGTTCAGATATACGATATAATAGAAAGAGAACAGAACAGAAAAAAAGAAGTAGAAAGTAGAGAGAACAGATAGACAAAGAAATAGAAAAAGGAGGGAAATTTAAACATAGAAATAGAAAGTAAAGAGGAGGTAAAAACGGTGAAATAGAAAGAAGTGAGAACAGATAAACGGACAAATAGAAAGAAGAGAGAATGGATAAACACAGAAATAGGAACAAGAGAGAATGGAAAAAAAGAGAAATAGAAAGATGAGAGAACAGGTAAATGGAGAAGTAGAAAGAAGAAAGAACAGATAAATGGAGAAATAGAAAAAAGAGGGAAGGGATAAATGGAGAAATGGAAAGAAGAGAGAATAGATCAACAGAGAAATAGAAAGAAGAGATCAGATAAAATGAAAAATTGAAAAAAGAGGGAACGGAAAAACAAAAAGAAGAAGGAACAGAGAATTAGAGAAAAAGAAACAAGAGAATAGATAAAGAAAGAAATTAAAAGAAGAGAGAATAGTTAAAAGGAGAAATAGGAAAAAGAGTGATTGGATAAAATGAGAAGAAGAAATATGATTGAAGGAATAAACGAAGAAATAGAAAGAAGAGAGAAGAGAAAAACAGAAGTAGAAAAGAGAGAACAGATAAATGGAGAAATAGAAAGAAGTTAGCAGGGAAAAACAGAAAAAAATAGAAGAGAAAACAGATAAATGGGGAAATAGAAAGATGAAAGAAGAAATAAACAGAGAAATAGAAAGAGGAGAGAACTGATAACCGAAGAAATAGAAAGAAGAGAGAAGTGATAAACTGAACAAATAGAAGAGAAACGGAGTAAAAGAATCGAGGTAACAGATAAAAATAGAAATATAATTGAGGGATCACATAAACATAATAGAGAAATAGAATAGAGAGAACGGATAAACAGAAATAGAAAGAAGAGGGAACAGATAAAAAGAGAAGTGGAAAAAAGAATATATATATAAACAAAAGAATATACATATAAACAAAGTAATAGTAAGAGGAGAGAACAGAAAAAAGGAGACAAAAAGTAGAGAGAACAGAAAAACAGAGATAGAAAGAAGAGAGAAAAGATACACGGAGAATTTGAAAGAAACGAGAAAAGATAAATGGAGAATTAGAAAGAAGAGGGAACAGATAAACGGAGAAATACAAAGAAGAGAGAACAGATAAATGGAGAAATAGTAAAAAAAAAAAAAAAAGAATGACACACAGAGGAAAAAAGAAGAGAGAAGAGATAAACGGTGAAAGAAATAAACGAGAAAAGATAAATGGAGATTTTGAAAGAAGAGTAGATAAAAAGAGACATCAAACGAAGAGAGAATAGATAAACAGTGAAATAGAAAGAAGAAAGAATGGATAAATGGTGAAATAGAATCGTGGGTAGAGAAATAGAATAGAGAACAGAAAAAAGTGATAGGATAAACTGAGAAAAATAAATATGATCGAAGGAATAAACGAAGAAATAGAAAGAAGAGAGAAGAGAAAAACAGAGAAGTAGAAAAGAGAGAAAACATAAACGGACAAATAGAAAGAAGTTTACAGGAAAAAACAGAAAAAAATAGAAGAGAAAGCAAACAGGGAAATAGAAAGATGAAAGAAGAAATAAACAGAGAAATAGAAAGAGGAGAGAACGGATAGATGAAGAAATAGAAAGAAGAGAGAACAGACACATGGAGAAATGGAATCATGGGAACAGATATATTGAGAGAACAGATAAAAGTAGTAATAGAAAGAAGAGAGAACAGATAACTGGAGAAATTGAAAGAAGAAAGACAATCGGGGAATAAGAAGAGAGAAATGTTATTCAGAGAAGAGAGAACAGATAAAAGGAGTAATAGAAAGAAGAGAGAACAGATAAAAGGAGTAATAGAAAGAAGAGAGAACAGATAAAAGGAGTAATAGAAAGAAGAGAGAACAGATAAAAGGAGTAATAGAAAGAAGAGAGAAGAGAAACGATGAAATAGAAAGAAGAAAGATGGTAAAAACTGTGAAATAGAAAAATGGGAGAACAGAAAAATGGAGAAATAGAAAGAAGAGAGAACAGATAAAAGGAGTACAGAAAGAAGAGAGAACTGATATAAGGAGTAATAGAAAGAAAAGAACATTTAAAAGTAGAAATAGAAAGAAGAGAGAAGGGATAAACAGAGAAATAAAAAACAGAACAGATAAATGGAGAAATTGAAAGAAGAAAGATGGCAAAAACTATGAAATAGAAAGAAGGGTGAACAGATAAACGGAGAAATAGAAAGTACGGAGAAGGGATAAACAGAGAAAGAGAAAGAAGAGAGAAGGGATAAACAGAAATAGAAAGAAGAGTGAAAAGAAAAACGGAGAAATAGAAGAGAGAAAAGAAAAACAGAATAAGAAAAATGAGTGAACAGATAAGTGGTGAAATAGAATCAAAGGAACAGATATATACGAAAGTAGAAAGAAAAAAGAACAGATAAACGGGGAAATAGAAATTAAGAAAAGAAAATCAGGAAAAAAAAAGAGAGCAGATAAAAGTAATAGAGAGAAGAGGGAATAGATAAATGGAGAAACAGAAAGAAGAGAGAAGGAATAAACAGAGAAATAGAAAGAATAGCGAAGGGATAAACAGAGAAATAGAAAAAAGAGCCAACAGATAAACAGAGAAATAGAAATAAGAGAGAAGGGATAAAGAAATAAAGAAAGAAGAGAGCACAGAAACGGAGAAAAAGAAAAATGAGGGAAGGTATAAACGGAGAAATAGAAAGATTACGGATAAACGGAGAATGAGGAGAATAGATAAAGGAAGAAAGAGAAAGAAGAGATAACAGATATACCGAGAAATAGAAAGAAGAGCCAACAGATTAACGGAGAAACAGAAAGAAGAGAGTAGAGATAAATAGAGAAATATGAAGAGGAGAGAACTTATAAACGAAGAAACAGAAAGAAGTTAGAAGAGAAAAACAGAAATAGAAAGAAGAGAGAATGGATAGAGAGAAAGAGAGAAAGAAGAGAGAACAGAAAAAGAAAGGAAAAGAAAGGAGAGAGTACAGTTAAAAATGGCGAAAAAGAAAGAGGGGACAGAGAAATAGAAAGAAGAAGGAAAATATAAATTGAGAAATAGAAAGAAGAGACAACAGATAAACGGAGAAATATAAAAAAGAGGGAAGTGATAAACTGACAACTAGAAAGAATTAGAAGGGATAAACAGAGATAGAAAGCAGTGAGAACATATGAAGGGAGAAATAGAAAGAAGAAAGAACAGAAACAGAAATACAAAAAAGAGGGAAGGGATAAATGCAGAAATAGAAAGCAGAGAGAAAAGATAAACGGAGAAATAGAAAGAAGGCAGAAATTATAATCGGAGAAACAGAAAGAAAAGAGAAAAAGTAAACAGAAGTGGAAACAAGAGAGAACAGATAAACGGAAAAATGGAAAGAAGAGAAGAGATAAACAGAGAAATGGAAAGAAGAGAGAACGGATAAATAGAGAAATAGAAAGAAGAGAGAAGGGAAAAAAGAAAAATAGAAAGAGGAGGGCAGAGATAAACTGAGAAATAGGAAGAAGAGATAAGGGATAAACGGAGAAATAGAATGAGGAGAACAGATAAAGGCAGAAATGGAAAGAAGAGAGAAAAAATAAACTGAGAAATAAGAAAGAAGAGAGAACAGGAAAACAAAGGAATAGAAAAAAGAGAGGACAGTAAAAAACTGAGAAATAGAAAGAAGAGAAGGGATAAAAAAAGGAAATAGAAAAAAAGAGTGAAAAGATAAATGCAGAAATAGAAAGATGAGAGAAAAGAGAAACAGAAATAGGAAGAAGAGGGAACAGATAAACGGAGAAATAGCAAGGAGAGAGAACAGACAAGGAGAAAGAGAAAGAAGAGAACAGATAAACGGGAGATATGGAAAGGAGAGAGAAGGGATAAACAGAGCAACAGAAAGAAGACAGAACAGAAAAACAGAAACAGAAAGAAGAGAGATCAGATAAACAAAGAAACTGAAAGAAGCGAGCACAGAAAAACAAAAAAAGAGAAGGAATAAATGTAGAAATAGACAGGAAAGGAAACATAAACGGAGAAACAGAAATAATATAGAACAGATAAACGGAGAAATAGAGAGAAGTGGGGACAGATAAACGGGAAAAAGAAAGAAATGAGAAGAGATAAACAGAAAAATATAGAAGTGAGAACGGATAAAGGAAAAACAGGAACAATAGAGAACAGACAAAGGGAGAAAAAAAGAAAAAATGATAAACAGAAATAGGAAGAAGAGAGAACAGATAAACGATGAATTACAAATAAGAGGGAAGGGATTAATGGAGAAATAGAAAGAAGAAATAAGAGATAAATGGAAAAATAGAAAGAAACCTCCAGATAAATGGAGAAATAGAAAGAAGAGAGATGGGATAAACAGAGAAATGAAAAGAAGAGGGAACAGATAAACAGAGAAATAGAAGGAAGAGGGGAGAGAGAAATAGAGAGATATAAAGAAGTGAGAAAATATAAATGGAGAAATAGAAAGAAGTGGGAAGACAAACGGTCAAATAGAGAGACGAGAGAAGAAGTATACAAAGAAATAGAAAATAGATGGAGGGGATAAATGAAGAAATAGAAAGATAGAACGGATAAATGGAGAAATAGAAAAAAGAGAGAATGGATAAACTGAGAAATAGAAAGAAGAAGGGATAAACTGAGAAATGCAAAGAAGAGAAGGGATAAATGGAGAAAGAGAAAGGAGAAACGGAGAAACGGAAAGGAGAGAAAACGGATAAACAGAAAAAGAAATAGAGAAGAGATAAATGAACAGAACAGAAGGCGGGAAGGCGAGGAAGGAAAAAAAGAAAGAAAAGAGAACAGACTGACAGAGAAAAACAAGGAAGAGAGAACAGATAAACGCAGAAATAGAAAGAAGGGAGAAAAAACACGCAGAAATAGAAACGAGACTGTCAACGGTTTACCGGGCTGGATCGTCCCGGTTCCGTGACGATTGGTGCGGGGGACCCACAGACCCACGCCCCAGGAAAGGGGAAGGGGGAAAGGGAAAAGGAAAAAATGGGCCTAGAAACAAAACAGCGGCAACGATCTGAGGAGGAAAGCTAATTTACTAAATAATACCAATACCAAAAATCATAAAACCATGACAGAGACTAATAAACGGAGAAACAGAATCATGGGAACAGACATATAGAGTAATAGAAATAAGAAAGAACAGATAAACGGAGAAATAGAAAGAAGAGAAAGGAAAAACAGTGAAAAAGAATCGTGGGAACAGATATATAGAGAAATAGAAAGAAGAAAGAACTGAAAAAAAATAAAAAGAAGAGGGAACGGATAAACAGAAATACAATTGAGGGAACAGATAAACAGAAATAGAATAGAGGGAACTTACAAACAGAAATAGAATTGAGCGATCTGATAAAGAGAGAAATAGGAGGGAACAGATAAACAGAGAAATAGAAACAAGAATGTTCAGGTAAATTAAGTAATAGAAAGAGAGGAGAACAGAAAAAAAGGAGAAGTAGGAAGTAGAGAGAACATATAACAAGAGAAATAGAAAGAAAAGAGAACAAAGAATCGGAGAAATAGAAAAATGAGAGAAAATATAAACAGAGAAGTAGAAAGAAGAAAGAACAGATAAATGGAGTAAAAGATTCGAGATAACAGAAAAACAAATACAAATGAGGGAACTGGTAAACAGAGAAATAGAAAGAAGGGAGAACAGATAAAATGAGAAATTGATAGAAGACGGAACAGATAAACGGAGAAAATGAAAAAGGAATGGAAAAATAGAGAAATAGGAAAAAGAGAGAATGGAAAAACAGAAATAGGAGGAAGAGAGAACAGATAAAAGGAGAAATAGAAAGAAGAGGGAATACATCAACGGCGAAATAGTAAGAAGAAAGAGTATATATACGGAGAAATAGAAAGCAGAAAGAACAGATAAAAGAAATTGAAAAAAGAGAGATCAGACATTCGGAGAAATAGAAAAATGAGAGTACAGATAAACAGGTAAATAGAAAGAAAGGAGATAAGATAAATGGCGAATTACAAAGAAGAGTGAATATAAAAATGGAGTAATAGAAAGAAAAACAACAGATAAACGGGGAAAGAGAAAGAAGTGAGAAAATATAAACAGAGAAATAGAAGGAAGAAAGAGCAGATATTCAGAGAAATAGAAATAAGAGAGAACAGAAAAATGGATAAAGAGAAATAATAAAGAACAGAGAATCAGAGAAATATGAAGAAAAAAGAACAGATATTCGGAGAAATAAAAAGAAGAGGGAACAAAAAACTGAGAAATATAAAGAAGATAGAATAGTTAAAGGGCGAAATTGAATCGAGGGAACAGATAAACAGAGAAATGTAAAGAAGAGAGAACAGATAAAACGAGAAATTGATAGAGGAAAAAACACACAAAAGGAGAAATAGAAAGAAGGAAGAACGGATAAACGGAGAAATAGGAACAAGAGAGAATGGAAAAATGGAGCAATAGGAGGAAGAGAGAGCAGAAAAAAAAGAAGAAAGTACAAAGAACAGATACATGGAGAAATAGAAAGAAGAGAGAATGGATAAATGAAGATATACAAAAAAGAGGGAAGGGATAGATGAAGAAATTGAAAAAAATGGGGAAGGGATAAACAGAGAAATAGAAAGAAAGAGGGAAGGGATAAACTGAGAAATAGAAGGAAGAGAGAAGTGATAAATAAGAAAAGGGAATAGTTAAACAGAGAAATAGAATCATTGGAAGAGATAAAAAGAGAAATATAAAGAAGAAAGAACAAAAATTGAGAAGAAATAAAGAGAACGGATAAACAGTGAAATAGAATGAAGAAAAACGGAGATAAAGAAAGAAGAGAGAATAGATAAAAGGAGTAATAGAATGAAGAGAGAAGCGATAAACAGAAATAAAAATAAGAGAAAAAAGATAAACAGATAAATCGAAAGAAGAGAGAAAATATAAACGGAGAAATATAAAAAAGAAAGAAAAGTTAATTGGAGAAATAGAAAGAAGAGAGAACAGACACGGAGAAATAGAAAAAAGACAGAACATATACACAGATAATAATAAATGTGGGAACAGATATATAGAGAAACTGAAAGATGAGAGTACAGAGAAACGGAGAAATAGAAAGAAGAGAGAATAGATGAACAGAGCAATAGAAAGAATACAGAAGGTATAAAGGAAAAATAGAAAGAAGAAAGAACAGATTAACTAAGTAATAGAAAGAAGAGGGAAAAGAAACGGAGAAATAGAAAGAAGAGAGAAGAGATAAAGAGAGAAATAGAATCAAGAATGTACAGATAACCAAAGTAATAGAAAGAGGACAAAACAGAAAAAAAGGAGAAGCAGAAAGTAGAGAGAACAGATAAACAGAGAAACAGAAGAAAACAGATAAACGGAGAAACAGAAAGAAGAAATAACAAATAAACAGAGCAATAGAAAGAACACAGAAGGTATAAAGGAAAAATAGAAAGAAGAAAAACAGATAAACTAAGTAAGAGAAAGGAAAGGGAAAAGATAAACGGTGAAATATAAAGAAGAGAGAACAGATAAAAAAATTGAGGGAACAGATAAACAGAGAAATAGAAAGAAGAGGGAACAGATAAAGAGAGAAATAGAATCAAGAAAGTACAGATAACCAAAGTAATAGAAAAAGAACAGAAAAAAAGGAGAAGTAGAAAGTAGAGAGAACAGAAACAGAGAAACAGAAGAAGAGAAAACAGATAAACAGAGAAACAAAGAAGAAAGAACAGATAAACGGAGAAATAGAAAGAAGAAATAAGAAACAAACGGAGTAATAGAAAGAAGAGTGAATATATAAACGGTGAAACAGAAAGAAAAGAGAACAGTTAAATGGAAAAATAGAAGAGAAAAGGGATAAACGGAGAAACAGAATGAAGAGAGAACATGTACATGGAGAAATAGAACCGTAGGAACAGATTTATAGAGTGATTGAAAGATGAGAGAACAAATAAACGGATAAATAGAAAGAAGAGAGAATTGCTAACCGGAGAAGTAGAGAGAAGAGAGAATAGATAAAGGAGAAATAGATAAAAGAGAGAATAGGTAAAAGGAGAAATACAAAAAAGAGAGAAGGGTTGAACAGAGAAAAAGAAAGAAAAAAGAACAGATAAACTGAGAAATAGAAAGGAGAGAGAACAGATAAACAGAGAAATAGAAAAAAGAGTGATGGGATAAACGGAGAATAAGTAAGAAGAGAGAATAGATACATGGAGAAATTGAAAGAAGAGAGAACAGAAAAGAGAAAAAGAAAAAAATAGAGTACAAATATAAGCAGAAAAAGTAATAAGAGCGAAGGGATAAACGTAGAAATAGAAAGAAGAGATAAACAAAGAAATATAGAAAAGAAAATGGGGGTAAAAAAATAAGAGAGAAAAGGTATTCGGAAAAAAAAGAAAGAATAGAAATAGAATAGAAATAGGAAATAGAATAGAAATAGAATAGAAATAGGAAATAGAATAGGAATAGAATAGAAATAGAATAGAAATAGAATAGAAATAGAATAGAAATAGAATAGAAATAGAATAGAAATAGAATAGAAATAGAATAGAAATAGAATAGAAATAGAATAGAATAGAAATAGAATAGAAATAGAATAGAAATAGAATAGAATAGAAATAGAATAGAATAGAAATAGAATAGAATAGAAATAGAATAGAATAGAAATAGAATAGAATAGAAATAGAATAGAATAGAAATAGAATAGAATAGAAATAGAATAGAATAGAAATAGAATAGAATAGAAATAGAATAGAATAGAAATAGAATAGAAATAGAATAGAATAGAAATAGAAATAGAAAAAAGAAAATCAGGGAAAAAGGAAAAAGAGAGCACAGATATAAGGAGAAACAGACAGAGGAGGGAATAGATAAACGGAGAAACAGAAAGAAGAGAGAACAAATAAACGGAGAAAAAGAAAAAAGAGATTGGACAAACAGAAAAAGTAAGAAGATTGAACAGAGAGAGAAGGGATAGACGGAGAAATAGAAAGGAGAGAGAAGGGATAGACGGAGAAATAGAAAGGAGAGAGAAGGGATAGACGGAGAAATAGAAAGGAGAGAGAAGGGATAGACGGAGAAATAGAAGAGAGAAGAGATAAGCAGAAAACAAACTGAGGGAACAGATAATCTGAGATATAGAAAGAAGAAAGAACAGCTTAACAAAGTAATAGAAAGAGAACACATAACTTGTGTAACTGAAAGAAGAGAGGCAAAATAAACACAGAAAGAGAAAGGAGAGAGAACAGATAAACGGAGAAATAGAAAGAGGAGAGAACCGATAAACAGAGAAATAGACAGAAGAAAAAACAAATAACAAACAGACAGAAGAGAGAAATGAAGATAAACGGAGAAATAGAATGGAGGGAACAGATGAAAAGAGAAATTGAAAGAACATAACAGATAAACGGAGTAGTAGAAAGAAGAGAGCACAGATTAACAGAGAAAAAGAAACGAGAAACAAAAGATAAAGTAATAGAAAGAAGAGAGAACAGATAAATGGAGAAAAAGAATTAAGAGAGAATGGATAAACAGAGAAATAGAAAGAAAAGAGAAAATAAATGAAGTAGTAGAAAGAAGAGAGAACAGAAACAGAAAAAGAAAGAAGAGGGAACAGAAACAGAAAAAGAAAGAAGAGAGAACAGATAAACGGAGAAATAAAAAGAAGAGCAAACACATTAACAGAGAAAGAAAAGAGAGCAGATAAACAGAAATATAGATAGTAGAGGCAACAGATAGAGAAATACAATCGAGGGAATTGACAAACATAGAAATAGAAAGAAGAGAGAACAGATAAAAAGAGAAATAGAAAGGAGAGAGAACTGATAAACAGAGAAATAGAATCAAGGGAACAGAGAAACAGAGAAATAGAATAGAGGTAACAGATTAATAGACAATTAGAATCGAGGGTGAAGTTTAATAAAGAGGGAATAGGTAAACAGAGAAATGGAATCAAGGGAACAGGTTGTCACAGTATTATCTGTGACAGTAACCCAAGGGAAACCGAGAAGGGAGAGAGAAAGGGAAAAGAGAAAAAAACTGCACCATCAGTGGCCACGTGGCCGCCCCAGCAGAGCCGTGCGCTCCAGGGGGAGGGGGAAACAGAGGGAATAGATGGGTCTGTAAAAAAAAAAAAAAAAACAACAGCACGATCTGAGAAGGAACGGTAACTTTACTAAATCTAATAAAATTGAACAATTTTGAGAGAGAGAGACAAAGTTTCCAAACCAGAAACTGGGAGCTTACGTTAGGGAGGAACTGCAGGGGAAGCACACGTGCTGAATTTTTTTCACCGCAGCCGAGAGCGCGCTGAGAGCCCAGCGGGGCCTGACATCCCTTGCCCAGCTTTGCCCCTCTGCTGCTCCCACAGCATTAACTCCTTCACTGCCTGCATGATGTTCTGATGTGGAATACCAGCATCAAAATCACAAAAACACAACACAGGTAAACAGTGAAATGGAAAGAAGAGAGAAGTGATAAACAGAGAAGTAGAATCGAGGCAACAGATAATCAGCGAAATAGAATCACATGAGCAGATTAAGAGAGAAAGTATCTAGGGAATAGATAAATAGAGAAATAGAATAGAGGGAACTGATAAATAGAGGAATTGAATTGAGGGAACAGATTAAAAGATTAATAGACTGAAGGTGGAATAGATCAAGAGAGAAATACAATAGAGGGAACTGATTAATAGAGAAAAAGAGAGATGAGGGAATACATTAATAGAGAAATAGAGGGAAGAGGGAATACATTAATAGAGAGAAGAGGGACACTATTAAGAAATATAATGGAGAGAACCGATTAAGAGAGAAATCGAATGAAGTGAACCGATTAAGAAAGAAATACAATAGAGATAATGGATTAAGAGAGAAATGCAATAGAGGGATTAGATTAGGTGAGAAATAGAATAGAGGGAACAGATTAATAGAGAAACAGAGAAACTGATTAGAGGGAACAGGTAAACAGAGATATAGAAATTAGAGGGAAGTGTCTAAGAGACAGATTCGAGGGAATATTTTAATAGAGAAATAGAGTTGAGGGAATATTTTAATAGGGAGATAGAATTGAGGGAATAGTTTAATAGATGGAGGATCTAAGTGGATTTAGGGCTGGATTTTTGCATGTAATAGCAAAGATTTAGGGTTGAAGTTTGGGAAGGAAGAGGGAGGATTTAGGGCTGGAGTTCAGAGTGAGATGCGAGGAGATAATTCTGGATTTTGTGGTGAGATAGCAAGGATATTAGGGTGGAACAGCGAGGAGTTAGGGCTAGAGATTTGGGAGGAACAGCGAGGAGTTAGGGCTAGAGATTTGGGAGGAACAGCGAGGAGTTAGGGCTAGAGATTTGGGAGGAACAGCGAGGAGTTAGGGCTAGAGATTTGGGAGGAACAGTGAGGAGTTAGGGCTAGAGATTTGGGAGGAACAGCGAGGAGTTAGGGCTAGAGATTTGGGAGGAACAGCGAGGATTTGGACGGAGCAACTGTCTGTGCAGTTGTCAACGGTTTACCGGGCTGGATCGGCCTGGTTCCGTGACGATTGGTGTGGGGGACCCACAGACCCACGTCCCAGGAAAGGGAAAGGGGGAAAGGGAAAAGGAAAAAGGGAGATGGGCCTAGAAACAAAACAGCGGCAACGATCTGAGGAGGAAAGCTAATTTACTAAATAAGATATCAGAAAGCAAAATAACACAATATAATACAATATAATTGGAATTGAAGCTAATAAATCAAATAAAATGAGCAAGAGAGAGTGTCCGATAAACCGAAGGCCTTACGCTAACGCTGAAGGCGATACGGCAGCGAGCACCCACTGCTGAGTCGATCCCGAAGGAAAGAGAGTGTCCCGTGACCGCAGAGGGTTTTTATCTTTTCCCTCTGAGCGGAAAATACGTAAAAATGTAAAGCATCGCAAAGTCCTCTGGGGAATGTAGTTCTCCTCTTCTGAGACAGGTATACCCGGAAATATCAATGATCTATGGAGTTGGAGTATTAACTCTTTAACTCTTAATGCACTACATGTTGTTATGATGTGGAATACCAATACCAAAAAATCATAAAACCATGACAGCAGTTTACAGCAAGTGAGAACAAATCAATACTGCATTCTTAGTCCTACCTGACCCCAAACATGCACAGCTCCGCCGGTCCCGATGGATGCATCACACAGTGCAGAGGGAATCAGCCGTTGTAGTCAGCAGGCCGCTCTTAGTAAGGTCTGAAATGTCGCGGCGTCCAGCTGAGGAGAGAGCTGCAAGCAGAAGGATAACGGGGTGCCAGCACTCTGAATCAGAGGGGAAAACAATGGGGAAAGGTTTCTCAGATGTGCTTTTCCACATTTAGTACTGGAGTTTGGGGTGAAATCGTAAGGGTTTGGGGCTAGAGTTTGGCATAAAACAGCAAGGACATAAGACATAGGAGCTTGGGATGAATCAATGAGGTTTTGGGGCTGGAGTTGGGGGTGGAATAGCTAGAAACTGGGATGCAGTTTGGAGTGAATTAGCCAGAAGTTGGCACTTCCATCTGGGGTGAAACACAGAGGATTCAGGAAAGAAGCTTAGGGTGAAATAGCGAGGACACAGGACTGGAGCTTGGGCAAAAATACCAAGGACTTGGGACTGGAGCTTGAGGTTAATTTAGTGAGGATTTGGGACAGGACCTTAAGGTGAAAGAGCAAAGATTCAGGACTGGATCTTGGGGTGAATTAGCCAGGATTTGTCACTTGAGTCTGCGGTGAAATTGCAGGAGTTAGGGCCCGAGTTTGCAGGTAATAGTGAGGATTTGGGACTACTGTTTTGGAGGAATTAGCAAGGACTAGGAGGTAGAGTTTGATGCTAAAAAGCAAGGATTTAGAGCTGAAATTTGGGGCAAAATAGTGAGGACTTGTGGCTGGAATCAAAGGTGAAACAGTGAGGATTTAAAGCTGGAGTTTGGGGTGAATTAGGAAGATTTCAGGGGTGGAGTCGGGGGTGAAACAATGAGGATTGGAGGCTGAAGGATTGGGGGCTGGAGATTGGGGTGAAGCAGCAGGTATCGGGGGCAGTGTTTTTTTCGGTAAAGAGCAAGAATTTTGGACTAAATTATGGGGTGAAATACCAGGGATTTTGGTACTAAAGTTTGAGGTGAAATAGTGAGGATATGGGAGTTAAGTCTGCAATGAAAGAATGAGGGTTTGGGGCTGGAACTGGAGGAGAAACAGCTACGATTTGGAGACAGAGTTTACTGCTAAATAGAGAGGGCTTTGGGTTGGAGTTTACCACAGAAACAGCAAGGGTTAGGGGCTAGAATTCAGGATGAAATTGGGAAGATATGGGGCTCGACATTAGGGTGAGACAGCCAGACATGGGACTGATTTGGGGAGAAATAGCGGGGCTGCAATATAGGGTAAAATTGTGAGGATTTGGACCTCAAAATTGTGAGGCTGAAGTTCGGGGTGAAACGGCAAGAAGTTGGGATGGAGTTTTGGATGAAATAGCCTGGACTTTAAAGTTTAGTTTGGAAGGGGTTGGTTTTTTAAAGTTTAGTTTGGAAGGCGAGCATTTTGGGACCAACATTTAAGGGTAATAATGAGGATTTGGGACTACTGTTTGGAAAGAAATAGGAAAGGTGTGGGGCAGGAATTTGAAGTGGAATAACAAGGACTAGGGGCTACGCTTTTGGGTATAATAGCAAGAATTTAGAGCTGCAGTTTGGGGCAAAATGGGGAGGATTTGATGTTGGTGTTTGGGGTGAAACAGTGAGAACAAAGGAACAGGAATCTGGGATGAAATAGTAAAGGTTTGGGGCTGCAACTTGGCACAAAATGGCGAGAAGCTGGGATGGAGCTCTGAGGTGAATTAGCCAGGATGTGGCACTTGAGTCTGGGGCAAAGTAGCAAGGATTCAGGGCCTGAGTCTGAGATTAATAATGAGGATTTAGGACTACTGTTTGAGAGGAAATAGTGAGGGCTTGGGACAGGAATTTGGAGTGGAATAGCAAGGATCAGGGGCTAGACTTTGGGGGTGAAAAAGCAAGGATTTAGAGCTTTAGGGTATGCACAGTGAATACACCAAAAGAATAGTACCCACACAAAATAATGAAGGTGGACAGTATATTTTTATAAGACATCCAGGTGGGATAAAGACAACCAGTAAATAAGGAAAGGCTCACCTGCCACTGATGGTCAGGGCATGCGTAGACCTCCACAGGGGAGGGATCTCCAACAAAAAAAAACCTTCCCAGCTGTGGTCAGTTCTTAAATGGGATCTGGGAGAGGTGCAGGCAGACTCCACCCCTTCCAGTCACACAGTACATTGCCTACACCTGTGCTCCTGCAGCTGACTCTGTGCTCACCTCAGGTGATCCATCATTGCTTCAGGCCACACTTTAACAGTTCCCATACACTGCAGCCCTTAAAGGGACCCCAAGAGTGACCCCAAAAGTGACAATCCCAAAGAGACCCCAAATGTGAACCCAAAAGAGACCCCATAGCGACACCACAGAGACACCCAGTGACCATATATAGCTACTGCAACTCCATAGTGATACATAGCGACCCCACAGCGACGAGCCCAAAAAAACCCCTCAAGTTACTCCAAGAGTGACCCGAAAAGGAGTCCAAGAGCGACCCCACATCACGCTGATTTCAAGGACAGAGACTCGACTCTTCAATGACACGTACACCCAGCGTGACATTAAAAGGCAACTGTTCCAATGTCGGTCCGAGCGGTTTATTACCAATAGTGAGCAGGGAGATGGGGAAGGGGAAGAGAGCGTCAGGAAGGATAGGAAAGCAGCAAGGGTTTGCCCAAGGCAGGGAACGTCACCAGCCAGGATCCTAGGGGCGCTCCGCTTGCACGCGGCTCCGACAGTGCAAGGCAGAAGAGCAGGGCTGGAAGAAGTGGGGAGAACAGCAGCAGCGATCCCCCCCCCAAAAAAAAAAAAATCCCGAACCCACCCCACCCCCCCCGCCCAAAAAAAAAAAAAAAAAGCCACTAACAAACAAACAAAAAATCCCCTAAACAAAACTTTAAAAAAAGGGGAAAAAAACCTGAATGCCGAAAAAAAATCCTGAAAAAAAACTAAAAAAAGAACTAAAAAAACCCTGAAAACTCCCTAAAAACCCTAAAAAAATGAAAAAAAACCCTAAAAAGAATTGAAAAAAAATTCCTAGAAAAAATCCAAAAAAACCCACAAAAATGAAAAAAACAAAAAAAAATACGAAGAAAAAAAACCACAGGAAAAAAAAACCCACAAAAGACACACCACAAAAGACACACCACAAAAGACACACCACAAAAGACACACCACAAAAGACACACCACAAAAGACACACCACAAAAGACACACCACAAAAGACACACCACAAAAGACACACCACAAAAGACACACCACAAAAGACACACCACAAAAGACACACCACAAAAGACACACCACAAAAGACACACCACAAAAGACACACCACAAAAGACACACCACAAAAGACACACCACAAAAGACACACCACAAAAGACACACCACAAAAGACACACCACAAAAGACACACCACAAAAACCAAAAAAAATAAAACAAAAAAACCCACAAAAAACCAAAAAAACCCCACAATATCACAAAATACCACAAAAATTAGACACAGAAAAACACACACACAAAAAGTACCACAAAAAAAAAAAAAACACATAAAAAACATCCCAAAGAGACCCCAAAATGTGAACCCCAAAATGTGAACCCCAAAATGTGAACCCCAAAATGTGAACCCCAAAATGTGAACCCCAAAAGAGGAACCCTTAAAGGACCCCAAAAGTGGGATCCCAAAAAGGGACCCCAAAATTGGTAATACCAAAGAGACCCCAAAAGGGACCCAAAAAAGACCCCAAGAGCGACCCCAAAAAAAGACGACCCCAAATGAGACCCGTAAAATACTGGAGCTTAGGGTGACAGAGCCAGGATTCAGGAGTGGAATTTGGGGTGACACTAAAAAAAAAAAAAAACACAAATAAATAGCAAACAAAAAAACTTAACACACCCCCCAAAAAAATCTTAGAAAAAATTAAAAATTAAAAAAAAAAAAAAACGTAAAAATACCGCCACAGAAAACCCCCAAAAAACCCCCCGAAAAACAACCCCAAAAAAACCACCTCCCAAAAAAACAAAAAAGAACCCCAACAAAAAGAAAAATCACCCCCAAAATCCCCTCAAAAACAACCCCAATAAAACCAAAACAGAAAAAAACAAAAAGAACCCCCCCCAAAAAAAGATAAAACAAAAAAAAAAAAAAAAGAAAGTTAACCAAAAAAAAAAAAAAACCCCAACCCCCCCCAAAAAACAACACCCAAAAACATCGCCCAGAAAAATCCCCCCCCAAAAAATAACAAAACAAAACAAAACAATCCCCCAAAAATCCCCTCCAACCCCCTTCCCCCCCAAAAAAAACCAGAATTCCCTTAGAAAGAGCAGGGAGACCCCAAAAGTGACGGCACTGTGGGGCGGGATGTGGGGTGAGGAGAGAAAGAAAGGCCGAAATAAAGAAAGAAAAAGAAAAGAAAAAAACGAAAAAAAAACAAAAAAGGGGGAAAAAAGGAAAAAAAAAAAAACGGAAGAAAAACGAAAATGATCCGAAAAAAAAAAAAAAAAAAATGGAAAAACACCCGAAAAAGAATCCGAAAAAAAAAAAACCGAAAGAAAATGAAAAATGAAGACCGAAAGAAAAACGAAAAAAAGACCAAAAAAACCGAAAATATATCCGAAAAATAACGAAAATTAAGCCGGAAAACCGGAAAAAAAAAAAAAACACCGAAAAAAAAAAAATCCGAAAAACCGGAAAACCTAAAAAAATCCCCGAAAAAAAAAAAAAGAAAAAAAACCCCACCCCCCATCCCCCCCCCCCAAAAAAAACCCCACAAAAATAAAAAAGGAATCCCTCAAAAAATTCCCCCCCTGAGAACTCCCCCCAAAATGCGGCAGCGCTGTGGAGCAATACTAGAGGGAGGGCAGTGGCGCTACGGGGCCGCGCTTTTGAAGCCCTCCCCGATCTGCCTCCCGCAATCAGACGCCATTAATTAACGCAGCGGCGATTAATGAATTAATTAAGGCGCCAATAATGAATTAATTAAGCCGCCCTGTAAAGGACGCATGCGCAGAGATACAGACACAGAGACCCCCATCGAAACACATTGTCACAGCGACACCTTGTGGTGGTATACGGGTACTGCAACTCCATAGAGATACATAGCGAGACATGGAGACCCCACAGAAACACCCCAAAAAAGAAAAAAAACCGAACAAACTCCGAACAATAAAAAAAAAACACGAAAAAAAAACCGAAAAAATAATCGAAAAAAAATATGAAAAAGTCCGAAAAAAATCCGAAAGAAAAAAGGAAAAAAACCCCGAAATAATACGCGAAAAAAAATCCGAAAAAATGTTTGAAAAAAAGTTCTAATAAAAAAAACGAAAAAAGACCGGAAAAAATCCGAAAAAAAAAACCCGAAAACAAAAAGGAAAAGCAAAACTAAAAGAAAAAAAAAAAGAAAAGTCCGAAAATAAATCCGAAAGAAAAAAAGAAAAAAAAACTGTAAAAAGCCGTAAAAAACCCCGAAAAAAATTCCCCAAAAAATCCCCCCCAACAACCCCCTCCAGAAAGATCCCCCTCAACAAAACACCCCAAAAAACCCAAACCCCCCAAAAAATCCCCCCCAAAAAAATCCCCCCCAAAAAACCCCCAAAACACCCAACCCCCCCCAAAAAAAATCCCCCCCAAAAATTTCCCCGAACAAAACCCTTCCAGAAAAATTCCCCTCCAGAAAAAAGCTCCCCCAGAAAAAAAAACCCCAAGCAAAATATCCCCCCATAAACCTCCCCCCAAATAATCCCCAAACCCCCCAAAACTCCCCAGAAAAATCCCCCCCGAGAAAAATCCCCCACGAAACATATACTCCAACAACCCCCCCCGAAATACCCCCCAAAAAAATTTCCCCCCCGATCCCCCCCCCAAATAATCCCCACACAAAACTCAAAAATCCCCCCCAGAAAAATCCCCCACGAAACATATACTACAACAAACCCCCCCCGAAATATCCCCCCCGAAAAATATCCCCCCCCAAAAGCACCCCCACGAAACATATACTCCAACAAGCCCACCCGAAATACCCCATCCAAAAATATCCCCCCCAAAAAATATCCCCACCCAAATCTCCCCGAACCCCCCCCCAAAAAATCCCCCAGAAAAATCCCCCCCAACCAATCCCCACCCAAAAAATATACCCAAACAACCCCCCCCCCAAAACCCCCTCCCGAACCCCCCCCCGAAAAATATACCCCAAACCTCCCCTGAAACACCCCCCCGAAAAATAACTCCACCCCCCCCTAAAAAAAAAGACCCCGAAAGTGATGGCACTGTGGGGTGAGGAGGAGAGGTGCGAGGCTGCGAGGCAGGGAGCGGAGCTGCGGGCAGGAGCTGTAGAGCAATGTGATAAGGAAGGTAGCAGCACTACGGGGCCTCACTTTTGAAGCCCGCCGTGCTCCGCCCCACAAAATAATTAAGAGAGAACAGATAAATGGAAAAATAGAAAGAATTGAAAACTGATAAACGGAGAAATACAAAAAAGAGGGAAGGCATAAACGCAGAAATAGAAAGAAGAGGGAACAGATAAAAAGAGAAATAGAAAGAACAGGGAATAGATAAAACGAGAAACAGAAACAAGAGGAAACAGATAAAAAGAGAAATCGAAACAAGAAAGTACAGATAAACAAAGAGATACAAAGAAGAGAGAACAGATAAAATGTGAAAAACTTTGGAGAAATAGAAAGAAGACAGAAACAAAAAAATGAGTACAGATAAAAGGATAAATAAAAAGAAGAGACAATAGTTAAATGGAGAAATAGAAACGAGAAAGGATAAACGAAGAAGTAGAAAGAACAGAAAATAGAATAATGATAAAATAGAAAGAAGAGTGAATGGATAAACAGAGAAAGAGAAATAGAAAGAGAGAACAAATAAAGAGAGAAAAGAGTAATAGAAAGAAGAGAGAACATAAATGGAGAAAGAAGAGAGAACAGAAAAACAGAAAAGTAAAAGAGAACAGAAAAAAAGTAAAATAGAATCATGGGGAAGTATATATAGAGAACAAGAAAGAAGCGAGAAGGAATGAACAGAGAAATATAACGTAGAGGGAACAGATTAATGGAGAAATAGAAAGAAGAAAAGAAAAACAGGGGAAGAGAAAGAAACGGGAACGGATAAACAGAGAATGAGAAAGAAGCGGGAATGGATAAACGGAGAAAGAGAAAGAAGAGAGAACAGATAAACCGAGAAATAGAAACATTAAGTGCAGACAAATAAAGTAATAGAAAGAGGAGAGAACAGAAAAAAAGGAGAAATAGAAAGAAGAGGGAACAGATAAACAGAAATAGATAGAAGTGAGAAGGGATAAACGGAGAAACAGAATAGATGGAACGGATAAACAAAGAAACAAAATGAGGAAGGAACAGATAAAAGGAGAAAGAAGAGAGAACGGATAAACGAATAAAAGGAGAAAGAAGAGGGAACGGATAAACGGAGAAAGAGAAAGAAGAGGGAACGGATAAACGGAGAAAGAGAAAGAAGAGAGAAAAGGTAAAGCGAGAAATAGTAATAAGAGACAAGGGATAAACGGAGAAAAAGAAGGAACAGAAAAAGGATAAACAAAGAAATAGAAAGAAGAGAGAAAATATAAACAGAGAAATTGAAAGAAGACAGAACAGATAAAAGGAGAAATCGAAATAAGAAAGAAAAGAAAATTGGGGAAAAAGAAGAGAGAACAGCTATTCGGAGAAATAGAACAGAGATGAGATGAACGGAGAAAAGAAAAGAATAGATATTAGAAAACAGAACACATAACCAGAGAAAGACAAATAAGTAAGAAAAGAAAACGGAGAAAAAGGAGAGAAGAGAGAAGGGATAAACAGAGAAAAAGGAGAGAAGAGAGAAGGGATAAACGGAGAAAAGGAGAGAAGAGAGAAGGGATAAACGGAGAAATAGAATCGAGGGAACAAATAAAAAGAAATACAATTGAGGGAACAGATAAACAGAGAAATAGTAAAATAGTACACAGAAATAAAGTAATAGAAAGAAGAGAGAACAGATCAACTGAGAGAAATTAAGAAGGGAGAAAAGATCAACAGAGAAAGACAAAGAAGAGAGAACAGATAAACAAAGAAATAGAAAGAAGAAAGAAGAAACAAACAGAGAAATAGAAAGAAGTGAGAACAGATAAACAGAAAAAAAGAAAAAGAGGGAAGGGATAAATGGAGAAAAAGAATGAAGAGCTAAGGTATAAAGTAAGAAATAGAAAGAAGAGAGAACAGATATTTGGACAAATAGAAAGAAGAGAGAACAGAAAAAATGAGAAATTAATAGAAGACAAAACACACAAAAGGAGAAATAGAAAGAAGAGACAATGGATAAACGGAGAAATAGGAACAAGAGCGAACAGAAAAACAGAGAAATAGGAGGAAGAGCGAACAGATATTTGAAGAAATAGAAAAGAGCGAACAGATATTTGGAGAAATAGAAAGAAGAAAGAACAGACAAACAGAGTAAAAGTGTCGAGTTAACAGATTAAGGAATACAACTGAGGGAACAGGTAAACAGAGAAATAGAAAGAAGAGAGAATGGATACATGGAGAAATTGAATGAAGAGAGAACAGAAAACAGAAAAAGAAAGAAGAGAGAACAGATAAAAGCAGAAATGGTAATAAAAGAGAAGTGAAAAGGGAGAAATACAAAGAAGAGATCAACAGATCAACGACGAAAGACAAAGAAGAGAGAACAGATCAATGACGAAAGACAAAGAAGAGAGAACAGATAAACAGAGAAATAGAACAAAGAGAGAACAGATAATCGAAGAAATTTAAAGAAGAGAGATGGTAAAAACTGTGAAATAGAAAGGAGAACAGACAAACGGAGAAATAGAAAAAAGAGAACAGAAACGGAGAAACAGGAAGAGGGGAGAACAGAAAAACAGAAAAAGAAAAAAGAGAGAAGGAATAAACGGAGAAATAGAAGAGAGAAAAGAAAAACAGAAAAAGAAAAAAGATTGAACAGATAAACAATGAAATAGAACCATGGGAACAGATATATAGCAAAGTAGAAAGAAGAACAGATAAATGGAGAAAGACAAGTAAGGAAAGAAAATGGGGAATAAAGAAAGAAGAGAGAAGAGGTTACTCGTAAAAAAAGAAAGAGGAGAGAACAGATATTCGGAGAAACAGAAAGAAGGGAGATCAGAAAAAAGTGAAATAGAAGAAAGAGGGAAGGGCTGCACGGAGAGAGAGAAAGAAGAGGGAAGGGCTGCACGGAGAGAGAGAAAGAAGAGGGAGCGGATACATGGAGAAAGAGAAATTAGAAGGAACGGATACACGGAGAAAAAGGAACAAGAGAGAACGGAAATACCGAGAAATAAAAGGAAGAGAGAAGAGATAAACAGAGAAAATAGAAAGAAGAGGGAATAGATAAACTGAGAAACAGAAAGAAGAGGGAACAGATAAACAGACAAATAGAAAAAAGAAAGTACAGATAAAGAAAGTAATATAGGAGAGAACAGAAAAAAAAAAGTAGAAAGTCGAGAAAACAGATACACGGAGAAACAGGTGGAAGAGGGAAGGGCTAGACGGAGAGGGGGAAAGAAGAGGGAAGGGAGGAATAGAATCGAGGGAACAGATAAATAGAGAAATAGAATCGAGGGAACAGATAAAGAGAGAAATAGATTAGAGGGAACAGGTGAGGAGAGAAATAGAAAGTAGAGGGAAAAGATTAATAGAGAAATAGAATCCAGGTAAGAGATGAATAGATGTAGGATCTAATAGGACTTAGGGACAGAGATCTGGGAGGAACAGTGAGAAGTTAGGGACAGAGATTTGGGAGGAACAGCAAGGATTTGGACGGAGCAATTGTGCAGCGTCCAGCAGCTGAGACCAAATCCATGGAGCACTCTTAGTCCTACCTGACCCCGAACATGCACAGGTCCGCCGGTCCCGATGGATGCAGCACGGAGTGTGGAGGGAATTATCTGTTGCGGTCAGCAGGCCACTCTGTGTAAGAGCTGAGACAGCGTGGCGTTCAGCGCACGGCCACGGGAAGCAGGAAGGAGAAATAATTAACACCCAAAAAAATCCCCCCCCCCCGAAAAAATACCCCACCCCCGAAAAAATCCCCAACACAAAACCCAAGAAAAAACCCCAAAATACCCTCAAAAGAGCAAACTAACAAAAAAAAAAAACTAAAAAAAAAAACAGAAAACCCAAAAAAATCCCCCAAAAGAATCCCCCAAAAATCACAAAAAAAAAAAATCCCCCCCAAAATCCCAAAATATTCCGAAATAACCACAAAAAAATGCCCCCCCCCAAAACCGAAAAATAACGAAAATAAAAGAAAAAAAAAACGAAAAAAAAATGAAAAAATGAAAAAACGAAAAAAAATAAAAAAAAATCCAAGAAAAGAACCGAAAAGAAAAGAAAATCCGAAAAAAAAAAAAACCCGAAAAAAAGATACGAAAAAAATCCGAAAAATATCCCCAAAACATCCCCCAAAAATTCTCCCAAAAATTTCTCCAAAAAATCCCCCAGCCCCCAAAAAAGAAAACAAAAAATATCCCCCAGAAAAAAACACGAAAAAATTGCCCAAAAATCACCCAAAAAATTCCCCCCAAAAAAATCCCCCAATAAAACCCCCCCAAAAAATCCCCGCGCTGTGGGGCAGCGCTGTGGGGCAATCCTATATGGAGGGCAGCGGCGCTATGGGGCCGCGCTTTTGAAGCCCTCCCCGCTCCACCCCCGCAATCAGCCTCCATTAATTAACGCAGCGGCGGTGAGTGAATTAATTAAGCCGCCAATCATGAATTAATTAAGCCGCCATTAATTAATTAAACCGCCATGAATTAATTAAGCTGCCCTGTAAAGGGCGCATGCGCAGAGATACATAGAGACGCATAGAGATACATAGAGATACAGCGACACCATAGAGACCCCAAATGTGAACCCCAAGAACGACGACCCCAAAAAGGGACCCTAAAATTGGTAATCCCAAAGAGACCCCAAAAGGGACCCCACAGAAAGAGCTGTGACCACAAATGAGCCCCAAAAAAGATCCCAAAAGAGACGACCCCAAAAATAGTGACAGACCAAAAATAGATCCCAGAAGCGACCCCAAAAGGGAACCCCAAAAGGGAACCCCAAAGAGCAATGGACTGAAAAAGGATCCCAAGAGCGGCCCCAAAAAGAGCCCCAAAAATGATCCCAAGGGTGACCCCAAAAAGAGACGGCCCCAAAATGAGACCCGTAAAAGACCGGAGCTTGGGGTGACACAGCCAGGAGTCACCAGTGGGATTTGGGGTCACCCTAAAACAACCCAAAAGAAAACCCTAAATAAAAAAACCCTAAAATAAAATCCCTTAAAAAATCCCCCCAAAAATCCCCAAAAATATCCATAAAAAAATCCGTAAAAAACCCTAAAAAAAAAACCCTAAAAAATACCCCTAAAAAATACCCTAAAAAAATCCCTAAAAAAAAACGGAGCTGTGGGTCTGGGAGCAGCGCTATGGGGCAGGGAGGGAAGCGGAGCTATGGGGCAGCGCTATGGGGCAGGGAGCGCAGCAGAACTGTGGGGCAGCAGGCAGCGCTATGGGGCAGCAAGTGGGGCTATGGGGCAGGCAATGGCACTATGGGGCAGCACTTTGGGGCGGGGAGGGAAGCAGAGCTATGTGGCAGCGCTATGGACAGTAAATGGAGATATGGGGCAGGGAGCAGCCGTGCTATGGGGCAGGAAATGGCGCTATGGGGCAGGGAAGGAACCAGAGCTATGGGGCAGAGTGCTATGGGGCAGAGAACAGCGCTATGGGGCAGAGAGGGAAGCAGAGCTATGGGGCAGGGAGTGGAGAAGCGCTATGGGGCAAAGAGAGGAGCTATGGGATAGCACTATGGGGCAGGGAGCTGCACTATGGGGAACATTGCTATGGGGTGGGGAGGGAAGCAGAGCTACAGGGCAGTGCTATGGGGCAGGAAATGCCACTATGGGACAGCTAACTGCGCTATGGGGCATGGAGCAGAGCTATGGGGCAGTGGCACTATGGGGCAGCGCCATGGGGCTACAGGGCAGGCAATGGTGCTATGGGGCAGCGCTATGGGGCAGAGTGCTATGGGACAGGCAATGGTGCTATGGGGCAGGGAGGGAAGCGGAGCTATGGGACACTGCTATAGGGCAGGGAACCACGCTATGGGGCAGGAAGCAGAGCTATGGGGCAGTGCTACAGGGCAGAGCGCTGTGGGGCAGGGAGTGGAGGAGTGCTAATGGGCAGTGCTATGGGGCAGGGGAGCTATGGGGCAGCGCTATAGGGCAGGGGAGCGGAGCTATGGGGCAAAGCGCTATGGGGCAGAAAATTGGCTCTAGGGGGCAGGGAGCCGCGCTATGGGACAGTGCTATGGGGCAGAGCGATATGGGGTGGCATTATGGGGCATGGAGCAGAGCTATGGGGCAGGGAGAGAAGGGGAGCTATGGGGCAGAGCTGTGGGGCTGAGAATGGCGCTATGGGGCAGGGAGGGAAGCAGAGCTATGGCGCAGAGTGCTATGGGGCAGGGAGTGCAGAAGCGCTATGGGACAGGAAGCAGAGCTGTGGGGCAGCGCTGTGGGGCAATTCTATAGGGAGGGCAGCAGCACTATGGGGCCGCGCTTTTGAAGCCCTCCCCGCTCCGCCCCCACAATCAGCTGCCAGTAATTAATGCAGCGGCGGTGAGTGAGTTAATTAAGGCTCCAATCATGAATTAATTAAGGCGCCATTAATTAATTAATGTAAAGGGCGCATGCGCAGAGATACATAGAGACATGTAGAAATGCATACACAGTGACCCCAAGCGACACACAGACACAGCGACACCCAGTGGTGGTGGTATATGAATACTGCAACGCCATAGAGATACATGGCGACCCGTAAATACACGGAGACACAGCGCCACCCAGTGGTGGTATATCGGTACTGCACCTCCATAGCGATACACAGCGACCCCATAGAGACACAGCGACACAGCGACAACCAGTGGCTGTATTTGGTATTGCAACTCCATAGCGCCGCCTTGTGGCCATATTGAGGTACTACACCACCATAGAAACGTATAGCGACCCTATAGAGACACCGCGACCCCACAGGGTCCCCAGGAAAAGCGGCGCGGGGTCGTCAGCTCGTGAGGGTTCAGATGGCAGAACTCGAAGGAGCGGAGAGGTCGAGGAGGAAAAAAACAATACAAAAAAAAAAAAATCCACCCCAAATCCCTCCAAATAAATCCTAAAAAAGAGCGGGGACCCCAGAAGTGACGGCGTTGTGGGGCGGGATGTGGGGTGAGAAGGAGCGCTGTGGGACGCGGAGATGTGGGGCTGTGGGGCAGCGCTATGGGGCAGGGAGCGGAGCTATGGGGCAGCGCGCTATGGGGCAGCGTGCTATGGGGCAGCACGCTATGGGGCAAAAATTAAGCTCTAGGGGGCAGGGAACCGCGCTATGGGGCAATGCTATGGGGCAGGGATCGGAGCTAAGGGGCAGGGAGAGAAGAGGAGCTATGGGGCAGTGCTATAGGGCAGGGAGCAGCCGCGCTCTGTAATTACGGCGCTTAATTACAGCGCTTAATAACTTTGGAAGAGAGTGGATCATGCGCACAGCGCACCGACACACTGTGCATGCGTGGGTACTCTACGCGCCAGTACTTAACGCATGCGCACTGAGCGTCCGTATTTAACGCATGCGCACTGCGCGTACGTACTTTACGCATGCGCACTGCGTGCCAGTAGTTAACGCATGCGCACTTCGAGCCAGAAGTAAACGCATGCGCACTACGCGATTCCAGTTAACGCATGCGCACCGCGAGCCAGTAGTGAACGCATGCGCACTGCACGATTCAAGTAAACGCATGCGCACTGCACATCTGCAGTTAACGCATGCGCACTGAGCGCCAGTATTTTACGCATGCGCACTGCGCAGCAGTACTAAACGCATGCGCACTGCCTGCAATTAGTTAACGCATGCGCATTGCGCGTTCGCAGTCAACGCATGCGCACTGCGTGCCAGTAGTTTACGCATGTGCACTGCGCGTCCGTAGTTAACGCATGCGCACTGCACGCCTGTAGTAAACGCATGCGCACTGAGTGATTCCAATTAACGCATGCGCAGTGCCTGCCAGTAGTAAACGCATGCGCACTACACGTATGTAGTTAACGCATGCGCACTGCGCGATTCCATTTAACGCATGCGCACTGCGCGTCGGTAGAAAACGCATGCGCACTGCACGCCAGTAGATAACGCATGCGCACTAAGCAACCGCAGTCAACGCATGCGCACTGTGCATCCGCAGTTTCCGCGCCGCTCCCGGGGACGGCTCCGCGCCGCTCGGGTTGTTCCGCCGCTGCTCTCGGAAACGGCCGGCGGGCGGTGCGGGGCCGGGGGGGGGGCCGGGACGCCTCTCGGTCCACGGCGGCGAGGAGCGAATCGGATGCCGCGGGGCGCTCGGGGGCGGCTGTGAGCCTGGACGGTGCGATCCCGGGACGCGAACGCGGACGGAGCTCGAACGGAGCGCGTAACGGCAGACGGGCAGCGCCGAGAGCGGCAGCGGGGCAAGGCGGACGCTCGCCCGGCGCCCGAGCGGCTCCGGACCGGGAACCGCCCGCGTGGGTGCGCGGGGCAGCACCTGCAGTACCGCACTGCCGCCACGGGGCGGCAGCCGCGAGCACAGCGGCGACGGCGTGGGCTGCTGACGGTCACGTGTGATGCCGAGCCAATCGGGGCGCCGCGACGTGCGCAGGGGCCGCTGGGAGCCGGAACGGTCCGCTGCCGGGGCGGACTCGGGCGAAACAGCGCGGGTGCGGGCGGGACGCGTCCTGCGAGAGAAGGGGGAATGTCGCTGAGCCGGCGGCGCGACAGGTGACTGCTCGCCCGCACCTCGGTGTATCGAGCAGTACGATGCTCCGTAGAAGATTCTGCCGCTCATGCGCACTATTGTTCGGAGGACCGAGCACCATCGAGACGGGCGGAGTCGCCGCGCAGAGCGGCCGCAATTTACGTACGCCCTACGCCGCTTCCGCGTTTCGGCGCGCATGCGCCGTGCCGCCCGGAGGAGCAAACCGCGGCTGCTGCAGTTCCGGCATCGGCCGCGCGGCGGCGGCACACACCGCCGAAACCGCTTCTCCCGCGGCGGGTACGAGCGCCCGCGCCCCACTCCCGCGCGTTCCATCCTCTCTTCCTTCCCACGGCACAACAACGCCGAGTCACAAGCGCGACACGAGGGGAAAACAAACCGACGTTCACTCGTTAACTCAACCCAGGACAACTACGTACAGAGACTCTCGGCAGTCACTCCATCACAGGGACCGGAGTTTGTGACGAATGAGCGAGGATTTGGGACTGCGGTTTGGGGTGAAAGAGGGCAGGTTTGGGGCTGAATTTGTGGCTGAAGAGCAAGAATTTGGGACTAAAGCATGGGGTGAAACAGTGAGGATTTGGGACTGGATCTTGGGGTGAAATGCTGAGAGGTTGGGACGGGAGTCAGTTGTGAAAGTGTGAGGATGAAGGGCTGCAGACCGGGGTGAGGCAGCGAGGGCTTGGGGCTGGAATCCAGGGTGCAATAGCGAGGATTTGGGAGTTGATTTTTGAGACAAGATGCTGAGGGCTTTGGTCAGCAGTTTGGGGTGAAACAGCGAGGGTTTGGGGTGGAGTTAGATGTGGAATAGCAAAAAGTTGGGATTGAGTTTTGGATGAATCAGGATGTGGCACTCGAGTCTGGAGGGAAATTGCAAGGATTCGGGGCCCGAGTTTGAGGGCAATAGTGAGGGGTGGAAGAGGGAGGATTTAGGGTGTGGGAAGGCTCCCTTTGGTGAGGGGGGAGATGGTCCCAGAGCGTGTGTGCAACATCAGTGTACTTAAATCCATGGGACCCGACGAGATGCAGCCATGTGTGCTGGGGGAGGTGGCAGAGCTGGCTGCTGAGCCGCTCTCTGTCACCTCTGAGAGGTCCTGGAGGAGGGGGAGGGCCCCATTTCCCCCCCCATCCCAGCACATGGGGTCCCCAGAACACGTCCAGGCAGCCGCGGCTCATTCCAGTTTGTATACAGGAAGGGAACTGAGGTCTGGAATCTTTACAAAATGAATCCAGCGCCACCGTGCCCTTCACAAAACCTCTCCCCTTTGCTGCACTACAGGGGAATAGGAAAAGTGAACCTTCACCCTGGTTTTCCACCAGCTCTTGGGTCAGTCCCTGGGGCACTTGGGACCCTCCTGGAGCCCCCAGGCCCGTCACCAGCCCCCAGGCATTTTGGTGCATCATCCCGCAGCATCCCATAGGGGGTGACAGCCGCAGCAGGACGCGGTGTAACAGAGCTGTGGGGCTGTGTGGTGTCAGTATCCCATGTACTCCTCACTGCCCCCTGCTGAAATTCTCAGTGGGGCACACAGAGGCACAGTGGCGTGAGGAGACGGCCAGGAGGCACTGAGGATGTAGCCACAGCATGGGGGCAGTGGCCAGGTGACGTTCATATGGCAGGAAGGAATGCATGGGACACGGCCACAGCCTGGGGACATGTGAGGCAACAACAGGGACCTCGCTCAGATCATTGGTGCCAGAGGTGAACACGCTGCTCCCTAAAGTGAAAGTCCCATCCCTGCTGCAGCTCTGTCCCCAGAGGGCTTTATTTAGTGCCTTGATCCTTGAAATAGGGCAAAACCACAGAGTTCTGGATCAACAGAGTTCCGGTCAGCAGCTCCCATTCGGTGACACTGCCACTGCCCCACAGCCAGGAGACACCGCTGGGACACTGAGCGCTCAGTGGCAGTGCTGTTGGTGGCATCAGCAGCTGAAGGGGACACAGCACTGGGAACGTGGTAACGATGAGAACGTCGGTAGTGACAACCACAGCTCTCAAGTCCATTGGATGCAGCGCTGGGAGCTCGGGGACACTGACACCGCAGCAACGGCGCCAGGAGCTCCCCACGGCTGCCGGCACCTGTCCCCACGCTCACAGCTCCCCGCGGATGTCGGGCAGCAGGCGGCAGGCGGTGACAGTGGCTATGGTGGCGGCCACAGCACGCAGGTCTCGGCGCACCAGGCACAGGCAGTGCGCGGTGGCGGCCGCCCCGGCTTGGGCTTGGCCCAGGGGCCCCCCCAGGCCTTCCAGCAGCCGCGCGGCCGCGCTGAAACTGCGCCCCAAAGCCTCAGCCACCGCTCCCCGCAGCCGCCCTTCGCCTGCCCCCAACCGCTGCTGCAGCAGTGAGGGCGCCCGGGGCGTCCCTGGCAGCGGCGCTCGGGTCGCGCCGTCCTCTTCCTCCTCCTCCTCGGTCTCCGACGCCTCTCCCGGCACCTTCAGCCCCGCTGCGGGGCTCCGGGCCGCGTTCCCGCCCGGCTCCGGCTCCGAGTCGCTCTCCGAGGCCTCGCCCAGCACCAGCGCGGGGGAAACGGCGGCGGCCATGATCTGCGGGAGGACGGCAGGGAGGAGCGGGGGTCGGGCGCCCGCGTGACGGGCCCAGCCCCGCGACACCGCCGTTTCCCCCATCCCCAGCCCCGCGGGGGCCCCAGAACGCGTCCACGCAGCCGCAGCTCCGTGGGGACGCCTCGCACTCCCCCGCTGCTGCCTTCCCGGCCCTACGGTCCCCCCCACGACTCGCCCGGCCCCGCGGGGACCCGCAGCTCCTCGTACCGTACCGCCGGGTCACGTGACGATCACGCCGTCCTCCGCGGGTCGCGCCGAGTGACGTCGCGCCGCCGCGCGCCCCTTGCCCGGACTGCCCTCACTCGGCATGGCGGGCCGGGCATCGCCGCCCGAACTGCGCGCGGTCACGTCAGCCGGCCGTGACCACTAAGAGACCGGAAGTGTGGCTTTGTTCCGCCGCTCGGTCTTTGAGTGACGGCCGCAACAGCCAATCGGCTCAGCAGACGCCAGAGGGCGGGCACGCGCAGGCGGCCGGTCACGGAAGCAGGGCTATCCCGGAAGAATGATCCCGGGGGGGTGGGGCGTGCGCGTAACGGGCAGCAGTGGGAACCAATGGGAGGGCGGGATGGAGCGCGGCGGGCCCAAACAAAATAAGTGGATCCAACTCTTTCTGAGTATTCCGACTTTGCGGCCCTGCGGACGTAAGCACCAAGTGCCATGAAATCATGGCTCGGACAGCTCCGCCGACACCGGCGCGCCGCTCCCAGGCTCTCGGGAGGAAATGCACCGCAGCCGCCCCGTGCCGCAGAGCGCGCGGCCGCCACCGCCCGTTGTACGACCGCTGTCGTCATCTGCGCATGCGCGGCTTCTCTGGCCGCTGGCTGTGCGCATGCGCGGTCTGGAGCTAATGGCGGCGGTGCGGTGCGCTGTGTGTGTTCTTATAGCAGCGGAATGAACGCGCTGTGCGGAGTTACGCGCCGTTGATCGTGAGCGCGCTGTGGCTGGGTGCGGACGGGGTGCATACGTCTGAGAGCAAGAGGCGCCTGGGTAAGGGCGTGAGCGCCTCTGGGCCGGGGGGGACCGCCGGCGGTCCGGCACTGCCCCGCGGACGAGCTCTCTCTCGCGTCTTTGTGCCGGCTCGGGGTCCGAGCCCGGTTCCCTTCCTCCCAGCGTGTCGGGGTTGGTTTCCCCGGGCGTTCAAACCGAACGGGATGGGGAACAAAAGCACGGATAGCTCCAGTTCCTTCCTGCGAGGAAAAAACATTTAAATGCCCTGTTAGTTTCTGAAGACGTGCTCGGATTCCCGTCGGGGTTCCTTTCTCCCGGACCCCAGTGCACCGTCGCTCACACTCGGTGCTTTCTGCAGCGATGTTCTGTTCCTTCTAGGGATGCTCTCCACCCTGGGATGAGCAGGAATGGTTTAACAGTGAGATTTCAAAGTTACTAAAACAGCAGCAGTTCTCTATGAGCTTATAGCAATTCTCATTTATCCATTAACTTCATCCTTCAATTCAAAATGGTTTAAGGGAACATTCTTTCTGTTTTGTGTCAGCAGTGTTAGGAAAAGCACTTTTAGTGCCTAATAAAACAGATCTATTGACATTAGTGGTGGAGTCCTTCCAAAAATATATGATACTGTTTTGTGGCAGCTGAATTTGCTTTTTCTCTTCTGCACTGGGATCACAATGATCAGATGCAACAAACCTTGAGTAAAATATTGGCACTTAGCGAGTGTATTACCTGGAGTGGCAGCTGCAAACAGCAGTTCCTCCCTGCTAAAAATAGTAAGTGTGCCATGGTTCTGGTCCATGTTCCTCCCACGCTGAAGTCCTGGGACAGTTAATCTTTCAAGCAGTCAGCTCAGTCCTGCGAAAGAAGCACTCACCAGGCCATCTTTGTGGAAGGATTTAAGATCTGGTGAGTGAGGAGAAACTTCATGATAAATGACACAGAAAAGGAAATGTGCTATTAAAACAACGTCAGAGGAACAGCAAGGCCCCAGGGAAGTCTCAAGATGTGTTCAGCACCATGAAGCATTGGTGCTGGAATGGTAAATAAGAATCAAGTAATTCCTTTGGTATTATTTGTGGCTGATGTACATCAGCAAACTACATTGTACGCAGCTACGTGGGATAAACTCAGTGTATCTGTGCACCCCCAGCCCATCCCTGACTGCATCTGTCAGTCAGAGAAAGCACACAGTGGAAGCACACACACATTCCAAAGCTATAATGCAGCTTTTCACCAGAACTCAAAATGATAACATTTTTAGGCACAGATTCCTATAGAAGTTTAGTTCCATCACTTGCACAAGTATTTCCTTTTTTTCTGAAGACCCACCAACGTTTTTCAGTGAAGGTGGTGAGTAGCATTTGCTAGCTGAGTGGTGCCTGTTGGGCTGTTAGTTTTTACAGTCCTCCTTAATCACGATACAACCTCGGGCTTTATTTGATAAGCGCTGTTCAGAACCTTCACTGAATAGAAGTATATTTCATTTCAGTTTGTCCCGAGTTTTCGTAGTGTTCTTGTGGCGCAGTGTGCTTCACAGACACAATTCCCTGCGCGGGAGTCGTGAGGCATCGGACAGGTGCAGGACAGAGAGATGTGGCGATGTCAGCAAATGCATGTCCGGCATTCACGGCTTCAGATCGTTCCCTCGGGACGCAAAGGTCTGCCGTGTTCCCGGTGTAACTGTGGTGGCTCACTTTGAAGCCGGCAGTGCTTTCTTTCCACGCCTCGTATCACACCACAGAAATGAAGCACTGCAACTGCTCAACGCACAGCCCAAACTTCACTTGCCACGATCCCACCCGTCCCGCTCTTGCCGGGCAGCCGTTCCCATTTCCTCACGTCAGGGCCGGGGGGAGTGAGATCAGCGCAAAGAGCAGCCGCCACCCGCTGCTCACACGGGCGGCGCACAGACCACATCTTCGCGCCATCAGTTACCGCCCCCGCGGCTCGCGGCCCCGCCCACCGCGGCCTCACCACGAAGGCACGCCCGCCTGACTCTCATTGGTCAGAAGCCCCGCGCGCCCCGCCCCCGCCCCGCGCGAGAGGCGGGGTTTGGGCGGGGCGCCGCCGTGCGTCGTCGCGCAGGCGCAGTGGGGGCGCGGTGTGCGGTACGCCCGGGGATGTTTCGGCGGCCCCCGCGCAACTTCCGCGGTCGGCGGCGCGCGGCCTCGAGCGGCAGCAGCAGCGGCGGCGATGAGGAGCGGGGCGTGGGCTCGGCCCCGTTACCGCGCCCCGGCCCCGGCGGGGGAGCGGAGTCCGAGGAGAGCGAGCGGGACCGCGGCGGCGCCGCCTCATCCTCCGAAGGGGCCCGAGCCGCCGCCGAGCCGCCGCCGCCCGCGGAGGAGCCGGCGCGGGGCGGTCGGGCGCCGCTGAGCTTCGGGAGCGACGAGGAGGAGCGGGAAGGTGAGGGCCGGGAGAGCCGGGCCTGCGGCGGGAGGCACCGCGCCTGGAGGTGCTGGGGACGGGGGCACGCCGTGCGGGGCCGCGTGGTGTAGCGGACGGCCCGTGCGGTGCTGGGACGCGTTGATCTGAAGGGCTGTCTCCGAGCGGAATGATTCTGTGGTTTGCGCGGTTCTGTGTCCGGTTCGGTTAACGATGGGTGGGACTTACACGTGAGAACTGCGGGTTTACCTGACTTCTCTGGGCTGCTGTTTTTGAAGCTAATGACACAGAGCGGCTCTGGGAGTCGGAGTGCAGTGGAAAATGGTGTATTAGAGCTCTTCTGTTACCGTGTTGAGAAGACCTGCACAGGTGTAACTTTGGAAGCGGTGGATCCTGAGTAATAGGGCCATAGAATTAAGGGGGCATCATGCAATCAAAGCTTCACAATATGTGCTGAGTGAGTGTACAAAGATTATGTGCACTTTCTCTTCGTAGGCCTCTATGCTGCTGTCTTTGTTGATCTGTGCCTCAGAATCTCTCTGTCTATCCAGGTGACAAGGAACTTTTCAAAATCAAAAAGCCCTCCTTCAATGAGGTAACGTTCAGAATTCAAAAGAAGGAAAATCCCCCGTCTGCAGAGAGAGAAGCTGATGAAAGTAAAAGTAAGTACTTCATAAGTTAAGAAAAACAACTGCATTATTTCCATGAAACATGGTGAAATAAGAGTATTGTGAACATCCTGCCGTTGGGTGTCTGTTGTTTCAACTTGGGAATTTTCATGCTGAGGTAGACAAGCAGAATCAGCTCAGCAATTCTTCCTGAGAAGAGCTGGGCACGCAGGTCCTCTGCAGTAAATCAGAGGCAGTGGAGCTTGTGGTGAATGTGTGCTGCAGCATCGTATCTTTCAAACCTTTTGGCAGCTGCTTGCTGCTTGTTGCTGTCAGTTTGAAGTTTAAACTGAATATTTGCATGAGAGAAAATGTGAGCTTAGTAGGACTTTGGGGTGCATGATCAACTTCAAATTTGGTGTTATTAAAACATTAACTACTGAAAAAATAGATGTTTTTATTGACTGCTATCAACACCTTTTGATTGTTCTTGTCGTATTCTGAGTCCTGTTGAAGTTTACTAGAGGGATGTTTGGGGCTCCTCTGCTTTACAGGTGTGTCTAAAAGGTGCACTTCCCTTCTGCTTATCATCTTGAAACCTTTGTCAGCTCATGGATGTGCTGTAGTGCCACTGCTAGATAAATTATTTCTTGATCTAATTTACGCTCATGTGGTTCAAATACTTCTACAAAAAGTATGTCTTATTCTTTGGCATACTCTGTTCAGTGTTCAGATAATGTACAGAATGTGTGGTGATAGATAAATTACTTTTGTTTTTGGAAGAATTCTGAGATAATGGTAGACAAGACTTCATAAACTAAATGAGCAGTCCCTCATTGTTAGCATGTTAAACCCAAACAGCAGCTCCCCAGGCACACAGTTTAGAAAGGGAAACTGTGACCTGTCAGCATGCAGGTCACATGGCATCTGGGAGCTCATGTCTGGCTTTTGTACGTATAAATGTCCATCAGAAGAATGTATTTGTTCAGCACTGACAGAGATGCTCAGTTTCAGACAAGATCTGTCTTGTAAATGCCTTTATTGAGGAGCATGAATGTTTGGCACATTTTGGTAAGATCAGGTGGAAGTAGCTGTGTGGCCAGTTTTTGTTTCATCACAGTCTGAATAGTTGCTAGTAACCAGTTATGTGGAACATCAGTTTCCAGCAGCTGAAACTGAAACGAGTCTTACTATTTTTTCACTTAAAACAGAAATACCTCAGTTGGAGCCTGGGACTGGTGGCACTGAAGGTGCTCGAGAGACAGAGGAAGAGAGTTACTCTTCACTAAGTGAGGACTACAGCAGTGCAGACTCTGAACGTGAATCCAACCCATCACACGGGAGGAAGGATTTATCCCCAGGTCAATTTTCTGCATGTTTTTAAGCATGTTGGTTATGCTGAATTAGGGCCATCCTGAAGGAATAGTGCCAGTTTGGTGGTTTTGTTTGCAGGTGTTTGTCATAATTCTGTATTTGTTTTTGGAAATAGATTAGAAATCGTAACTGTTGATATTGGAAGAAATTGAAAAGCAGCAACTAAAAAAAACTTAGTGATTCATAGTTCACTTTGAGATAAATAGTAATTTTATCTACTGTTTTGTTCCTTTGTAAACTTGATTGGTGTGTGTGTAGATATATATATATATTGACCTTTTAAAGAGCTGGAGAAAGGACTGGCTGCTGATTTATTTGGAAGAAAAAAGTCTGAGCTTTCTTTTCAGGTTAAAAGCTGTTTTTTAAGGATCTTTTACCATTTGCTTACATTCAGTATGGTAAGCTTATTAGAAAAAGGTTGCATTTTCTGTTCAGAATTGTACAATGAACCTGAGCTGTGGTGGTTATTTACACTAGGGGTGATAGTGTTGCTTTTAGTCTTGTGATGAGGGTTTGTTTCTCTTGGATGCAGGCAGTATTGCAGCTGCCTGGAGGAAACACCTGGCCAGGACCCGTGCAGATTATCTCCCGTTGGATGTGTCACATGATGGCCAGCTTCCTCGGAGGAGAGGAAGCAGTGATTCAGAGAGTGAGGATGAGTCTGATATGAATAATCTCCATTTTGTTCCTAAAATGAGAACTCTGAGGCATAGGATGGCTGAACACGTGGGTGAGTTTGTGCCTCCCAGATGCTGTCTTTGTTTCACTGATGTCTGGAAGAGTGGGAGACTTGCCCAGTAAAGAGTACAGTGCAAGGTTTTGCTTTTGGTCTTGACAAAAGACCATAAAGCTTGTCCTTCATATGCAATGTTACGCTGCTCTCCGTGCACAGCTATTACAAAAGGAGTAAGAGCAGATGCACAAAAGCCAACCCAGCCCTTTGGAATAAGCAAACTTACTGCATGCAAAGTGTACATGACTTTTCTGCTGCTTCTTAATTCATCTTGCTGTTTGTAGTTGCACTTGTGAAGCACTGGTTTGCCAGGCTTGTAGACCAGTTGGTTTATTATTTGGATAATGGTTGTAAGTAATGAGCAGATACCATCTGCTTCTATAGTTGTAATAAATGCTATTGAGACACCTGTGTGTCTACAGTAGATTGTGCATTTTAGAACACCTAAGGATTTTCTGTGTGTGATGTCCCAGTGTTGTAGTCTAACTGTATGGGAAGTCTCACATCGTATACAGCTGTGCTTTGAGACGTTTGATCAGTTTGACAAACTGTTGGGTAGATGAATATTGATATGGATTCTGCAAAATCCAGTTGCCATTTCTAAATTCCAAGTCTTCCCATTTGGAAATGGTCTCCATGTGCAGGCTCTTCACCTGCTCTCATTTGTTTATAATGCTTCCTTGTATCAGCTGTGGGAGGTGTTATTGTTCTTGAGGAAGGAGAGTGTTGGGTAAGGAGTAGGGAAATAGGTTGAGGGCATAACGATGTGTACTAATGATTGATTTAAATTCTAGTGCCTGTGAGTGATGAATCAAATGAAGATGAAGCAGAAACCAAGTGGGAAGAACAGCAAATAAGGAAAGCTGTCAAACTCTCTCAGGTGATACGTGTCTTCCTAACTGTTGAAATTTGCTTTTTGCTCATATGCAGGAGAGAGATTTTTTTTTTTCTTCTGGCAAATAATAGGCAAGAATGTTTGTTCTGATTAGCTGGAAGTTTTGGTTTTGGCTTGAATCATCTGTTCTGTATCAGACTAGGAAGACCTGAGTTAGCAGTCCCTTCTGTCACAAGGGGAACGTGTAGAAATTACTGCCTGCTAAATGGGAGGGGTTAGAGGATTGGGAAGGTTGCTGAATTTCAAATCCAGTGTAACTGGTGTTCTGTTTCCTCATGTTCCATTTGTTTCTGGAAAACCCTTTATTTTTGCAAAAGCTTTTAGTAACAGACCTTGGTCAGGGACGGGATTACTTCAAGTGATTGTGTTTTGGCTAGATTTTACCGTACAAACTTCTCCTGTTTTAGAATGCAGAATGTTGTTAAATTTACACGTTGAAATGGTTGGAGATATGGGGTTTTTTTAGTTAGAATTACAGTCAAGCCAAGTTGTCAGAATGAAAGTTCTATTCTTATCATCATTGCTTGGCTGTAGTTTATTTCTGCTTCTTATATTCAAAACAGTAATACGTGTGAGGTCTCAGCTGTCAGTATTGAGCCATTATGTGTTGCTGGAAGCTATTAATGTCTTCAGATTAAGCAGAGAGCTACTTTACCCTAAATTACGGGTGGTTTTGCACTACTGATGTGTGCATATGGTGTATGTGTTGGTACACCATAAATACACAGCTTTTTACAGGTTCAGTTTCCCTTTTGTGTTGTATGGAAGTGCTTAATTGGATTGTTGAAAGATCCATCTCTTTATCATACGCCTAATGTATTCAAATGATATGTTTTGTTGATGTAAGTTTTGCCTCTGCAGCTTTAGAGATCAGTTGTTTATTAGATGTCATTAAATGAAACTGTGCATTGAAAGTGTGGCAATTCTCTTAGGAAGTTCACAGTGATGCTTCCCCGAGTGAATCCCAGCCGGTGAAACACACGTTTGATCCCTGTGTTTCCTTACCACCTGTGAACTTGGAAACTGTAAGAAAGCGACTGATTGAAAGGTAAATACTGCTTTCAGTATTAATTTCTGAGGTGTTCATTTTGTCACAGAGTAAATGATGACAGCTTTGCAGCCTTATTCTTCTGAACATTGAAGGATTTTCGGGGTTAATTATGTCTTGTGCTAATTGTAACGTTCAGTACTGTTGCAGATCTTATCTTTACCTGGCAGTGCTTTGTAGTAGGGGAGTTTTTGGAATTCTCAAGCATTTTATTACCTGTGGAAATCTGCTTCTTTATTCTACATGCTAGTACTCAGAGGAGCGTAGGCACAATGTTATGCTTGCCAAGGGGGGAGAACTCAGGACTGCCAGCCCTATCTGCCCTTTTATAGTGGTTCTTTTTCTGCCTGTCTGCACAAAGCAGAGGGCAGCTGAAACGTCCTGGGTGGAGGTGGGACCTTCCAAGGGAGTATGTGAGAAGGACAGGTGGGGTCAGGCATCTGTAGCTACCAAGATAGCACTGAGAAGTGATCAGGATGGCTAATGCAGCCAGAATCAGTTCTGATGAGTTCAGACAAGTAACATCATAGAGCTGAAACACAAACGTATACCGTTAACTTGTGTGAATCTGTGCATGTATCCTGTTTGGTACAGATTGCTGCTGGCTTGCCTGTGGTTAAAGTAAATTGCAACTGAAGTAGACTAAATATTTCTATGGAATTGTGTGCTTTTTTTTTTTTTTTTTTGGCCTTAATCGCCTTAAAGAAAGGAATGAAAAGAAGTGGAAGTTCAGGTACAATCAAGTGCAAAAGGCTATCAAGAGTGGGAAACCCATGTGGAAAGTAACAAGGAGGGAAGGGAGAATAAGTCTGGTAGTAATAGTTTGGTAGCATCACACTTTACAGGTGTATTCAATGTTTTAAATGCAGAAATAATTTGCAAAAGAAGCAAGTTATTACAATTACTTTTTTTTCCTCTTCATTTTTCTACTTCTGGCACAACAGAGAATGTTGTGGTTGAATTGTTTTCATTGGAATCTGTTTCCTCGAGCAAATTAGATTCAGGTCTGCTTCTGGGTTCTGTTGAAGTCTTTCTCAAACAGAGCAATCATAAGAGGTGCATAAGGAGATTATTATTACTTTTTACTAATGAACAGAGTTGTAACAAATGTAAACTTTTCTGGGGTATTTCATTAATACTTGTTGATAGCTGTTAGCATGAGTTCTTGGGTTGTAAGGTTAGTAATGAGAAGTCCTCAGGTGGTTTGTACTGGGTAACGAGCACAAGGTGAGTGCTCCTGTCCCTGCAGCTTAAATTGAGTTGGTGTGGATGCACTGCTGTGTGCTGTAGCTGTACCCACGTCAGCCTGCGTAGAATGTACGTGGTATGACATCACTAGGCTTGCCTTACTGTGTTCTTCAGGAGCGTGTTGTGTTGAGGTGCGTGGATAAAATGTCAGTGGTACTTTCAGAATGAGCACTCTGTAAGTGCCATTTGATTTTTCCGAAGCATGAATCTGGTCCACACACAACACTTGTGCAAATGTTGACATGGGCAAATCTTGCAGTTCTTCTTAGCTTAAATGCAGGTGCTATTTTTAGCACAAAGAGTTTATACTTTGTTTTAATTGGAAAATGTTTGGGAATGTGTTAACAGTTAACTTGTCATGGTTTTAATTGCCTGAGTGTTTTCTTCTTCAGGATAGCATCGTTGCAGGATGTACACCGTGCTCACCAGAGGGAGCATGAAAAATATATGGAGGACATTAAAAATTCGAAGCTAACTGTCCAGGAATTAGAGGAGTCTTCAGATGCTGCCGTGAATTACAAATTCTACAGGACCATGAAAACATATGTTGAAAACTTGGTGAACTGTTTCAATGAGAAAGTATGTATGTTTTCCTCCTGTCCCCTGCCACCCATTTATTTAAGATGATAAATGTGCATTCTGTTAATGAAAAATTAGATTTCTTGTTTGGAAATGATTATGAGAGATGTCCAGTTATAAATCAGTTCTGTCAGAGACTTGAACATAGTAGGAAACAAAAGGAGAAACAGACCACCCCTCACTGTAACCTGAAATGATGAAGCTAGTATACGTATACTGACTGGAGCTGTGGGCTCACCTGGGTTGTGATGGATACAAACAAAGCGTTACTGGAAGAAGTTTTCTTCGTATGTAATAACTGAAGTGTCCTAAAGCTGTATGAGAGGTGGGACTTGCATTCGGTTTTGGGATCTCAAAATGTACTTGCTTTGTAACATGTGATTAGTAATAAGGATTTTGTGTTATGTTTGAGTTGGTATTTAGCTGAGTTGTCTGAGGATTTGTCTGCATTAAGCTCTGCAGTTCAGGAAATACAGCAGTTATGTATTTAAAAAAAAATGATGGAAGTTTGGAAGATGCTATCCAAAGTTCAGCTTCAGTGAATGTGCCCACTGCAGGAAGTGCTGTCAGATCTAGTGAATGTCATGTCAGTTATGTTGCAGCCTGTGAGTCTTCATGTAACTCCAAAGAGTACAAGTGTTAGTTGGTGTGTTTCCTTCCTTCCTTCCTGGCTAGGTGTTCAAAGGCAGGCTGAGAGCAGACTATTTACACCAGCAGTACATTGTTGAGCACGCTTGGATAGGGACTTAGCAATAGGCAACTGGCGTTTAGTTTGTGGTTTTTAGTCTGTAACTCCATTGGGCAGGCTCTTGCTTTTCAGTCTTTAATACTTTTGTCATAATTTCACTGTTGTTCTTGAAAGTCTGTGAGAACTGTTCCTCCATTTACGTATTCAAACCTGATCACTGTTTACCATATTTCAGTTGGAGTACATAGATGAGCTGGAATTTGCTGTGCATGCACTTCTTCAGCAACGAGCCATGTCGGTACTGAAACGAAGGCAAGAGGAGCTGAAAGTGGAATCTGCTTATATGCAGCATCTGGCAAGTTAGTATGAAGTTACATGTTACTTCCTTACTGAGATCTCATTCCTTAAGTGGAAATGCGGTGTCAGTGTTTGGATTGTCTTATTTCCGTCTTTGATTTTCGCTCCCGTCGTGTTGTCAGTGGACCTGTTGTACTGTATGCTTAGTTGAAATCCTTGCCTAAGTAAGACTCGTGGAATCACATTTCCATGTTACTGTAGTGAATATAGCATGGAGCAGTGCTGGGTCAGTTTTGAATTACTGATCTCAGCGGTTGTGTATCAGTACTTGAAAAATGGAGGCAGTTTTCTAGTAGATCAGAAGCTGGTACAGGATGCTGGCATTTGTGAATATGCGAAAGAGCAGTGCATTTACTTGGCAGCATCCCTTTAATATTGTGTTTTTAAGGCTTGAAGCATGGATTTCACACTGGGCAGTTAAGTGAAGGACGTGAAGAAAGAAGCCTTTTTGTGTAAAGATTTTATTCAAAATAGAATCTATCTTGTAGTTCCTGTAGGGAAATCATGACAACTTTCTCATCTTGTTCTCTTTCCACACTGATGCCTTATTTATGTGCCGAGTGAGTCTTTGTCTCTATTTAAGGAAACAAACAGAAAATCCCCTCTAAACCTGTTTAGGAAAGCAAAGCACAGTATGCTTTGAGCTGCTGTGAGCAGGAGACCAGATGCACCCGTTTCTTTTAGCTGCCACTCACAGATTCAGACTTGTAAGCATGCAGGATAAAACTATTTTATTTTCAGCTTATTAGAAATGAGCCTGTGCTTGTATGTTTAACAGGGCTTTTAATTGCTATGTTCTTAGTTGTGTTTGGTGGAAATGCTGTTCTTTCTTGCACTAGAGAATCAGTGCTCTGCATTCAATGAAAAAACCCCCTTTAAGTCTCACCTCTTTGTCTTGTTCCTGTCCGCTGGTAGCTGGGAATGACAAACCAACTGATGATGGATTGCAAAGTGATGAACAGATGAAGCTTCTGGAAACGCGTGAACATCGAAGGTAGCTGTTGTGTGATTACATCTAACTGTTACAAATGTATATCTGTTTTCTGTCACTCAGGGGTGACTGTAAATCTGCAGGATTACTAAATGAGATTATACACACAAACGTATTTCCTTTCCAAAGCTGAAGGTATTTGAAGCCATCTTCAGTAAGGCAACACCACAGTAAAGTGGTTCTCTCCATGCTGATGGGGATGTGGATGGTAATGGGTATTATTAATTTGAAGTAAGTTGAAGTGAGACTGTTTATGAAACTGAGAGTAGATTTTTCCCTGCTGTTGGAACAAATGATATTGTGATTGTATACAGAAATACATTGTTAAATTATTGCAGAGGTAGCAGAAATAGGCAGGTGGTGCTGTTGCTGCTGGTGTGGTGCTGGGTGAAACAAAACACCTGGCCTATCCTCTGTTACCAGAGCAGGCCAGGTACTGCGTTTTGGATGTCAGTGTTCAGAGCCTGCTGCTGACTTTAAGTTACTGGGAGCTCTGAAACTTTCGGTTGCATTGGTGCCATGAGCCATAACTGGATTGACATAGTTAAGGACTTAGGAGTTTTAATAGTTGAAAGATGTGGTAAAACTTTGCTTGAAGCAGACTGCTAACTGTTAATGCTAAGTGATGTAAGTAACTGCATCCAAGATCTGTGCTATACAAATAATACGTGTAAAGCTTTCTTGTGATAGCTGCAGACTGTTAATTTTGCAAGCTGTTATGGACTGTGGTGCCACAACAGTAACCTTTTTGAGCCCCACTGAGGCTTGGATGTCATCACAGTTTTTGTGCAAGTTGTAGTGTAAGCTGCCTACAGCTGAGCTGGTGGACTCCTGAGAGTGCAGTGGTTTCTTACAGACCATGCCTGTCAGGGATAGCATCCACTACCATGCTGGATGCTTGGTGCTTCAGGTGGGGAGTTATTAGTCATTAGTCGGAATGAAATGGGGGGGACGTTATTAGAGACACTTTTAGTCTCCTTTGGCAGCTGACAAAGTACCTGATGTTACAGTCTGTGTCCATAGTGTTGGGTAATGACTTTTGCTTGCTGATTGCATTTCCTTAGGCTATCACTCTCACCGTGTGTTTTTTGTATACCATTGAACTTCCTTCTGCATATGTACAGGGGAATGATCACTCACCTGAGTTCATTACAAAACGCAGGGCTTGCAGGCGGCAGAGAGAGCGTTCTCACAAAGCTGGCCACCACGAGGGCATGTCGAGTGACGATGAGCTGACTGTGGCAGAGTTGTCTGAATTCCAGAAGAGCAAAGGTTGGTCAGTATATGAGAACAAAATTCCTACAAAATTGATAAGGATTTTCAAAGAAAAGTGAAGGAGTACTCCCTTTGAATTGTCTGTCATTTATTTTCGACAGCGTAGGATTCATGCATTTTAAACAATTCTGACCAAGGGCTTAGGAAGAACAGATATGATCGCGGGCTTCTTTAGTATAAACGGTTTGTTTTCCAAAGTTGGAATGTATTTTAAGTGAAGATTTAAGCTGCCTTGAGTGAACAGGTGATGAGGAGCTGGAGAGGCATGATGCGTATTTGCGGAATAACAGCAGAAGGATTTTTAGGTGTGAGATTTGAAGAGACATAAAATATGAAATGAAATGAATGCTTAAATTCATGCAGTTGTTCAGAATTACAGAGGTGTTTTTGTTCTGAAAAAGGCTTTTCCAGAGTGCTGGTTTTAAAACCCATTTTAGTGGAAGAGATGTGAAAGATAAAAGACAAATGCTGTTATCTTAAAGATATTACTTATGTTCTGTTATTCGGCTTATGCCTTGATAAATTCTGTGATTATTTCTTTTTATTCCCATTGAATATTATCTGTAGATAACATTTTAGAGGAGAGTAGGAAAATCTTTGAAGATGTCCATGCAGATTTTTGTGACATCAGAAAAATCCTATTGAAATTCCAGGAGTGGAAGGAGAAGTTTCCTGACTCTTACTGCGATGCTTACATCAGTTTTTGCCTGCCTAAGCTTTTAAGTCCATTAATCAGAATTCAGTTAATAAACTGGAGTCCTCTTGAGGTAAGGTGTCTCATCAGACTTCATTTTTGTGACTGTGTGTGTGTGTGTTATTATACCCTCCAGGCTTCTGGGTAGGCAGTGCTCAGTGAAGTCTGCTGTGTTTCTGGTCTGTGCTGTCTTTTGCAGACTTGTCTTTTCTGATGTACTCGTCTCTGTTAATTGACAAGATCTGTGGGTGTTTCTGGCAGCTCAAAGTATGTCAGGACAGAGGCACAATGTTTGCAGGGAAGACTTCTGTATGGGTACTATGCTGTGGATTATAGAGGCTTTCCAGAGCTTGAGTGTCAACGGTTTACCGGGCTGGATCGGCCCGGTTCCGTGACGATTGGTGTGGGGGACCCACAGACCCACACCCCAGGAAAGGGGAAGGGGGAAAGGGAAAAGGAAAAAAGGGAAATGGGCCTAGAAACAAAACAGCGGCAACGATCTGAGGAGGAAAGCTAATTTACTAAATAAGATATCAGAAAGCAAAATAACACAATATAATACAATATAATTGGAATTGAAGCTAATAAATCAAATAAAATGAGCAAGAGAGAGTGTCCGATAAACCGAAGGCCTTACACTAACGCTGAAGGCGATACGGTAGCGAGCACCCACTGCTGAGTCGATTCCGAAGGAAAGAGAGTGTCCCGTGACCACAGAGGGTTTTTATCTTTTCCCTCTGAGCGGAAAATACGTAAAAATGTAAAGCATCGCAAAGTCCTCTGGGGAATGTAGTTCTCCTCTTCTGAGACAGGTGTACCCGGAAATATCAATGATCTATGGAATTGGAGTATTAACTCTTTAACTCTTAATGCACTACATGTTGTTATGATGTGGAATACCAATACCAAAAATCATAAAACCATGACATTGAGACAAGTGTTTAACTGGAAGGAGGACATCTTAACCTGTCAAGAGGAAGCTTGTAGGTGAATCACTTGCATCTGTATTAATGTGGAGTTGTTTGCTGAGGTTTTGACAGCTCTACCCTCTGAAATCTAGCTTTAAATTCGGTTTTAGCTTGCTGCTTTGGTCCATTCAGTGGTTGGAAGCCATGTCAAATTGTTAAATGAGAATCCTTGTGGTATCATTGGATATATTTTTGCATGGAGCTTTTTCTCTCAGTCCTGACGAGCTGAGCAACTGATAGGAGTGATCTTTCAGCAGAAGTTTACAGACTTGGAAGAGATGCACTGGTTCAGAGCTGTGGAAGAATTCAGTGATGCCAAAAAGTCATCAGAGTCCAAAAGAGATGATGATCATGATGAGGAGGTTTTGCCTAGAGTGCTTGAAAAAACTGTTCTGCCAAAAATTACAGGTATGTTAAGGTTGTCTTGAATGTTCACTGCAGCTATGTAATCAAACCTTAAATAAGTGGTAGATGTAGAATTATGTTAAGAGTTGCAATTACTTGTTAAGGTTACTGTAAATGAAAGGTTTAGCTTTCTGAATGTTTACTTCCTTGAAACTAGAGCAAACAGTCTCTTGGGTATCGCGAATGAATAGAATTCCTATTTTTCAGCATTTGTAAAGAACGTGTGGGATCCTTTATCGACTTCGCAGACTGAGAACCTTATCCAGCTTTGTAATAAAGTATTTGAAAAGCAAGTCCAGTCCAAAAGTGAATGCAGCCGGACAAAACAGGTAAAGGCTGTCGTGGTAATGGGGAAGGAGGTTCTGATGCACTGAGTGCACTCCCTATGCTTCTGTGTGCACTTAGAGCAATCTCCTGAAGTTTTTCAGCTCTGCTTACTTTTTTGTCACTATGTAGTCAGAAAATTTAACAGTTGAAGTACCAATATTCTGATGTTGTTCTTACTGGAGGTTATGGGGCACAGGGTACTCCTGAGACAAATGTCAATCTCGATTCCTAGAAGAATTGTGCCTGTCCTGGTCAGAAGTCTGTTTGTAGATTTAATTGTCTTGCTTTAGCACAACAAAAATTGTCAGGAATCTCAGACTTCCTTTAAATGTCTTTTAAAATGTAATATTTAAATGCTAGTAGTATTCCAGTGGTCAGCTTGGTTTGTGTTTTGTCCTAACATAGGTATAGACTAGAAAAACAAGGAAATTCTTTATATTCATCTTTACAGAAAAAATGAAAAAAAAAATCCCCCAAAATGAGTTAATTGTTTAGGAAAAAGTTTACTTCGCTAATCCTGGTGATCGTGTAATTACCATAGAAGTACTCACTGCTACATAACCCTTTCTTAGCCCAATCCTGATTTTATATGCGTGTAAGTGTGGGGGTTTGTCTAGCATCAAGTAGGTGTGGCTGAGTTGATACTTAGGCCCAGTGTTTATGCAGTTGCTGCTCTTGACTTCGAGTGAACAAATTCAGGTGGATTCTGTTTGTATAGTAGCTTTGGTGTGTTATCTTTTTTTTTTTTTTTTTTTTTTTAGTGTAACTTCATGGCTGGAAAATATATTAGCTTTTTTAAATAAGATCTTGGTAATCAAAGATGGTTAAAACTGAGACTTGCTCACAGATCCCTAATTGTAGTCGTGATCTCAGTGTGTATTTTATACAGTAGTACTTGCAGTCAGCTGAATTAGCATTTGTCATTTCCACATTAACAAAACAATCACCTGAAATTGTTGCAAATAAAAGATGAGATTTTTTTCTTATGAGGGTGTGTTAATACCTTTCTTTTTTTTTTGAACAGGATTTGATTAACACGGTTGTCCTGAGGATGAAGAAATCCATAGAGGAGGATGTCTTTATCCCTCTGTATCCTAAAAGGTAAGCTGACTCTGTGAATATATTTTTGTATTTTTTTTAAATTCTTATTCTTAATTTTTTAGTTCATATTCTATTTTTCTATACCTTTTCCCCACAAGTGTTGGTGAAATATTGTAGACATCTATAAAGAAATGGAACAAACTTTCCTTCTATTGTTTCATCATAGGAATAGTTACCAAGCCTTAATGTTTATGAACTCTTTCTGGCAAGAGTAACACCACACAACTTAATGCTTTTTTTGTCCTGTAACTAAAAGCTTTTGTAACTGGGAAGCTTTTAGTTTAGGAGGTCCAGACCAGAGTCTGGCTCTGTGACACTTAACTTACAGCGTCTGAGGCCTTGTGTTATTTTTGGTGGTCTATTCCCCCTTCTACTCTTGATTTCTCCTTTCATTTCTGAAATCGATTCAACTGCTGATGCTTACTGCTGTGCACTCTGAGAGGTAACTAATAAGAGCCCGGTAGATGTGGGGTTAAGATACAGCTAGAAGGAAAGCATTGCTGCACCTGATGCAGCGTTTGTCAGGTTACAAGCAGTGTTATTTGGATCAGAATCCATTAAATGTAGACTCGTGTGTTTCTGATTTCTAATTTCATTGCGTATTGTAATGGGTTCAGATTAACAGCTGTTTCCCTGGGCCTTTATTCTGGCCATCACTGCTGGAAGAAATCCATAATTGTAACTCATCAGTCTTTAACAGATGAACTGTCTGCTTATTTTGCCCCTTGTTGCTGTGACCAGTGCTGTGGAAGACAAATCTTCGCCGTGTGCAGAGTTCCAAGAGAGACGGTTTTGGTCGGCTGTTAAGGTAAAGGACACACATCTTTCCTGTGAAAATGGTTTTAGTTAAAAGTAGATGGTGGTCTTTGAGGAAATGGCTCTTGAATGCTCAGGAACCAGATGTCGTTTCCTATATTTTAATAGGAAGATGAGCTATTCTGGTCATTGAGCTATTTATGCTTACCCAACTGATGGATATTCAAGAGGCTTTGATTTCATTGCCTGCTCCTGCTAGCCTTCCGTCAGAGCAGTCACTGACACTCTGGTAGTGGCTCTCTTTCCTCAGTCTGTGTGTGCAGAGCACACGTTCTTTTCTTGTAGGGTGCGATGGCTGTGTGCTCGTGTAAGTGTGGTAGCACAGCTTTATTGCTCAAGTGCTGAGCCAGGAATTTCTGACTGCCTGTCATTCTGTTTCCACTGTGAGTGTATTGGGATTTGTGCTAAAGATGAGATTCCTATGCATGAACACAATTAAAATCCCAGTTCTCCTGCTATCTGTGTTAACAAGGGAGAGGCTGTTAGCCATGGTGGCAGCCCTGCATAGGCTTCCTGCTGCCACAGGGCAGGCTCCTGTGGCAAAGTCAGGGAATTTGGGAATGTTGAGGATTAGATTCTCTCCTGGGGTGAGCTGTTGAGTAAGACTTCGTCATGGGCAGATGCAGAGGGGATGAGGGAGCTTAGTGCTTAAGGATTCAGACAGCCAGCAGAGACAGAGCAGACAACATTCTGGTCCCCCCTTCTGCAGTTGTGTGTTGCCTGGCTTACATGTGATGTCAAAAGCATGCATGCTTCTAGAAGCAGGACTGGTGGTCTTTCACAGCAGAGTGGAGTTTTCTCCTTTTAGCTCGTTTTCCATCGTCACTGTCAGTGTTCTCCTTGGGAGTGGTGATGTGCAGAACAGTTACAGCGTTCTTGCCTTAGGTGTCTGTTGACAGTTTGCCATGTGTTCTTCTGGTGTGAAGGTGTGAACTCCTTTGCCCCAGAGTAAGTAGTACTGCAAGTGACATGTGTTCAACAGCTTGTTAGTGTGACTTGTGTGTGTTTGAGACTGCTACTGCACAGCCCATGTCTGTGCTGTCTTTCATAGCAGGTAGTCATCTTCTGACTGTGTACCTGGGCCTCAAACCGTGCCCGGAAACTGTGTGGGAGAATACTGAGAAAGGCCATGTGAGAAGTGAGATGAGAGCAGTTTTAATGCAGGAGTGCAGCTGATGTGGTTCTGATGCTTGTGCCATCAGATAGTCTCACTTGCCTCACAGCTCGTGGAGCCAAATGGAAATGTCCTGTCAGACACTCCAGAGAAGTACGCAGTAGCCGTGGGCTTCGTGGCTGCTGAGGTCACGTACTGTGTGTGTGGGTAAAGTGCCTTGAGGTTAATGGTTACCTTGAAATTAACTGTTCTGTGTTGAAGGGGAAAACAGTGATGTTCTTACACTGGACTTAAATCTTAAATAGTCATTTTTTACAGTGATACAGTGAGTGAAGACTGCTGTTGCTACTTAATAATACTGAGGTCAAATACAGGAGGGTCGTCTTGTTGCTATGGACCAAGGCTGCTAACCTCACTTGTGTTAGGAGGTTGATTGCCTGTAGCAAAAACAATAATATTACTGCATATTAGTTCTGTTACAGATTCTCTCATAGGTTCACTTAGAATTGGTGAACTGGTCCCTGTTTCCTGTAGGGTTTGGTGTCTTTGTACACATGGACACTTTCAGATTTGACCACCAGCTCTTCTCTGAAAAAACAAAGCGTGGTTTTCTGTTGGGTGTTAGCACAGTGATAACCAATACAAGGGTAACGTGCGCTTTATTTCCTTGTAGGGTTTGTGTGTGTGTGAGGGTACACTTCATGGGCACGTGTGAAATTAATTATTCTACTTCATAATATTATTTATGATATGTAGCTTATCGGTGGCTAATTGGCACCAGGCTTGGTAAGAATGAATCCTGCTCTTTGAGTGCTGAAATTGAGTGGACATAGTATCTCTTAAGTTAAAAAGAAAAAAAAAAAGGTGGATTTTAATGTACCTCCAACCACCGTGTGTGTGTGTTTTGTTTCTGTGTTACTGCAGCTGCTCTCCAATGTTCTCCTTTGGGATGGGATTGTACAGGAAGATACGGTCCGTGATCTGGGACTGAGCAAGCTGCTGAACCGTTACCTTCTTCTGAACCTCAGAAACACAGCACCAGGGCCAGACAACATAGAGAAGTGTAAAGAGGTAAAAGGTCTTATTTTCATGGAGACAGGTGTAGTGTGAAGTACAGTTGTTTAACATTGGAAGGTTTTGTTATGACCTTGGTGCATAGAAGCATTTTAAAGCAAACACTGGCTCATGTTCTGTTAGGTAGAACTGCCCCTGATGACTGATGTTCCTGTTTTTTGTAAACACTACTACCAGTACCTCCAGGAGGAGAGGTCTCTGTCCGAGGTGGTGTGAGTTCGTCCTCCTGAAAGCCCTTCTTTGACTGAGTGCTCTCTGTTGAGCAGGTGGTTGCGTGCTTCCCCCAGAGGTGGTTCCGAGACCTTGGAAGTGGCTCTACTCTCCCTGAGTTACTGAACTTCTGTCAGCACCTGCTGCAGTGTGCCCGTGTGCTTCACAGGAATAACCACAGGTAATGAATAACGTGCTCTCTGGGATACAGCACCTCCTGACAGACCTCGTGTTAATATTTGGTCTAGGGACGTGGTGCACTGGGCATGTGGTGATGGGCTGACAGTTGGACTGGATGATCTTTGTGTCTTTTCCATCCTTAATGATTCTATGGTTCTTGAATTCCTCCTGTCATACGTTTAATGCTTTCAGTGATGTACTTCCAACATGTGCATACAACGCATGCAGACCAAAATGTAAAACGGACTGCTTCTGTAGTACTGGCTCAGGACAGTTTGAGGCTGCAGATGTTGGGTGCAGTTACTGATCAGTGTAGCAAAGGGCACCTGAGGACCAGCAGGGAGAGCTCCCCGCTCTCGTGTAAGTTCGTTTTAGCTTTGATTTTGAAGTCGGACATAAGTATGTTGCTCTATCAACTTCTTTTTTTTAATAGTGATGAAGCTGAAGAAGCTGTTCTGCTGCTGGTGAAAGTGAAGGCTCTGCGTACTGCTGAAGAGTTCATTGAAGAGTACAAACTGGAACAGCTGAAGTCTGTCATCAGGAGATAGGGATTTTTTTGAAGCAGCATTTCTGTTACTGAAACAAGCCTGGTGCTCACATTAAAATAGCGGTAATGTTTCATTAGTGGACCCTACCTGCAGTTGTTCTACTGTTAAATACTGTGGGTTTTTTCCAAGTGTCTTCTCCTGCCATCTCCTCTTAGGTAAAGGAGTCTTTTTAGAAATCGCAGTTGTCAGAGTAAAGCACAGGTGTTCTGAAATAGATGACAAAGCCTTACTGCTTTGTTCTGGGAGGGATACCTGGAAAAGGGAGTGCCTGTAATGTTACAACATTATAGACAACTTCCCAAGCTGTTTTTGCAACAAATCTCTGACTCAGGAGTCACTGAACTCTACGTGGACAACGAGGTACTGTGACTTTGGTAGTTACCTTTGAGTTCTTCACTTGGGAAGCTTGTGGTAGCTTTCTGACCCTGTGCAGTGAGGAGTTGGGCTGACGAAACATCTGCTGATGGTAAATGGGTATTCAGGAAAGTAAGAAGTTGCACAGGAGAATGTCTTTACTACATCTGTTCTTCCCTAGAGTGTGATTTGTAGTGGAGCTTTTCACTTGAGATAGAGACTGGACTTGGTGCCCGGACCTGGAGTTGTTGTGCTCATCTGACAAATGCACGTGTGACAGCTCCAGTTACCTTCTGGTAACTGCCTTCCTCACAGTCTTTCGCTTCCCAGGAAGACTCATTAAACATCACTTCACTGTACCCCTGTGAGGTTTCTGGTGTTGTATAACTTTGTCCATTTGCAGTAAATATTAATGTTGCAGAAGAAAAAGGATTTTGCATTGCAGAACCAGCAGTGCATCACAAATTCTGATAACTTTACTAAAGGTTATGGATCCAGTACTCGTGCAGGCTTGTTCCCTTTGATTTTTCTATTTTTTTATTACAGAATATATATTTTTGTAAACTGTTTTAATTGTAAATAGCACTGATTGGTGTTACAGACAAAAAATGACTTTTAAAATAAAAGCAAAACAATTATTTTGAAAAGTAGAAACATTTGTGTTAATGAGACTCTTAATGCCTCAAGTCTTAAACATGAAGTACAGAAATAAACCGTGGCAGTACTGGCACTTGGTTACCTTCAGGAATTAGGAGTTCTGTTGTAAATAATGGTGCATTTAAGTCTTCCTGAGTGCAAAGAAGATAAAACTGATTAGTAATCAGCTCCAGTGTGTGATCTCACTGCTCGCTTTTGTCTTCTCCTGCTTCCTTATTCCTGCTGAAAGTTGCTCCTGAAATTAGCCTTGTGTTGTAGCCTGTGTTGCTATGAAACTGGAATAGATTCAATCACAGTTTAGCTCTGTAGATGCTTCTGGTGGCTGCAGTCATTGCCATGACTTGTAAGCACGGCAAGGGAACTCTCACTTGAGCTCAGAACCCATCCCAGCTGAGCGAGTGTCCTGAGAAGCGCCTGTGCCGCCCCATGGGGAACCTCACACCAGCACACACAGTCTGATTTGAGTAACAGCTCATCTGGCTCTGTTCTTCCGGGCTGGTCTCAGAGTGTGTGTGTTGCTGCTTCGTTGTCAGATTGCTGTTATTAGTGCTTTATCAGATGTGACTTCAGAAGTGTCTGTACAGGACAAGTGAGCAGCACTCCCTCTCAGACTGCGTGGCTGGGCAGTGTGCAGCTGCTGCCCCTTTCTGAACCTGCTGACTTAAGCATTTTCACAGCTGGCTGCTGGGCCAGCACAGGAAAAACAACTGTTTGGAAGTGATGACAGTAATTGCAAACCTGAGGGCTGGAATCTGAAGGAGGAAGCTGAAGCAGGGCCGAACACAGTAACGTTTATTATAACTGATCATTAAATCAAAGCTGTTACTTTTTGAGCTCTTCACTTCCCTCCAGATTTTCTCTTCTATTTTTGAAGTGTTGTACTCTCGCAACATATCAAACTCTAGCCAGGCCTGCCTCCACTTCTGTGTTTCTTTCATTTTTTTCTCCGGCAGCTCAAACTTGATTCCTTTTATATTGTATTTGGGCCTCTCCCACCGTTTTGACCACGGTTTGGGTTTCATTCTTACTTGCAGCTAGGGTGAAAGATTGAAGAAGAGAAAAAGGTATTGAAAGGTCTCACTATTTTGGTTCACAGTCAAAATTCTGACAGTTCTGCTTTAACAGAAGAAAATGGAGCACTCTGTCAAACTATGGGACTACTGGACATCATTGGGAGACAAGGAATTTTCTGTCCACGTGGCTGTTAATGTACGTAAATAACGCTGTCTTGATTTATTGCACAGTCCTTAAACTGACATACAGTTAATTTAACTAACTCAGTTACTACGGAAAAAAGAATATGGCAGGAACTGTTCCTCCTTTTCCCTGTAAGTTACTGAGGCACACAGCATTCTTTTAGCAGTCTGCCACATCTCCTGTGATATAGATTCTAGTGAACTGTTCCTTCCACTCCCAAATCAGGAGCATTAAGTTTCTGTAGCACAGAGGTGTGGAGGATTTTATGCAAGACTGGCTGAAGAGCAAGGGACACAGCAAGGAAAACCTCTTGCAGATGTCCGAGATAGGCCAAGAGTGGCTTTACAGGGACTAGCTGCAGCTGTCCAAGCAGTAAAGGGATGTTACAACTGTTGCAACTCAAGTAGAAACATAATGAGGGACCGTCCAATCACAAAACTAGGGCACAGTAACCTTGCTGCAACATGAAGGGTGTAGGGGTAAGGATTAAGGAAGCAGTGACCAATGAAATTTCGGCTTAACCGTAAGAATTAACAATGAAACTTTTGCTCACTGATATCACTAGCCTATTAGGAGCCCGGGTTTTGCAATATGTATGAACCTCATTACCACTAATATAAATGTACGCAGCTTTCTGATTAAAGTTGAGACTTGCTGATGGCCACCTGGTGTCCTCGTCTCCCTTTGCTGCGACAAATGGTGCTCACCGCATAGGACAACAAATGGTGACCCCGACGTGATTCGTCGGACGTGATCTCCAATGGGCAATTATGACGGAGAAGAACGTACCACAGTCGTGCGAAGTAGGGTTGGGTCCTATTGCAGCCGGGACGGCACCAAAGCTACGAAAGAGAGCCGGATGCCCCTGAAAGCCATATAGGTGGTTTCAGGCCATACACGCCACCGAAGCCTGAAGAGCTGCAACAGACGTCTAATAATGGATAGGCAAGTGGCGTATGATTTATTTGCTGAATTTTTATGCAAAATTAATGTTAAGGAAATAGATGTTAGGAAAGAGTTGCCAGGGTTATTAGCTTATGGGTATGCTAAGGGGGTGTTAATCCGCATACAGTCCATGAACTAACTGAATGGCGTAAATTTGGGGATATACTGTGGGAAGCAGTATTAGAGGATGATAAAACAGCAAAAAAGATGGGGAAACTTTGGAGGGTGGTACACAATGCTCTTTTGCAACATGTAACAGAAAAGAAGGCGGCAGGGAAGGCAATAGAGGCTCATAAGAGAAATTTAGGATATGGTGAGCTTGGTGAATCACTTGCACCTGCTGTCAATAAGGTAATTATGCCCCGATCAACGGGCTTGGGACAGGAGTGTGGGAATCCGGCCATTCCATCGGTGCCGCTTTTAGATGAGGTGGGAGAGGGTCTCCCTGTTGGCAGAACAACAGGAGCCGAGGGCCCTGTAGGTGCAGGTGCGCTGCCGCCTCCACCTCCTGAGCCACCGGAATGTGCTGCAGGCCAGAGCAGTCGCTCCTCCTCGGAGCCAGACCCTATCCCAGGGGCACTCGGTGACCTACCTATGGGGGGGAATGGCGAGGCAGAGGAGGGAGACATGGGCTGCGTTGGCCAAAGAGGCAATGGATACCGGAGATGGCGAAATGCTTGAAGTGGCAACGATGGCTTGTCCTGTGATCTATACTCCAGTAGTTGTCCAAAATGGGCAGCATGTTGCAGATCAAGGGGAATATGCACCCTTGAATTGGAAGCTGTTATCGCAGCTCAGAGCAACAGTTGCACAATTTGGGGTTAAGAGCGAACCAGTACGACAGATGTTAGATTATATTTTTAATACTATGCTGTTGTTGCCTAATGATATGAGACGGCTAATTAAGTTGATATTTACTCAGCATCAGCAATTGCTTTTTAATGCTCATTGGCAAACCCTAGTAAATGAATCCGTTGCAATGCAGAGAGGGCCAGGAGATCGGTTAGCTGGTGTTACCGTAGATGAATTGATGGGGTTAGGACCATTTCTTAGAACGGAGGCGCAGGTTACAGTTGGAGCAGACAAGGTTAGGGAAGCGATGCGCTTAGTCAGACTGGCCATTGATCGAGTTAAGGAGCCAGGTGGGGTACCGGCTTACATGAGCATTAAACAGGGAAGAGATGAGTCTTTTGGCAGCTTTATCGATAAAGCGGCCGCTGCCATAGACCGCGCTGGAGTTCCAGAATACATGAAAGGAGCCTTGCTTAAGCAGTGTGCTCTGCAGAATAGTAATCCAGCCACACAAAGGGTGTTAACAACTTTAGGGGCTAATTGGACAATTGAAGAGGCCCTTGAGCAAATGGCCTCACAGCCTACGGGTTCACAGGTCTTTTTGGTTGAAGCTCTTAAGGAATTAGGGCTAGGGATGCAGAAGCAGGCAGAGTCAACTCAAATGCAGGTGTTAGCAGCATTTGCTCCTCTTCAGGCTTCGGCTACTGCGACTGATCTAGTAGGGGACGGAAGACTACCCGTGAATTGCCGCGCCCCGACAAAAGCTGCCGCCGCCGCGACATCAGCGCCACCTCCTGCCTACAGCCAGCAACTGCCGGCAGCCTCGGCCTCGATTTGGCAGCATCAGTAAGCATCACTCTGATGACTTCGCGCCCTACTAAAATACCTATTGGGATTTATGGACCTATCCAAATTAAAGGACAGAGCTGTGGAGCTTTGTTACTGGGACGCTCCTCTGCCACCATATTGGGACTATTCGTGCTACCAGGAGTCATCGATGCGGACTACGTGGGAGAAGTACAAATTATGGCTTATACACCTTTTCCCCCATTAAAAATAGGGAAAGGTCGGAGGATTGCTCAATTGGTACCATTGCCACAATTGTCAGCAGGATTGACGCCTCACCGAGGACGACAAGATTCGGATACAACAGAAGTTCACACTGCGCTTGAAGCCTTATCTCTGTTACCTTGCCCAGTACAGTGAAGAAGCCTTAAGAGCACTGTCAATTCCCCCAAGTGATTGGGTGGAGTGGATACAGAACTTTTATACTGACTTGCAGGGACCTTCCTCCCTGCCGTGTTATGACTGTAATCAATCTAATTGTGCTGCTTGGATAGCCTTAAGGTGTGGGGGTTGTTGTAATACAAATTGGGTTGTGCAGTCACGAGTGCATCAGATTTGATGCTCTGTGTGCCAATACGACTGGGACTCTCACAATTATTGGCGTAGGGCATTGAGAGAGTTTACAGGCCGAGACATAAGAGAATCCTTGCAACTGTTTGATACCCCAGAACAAGTTATAATTGGATTTTGTGTTTGGAATGTCCAGCAAGTGGAAAAACGAGTTAAAATTACTACTACTTCACTAATAGTGGCCTCTAGGTGCAGGAAAAAGGTGCCACTTCCTTGGACTTCTGTTGTGGGGCCTTTCAGGGACGATACTGACCCAGAGAAGACACTAAATGAGAGTGTTCGACAGCTTATAACTTGTAAGATAAAATGAAGTTGATAATTGTAACATTTCTTATTAATGTTGTTAACGCTATATGGGCCCCACCTCAGCCCAAGACTAACATATGGGTCACTCTAGCAAACTTAACCAATCAAGAAGCTATTTGCTTGTCATTGTCTTCTCCTGGTAATCCATTTACAACCTGTCTGGTTGGATTGCCAGCAGATCCTTGGCCGTGCCCCTCAACTGTACCCATCTGTATTGCTGACGGTCCCAAAACTAATGTATTCCCAAATTTCTGAATTACGGAGGTTAACTGGGAATTTACAGGTGGAATCGGGCCTCGGCCTTGATGGCTGGCTGAAAGGATTAGGGATTGGAGCGTGGCTAAGGACGATTATTATGTATGCCATAGGGATTGTTATAGTATTGCTTTGTTTAATGTTGTTTTTGCCTTGTTTACTGACTTGTACACAGAATATGCTGCAGAACATGATGGCAAAAATGTGGAATAACACCCTTATTGTCCAAAAAGAAAACGGGGGAAATGTGAAGGATTTTATGCAAGACTGGCTGAAAATCAAGGGGCACAGCAAGGAAAACCTCTTGCAGATGTCCGAGATAGGCCAAGAGTGGCTTTACAGGGACTAGCTGCAGCTGTCCAAGCAGTAAAGGGATGTTACAACTGATGCAACTCAAGTAGAAACATAATGAGGTACCGTCCAATCACAAAACTAGGGCACAGTAACCTTGCTGCAACATGAAGGGTGTAGGGGTAAGGATTAAGGAAGCAGTGACCAATGAAATTTCGGCTTAACCGTTAAGAATTAACAATGAAACTTTTGCTCACTGATATCACTAACCTATTAGGAGCCCGGGTTTTGCAATATGTATGAACCTCATTACCACTAATATAAATGTACGCAGCTTTCTGATTAAAGTTGAGACTTGCTGATGGCCACCTGGTGTCCTTGTCTGCCTTCGCTGCGACAAATGGTGCTCACCGCATAGGACAACAACATAGTCTAATTTAACGAAATGAGTAAATGAATAAATAAATAAATAAATAATGATTAGGAGAGAGGCTTTTTCACCCATGGAATGATCTCCCAGAGAGTTGAGGTAATTTGAAATAAGTAAATTTTCTTAGTAAATTATTGAGAATATGGTGTTAATTCAAGCTATGGGATAATCTGGACCTACCTCCCTACACAGAAACTGCAGTTCTATTCAAAATTTTAATTTAAATAAATTAGCATAAGGGAGACTGACTTCATTTTAACTGTATCAGATGCTAATACTGTTTACAGTAGATTTCTGACAGACTTTAAGAGTTCCATGAGTTTTTCTGAAAACAGAAACAGACTTTCTGCACAACTTCCTTAGAGCTTCCCTTCCACTTTTTACTTTCTGGATTACTTTGGATAAGGAAAGGTACATTTATCCCTATAGTCTTTTGCAGAATACACACTCAGCTTACCCTGTGTTAGTTATGTATTGGCTCCAACTCGAAAGACACATATCTCTGTTAGTACAATAATGTTTTCCAGTTACCTTCTGTCAGTCCTCAGAACAATTCTAACCTTATCTAGTTGCTTTCACAACATTTTCATTCCAGTTTTCTGTAGCCTGAGCTCCTTCTTGTAGAGCTGCTGAAATGGATGGGACTCTGCTCATTTTCTACTTTGTTACTGGATCACTTGAAGAGAACTAAAAACACAGGCATCTTCTCCTATCTTAATCACTTTGGATGTAACACATGTTCTTTTCCAAGCAAATGTGTCTTTTGTTGTTTTTTTGTTTGTTTGTTTGTTTTGCTTTGTTTTTACTTCTAGAGCACTCAGACCACACTCACGGTATTAGTACCTCCAGTTTTTGACCAGATAAATTATCTTCTTCTCAAAATGATCAGAGTAGGCGTTTCTGTTCTAGTGCTTACCCTGAGACGTTTACTCATTGTAGTATTTTCTCTGTGCTTCTCTCCACTTTTTTTCTGTACACTACCTTAGATGTAAAAAGTTTCTTTTTATCTTTCTCATTTAAAAGAACTTCCAAGTAATATATATTTATCATTCGGCATCTTCTGCATGTAGCAGCTAGTTTTCCTGGTTTTGTTTGACTGTTCTTAACAAATCCACCTCCTCTTTCAGCTTACTGTCATGTATTGTTTGATTTTCAATCTTCAGATCCTCTTTCTGTGATATCACCCTCTCTCCCAGATGGCTGAAAATACGTTAATTTCAAGTTACTTCATTATTTTCCTCTTTTTTTTCTTACCTTCACAAACTTCCTCACAGTGCAGTTCTCACTGAGGTTGAAAAAAATGATCAGAAACACTATTTTGACCTAAATTACAAGGTTTTGTTAAAGATGTCATTTCACAAAAAGTTCTTAAATTTTCTCAGTCAAATAAAATAGTCATTTAACTTTTCTACTAACTTGTATAAATAATGTACCATGATCAAATTTTCATACCTTCCTCTTTCTTTACAGGAGTTTTATTTTTGCCTCTCCCTTTTATTATTTATTAGCCAAATATGAGTTTAAGATACAGCTTGAGGGATTCTGCACGAGCCACCAAGATCTACTTGCAATATGAAAGAGGGATTCTGAAAGAGAAGCTGTCAGCCTTTGCTGTAATGCAAGCAGCTAACCATTGGAATCACAGAATCACAGGGTTGTAAGGGTTGGAAAGGACCTCTGGAGTCCAACCACCCTGCAAAGCAGTCTCCCTAGAGCAGGCTGAACAGGTAGGCTTACAGGTAGGTCTTGAGTATCTCCAGAAATAGAGAATCTGCAGCCTCTCTGGTCAACCTGTTACAGTGCTCTGTCACCCTCACTGTGAAGATGTTCCGTATTCGTGTGGAACTTCCTCTGCTCAAGTTTCTGGCCGTTTCCCCTTGTCCTGTCAGACCACTGAAAAGAGGTTGGCCATGTCCCTTCGAGTCCCACACTTAAGATATTTATAAACATTAATGATATCACCTCTGAATCTTTTCAAAGCTGAACAGACCCAGGTCACCCAGCCTCTCCTCACAGGGGAGATGCTCCAGGCCCTTTATCATCTTTGTGGCCCTCTGGTGGACTCTCCCCCGGAGATCCCTGTCTGTTTTGTACTGGGGAGCTCAGAAAGGGACACAGTACTCCAGGTGAGGTCTCACCAGAATAGAATAGAGGAGGAGGATCACCTCCTTTGACCAGCTAGCCATGCTGGCCAATGCACTCCAGGATCCTATTGGTTTTCTTGGCCAGCAGGGCACACTGCTGGCTCATGGCCAACCTGTAGTCCACCAGGACACCCAGGTCCTCCTCCGCAGGGTTCCTCTCCAGCAAGTCATGTCTCAACCTGCACTGATATTTGCGGTTAGAATGGCTGGAAAACTGCCTGATGGAAAGGAACCTTTGCGTGCAGATGGACAGCTGGCTGAATACGAGAAAGCAGTCTGCCCAGGTGGCCAAAAAGGCCAGTGGTGTCCTGGCTTCTATCAGGAATGGTGTGGTGAGCAGGGTTAGGGAAGTAATCCTCCCCGGTACTTGGCACTGGTGAGGTCCCACCTCGAGTACTGTGCTCAGTTTTGGGCATCTCAATACAGGGAGGACATTGTGGTTCTGGAGTCGGTCCAAAGAAGGGCAACAAGGCCCTGAAGGGCTTGGAGAGTATGTCCTATGAGGAGTGACTGGAGAAACTAGGGCTTTTTAGACTGAAGGGGGCTGAAGGGAGACCTTATTGCTCTCTTCAAATACCTGAAAGGTGATCTCAGCAAGAGTGGGGTTGGTCTCCTCCCACTGGTGACAGGTGACAGGACAAGCGAAAATGGCCTCAAGTTGCCCCAGGGGAGGTTTAGGCTGAATATGAGGGAAAACTTCTTTACAGAAAGCGTTGTAGGCTCCCCAGGGAGGTGGTTGAGTCACCATTCCTGAATGTGTTTAAAAATAATATTGATTTGATGCTCAGGGCCATGATTTAGCAGTGGTTGTTAGAGTTAGGGTGGTATGGTTAGGTTGCAGTTGGACTTGATGATCTCGAAGGTCTTTTCCAACCTGAGGAATTCTATGATTCTAAGATCTAAACAGAGAAAAAGTTACGCTGCCTTCCCTTACTGGATGTAATCTTATGGTGGACTCTCAGTAATTAGTTGCTGTAAATGCTAGTATGAAAAATTAAATAAGACAGGCCTAGATAAGTAAAATAAAAAGTTTTCAGAATAAATGTGTGTGTAAACAAAGTGGGCGCACAAAAATCAGTCTAGAAGAGTTATCCAGGATGGAGACTGGAAGATGAGGGATCATATACTAAATCAAGAGGAAATACCCTGACTCACTTGCTTCAGATTTTGCCACAAAACATTGTGCAAGTACCAGCTGCAGTCATCTATACAATCTCTTATTCCTTTATTAATTCATGACTCTGTTTTGTTTTCGCAACACTGGAAGAACAGTCATTACTAAAAATGTGTTATCAAGGACCCTGCAGCCCGAGTCCTTGCCAGACAGCAGTACCCCTAGCAGTTCCCAGAACATGACACAGGGTAGTGCATGGCAGGGAGTGTGCCAATGTACAGAAGGATGAAAATTCTGGTTGGTTTCATAGATACATCACCTGCGCAGATAAGAAATGCACTATGCTACTTTCAGTACAAGACAGCAGAGAATAACCTGCCTTATCTACTAGCACATTTTCTAAAATCATTGGTGATTTTGATTGCTCAGGTTGTCCTGCAATTGGAGATGGTGCAGGAAAACTTGCAGTACCGACTGAAAACCAACTATGCTTCATTTCTTCCATGCAGCTGAACGATTCCCTTTCTTCTCTCCTTCTGCTTGCTATTCACGTCAGAAAGTCTCATTACAAAAAATGGTCTCCCACTTGGTGTGGGCAGTTTTTGAAAACCTTGACAAGTAGAAGAGCGGAGTGGGACAAATACTGGAATACAAACAATTTCATGAAGCCAGCCCCTCATTTTTTATTCTTTATTTTATTTTATTTTATTTTATTTTATTTTATTCTCTTTTCCACAGCCATTCACATGTATAAGTTAGTATTTGCATAAGTGCCGGGAATAAGGGCCCTTAAAAATACTCATTCATATGCAAACACGGGTATTCACTCTTGTTCCAAAAGTGTTTGCTCTCTGTTTACAAGGCTTAGATAGCTAAACAGCAAAACAGAAAATATATCATGAATTCCAGCTGGTCAGTGATACCCCATCAATAATATTAACTGTCCCAAAGATAAAATCAAAGGAAGAGGACAGAAAAACACTGATGTGTACAGTGTCTTGATACAGCTACGTACTGAGAATAAACGTACACAAATCAGACTCTGCTCACAATGATTCAGAAAACATTGCATTTGCTGATAAACTAGCTGCCTGATCAAGAATCACATCTACTGCAGTGGAGAACGCCTTAGCACCTAGCTCTGCTTTCTTCTGCCACACAAGCAAACAGATTTCTGCTTCAGGGTTTTGTCATTTGTTTTATTTGGATGCACAGGAGCAAAGCAATCCACAGAAAGAAAAGACAATCTCCCTAAGAGGTGTTTGGAATGCTCACTTGGGAACCTAAGAAGCAACATTTAAGTTCTTGGCACTGACTCAGATAAAACAAGTACGTGAACTTGCTTTTCTCTGTCCCTAGTTAATTAGAACACTATTCTAGACCTGTTAACTTTCTGTCATACTCACCTATTAGAACTCTTAAGTCCACAATTTTTTTTCATTGCTTTCTCATTTGACCATCAAACACCTGGTGAGTTGAGTCCACTTACTTGATTATATGATTCAGATTCAAACTCCTCTTCCACAATGGGAAGAACAAGAACCTTCTCCACTGGTGCTCAGTGGCAGACCAGGAGCACTCCTATGTCAGCAGCTGAAAACAGACCACCAAATCATCTCAACTGAAAGCAAAAATGACACCATGTGTGTTTTTACATATGCAAAACATGTATGTAAAACAGGGAGATTTAAAGTCACAAGCATTCAGAACATGGTTGCAAAGGAAAATTATTTTGGTGACATCTCAGAACGTGCTATGCATTTTCTTCTCAAGTCAAGATAGATTGATTAAACTTGATTACTTCAGTAGTTTTCATTCTAAAGTGAACCACTTTTTTCTCAACTTCCCAATAAGATTTTCCATTTACTGGAGTGATCTTTGGTTGAGGTACATCACCTTCTCCTGTGTTTCGCTCATTTTCCATAGGATTTCATGGGGCCAGGCTGTAGCAATATGTAGGAGATACAAAGAAATTCTACCCTGATGTACATTTTGATAGAGATTCATTTTTGCATTCCCATAACTTACAGTTTGCGTTTGTACTGAGTATAAGTTGTGCGAGGATCACTATTGATTTACAAAACAGACTTCATGCAGTACACACAAACTGACTCCTCTTACCGAACAGGAAAGTCTCTCAGTGCAACAGCTTGGTGCAGAGGAGTATGTTGAGCTGAAAAGCAAATACAGCTATCTGATTAATTGATTCTGACCTCATAAATATTGTACTTTGGGGGCTCTAATGGAACTTCCTGAGGGTAAATTGCATGGTTCACCTCATTCATTTATATCTCTGGCTGACAGATGTACATTATGAAATGTCACTGAATATGCTGGCAATAAATGAGATATAACATTAGCATCTTGGTCCTGTTTTCCTGAAGGAATGTTTTTGTTAAAGAATCCTGCACCAGTAAAAATATTATTCTTTACCATGTATATGTCGTTCTATTTTAATCAGTCTTCCAGAAATACATACTGTCCTTCTGAAAAAAGAGAATCCCCATAAATTAATAAAACAAGCTGCTTTTTTGTTGTGCATGTTTCCTTTGTGGAGCTGTATTGTTGGAGAATATTAGGCTGTGACAAACATTTGATAGCATAGTAGTCGCACTAATGTTGTGGTTATTATCTTTACTACCGTGCAGTGAAACACAGTTAATTAAAATACAGCAAGGAAACTGTTCCTGCCTCCACCCACACATAAATGAGACAATAAATCTGTTGTGGTCAGCGTATAGTCTCCTTTGACCCTCTGCATGTATTTAGACATTATTCCATTTTATTTTATTTTTTATTTTATTGCCATTTGAGACTGACAAAACTGCATATAGAGGTCTAGGGAATAACAGCAAATAACAACGACACGTGCAGTTTAATGAAATGATAGACTGTGGTGCATTGCAGTAAAACTCATAAGAATATATGCCAGACTCCTGTAAGGTGTGCAAATTCCAACAACCCATTAATCCTTGCCTGGAGCAGGCCATTACTGCAAAGGTAACTTTGCCAAGGGATGGAATAAGGTGAAGGAGAGGAAGGGAGGGAGGGAGGCTGCAAGAGGAATAGAGCTACTGGAGACCGCAGTAGTTAGAAGAAATAGACCATCCCTTTGGGATTAAACCTACTTTTAATAATTCCCTTTCTTCCCACTGTTAAGGCATAGTTGTTATAAAGGACAATGCTGGAAAAATATGTGATTTATCTCTCATTTGTCATTGACAGTGCTGCTATTCCAGTCTTATGAGTCCAAGTGAGGCTAAAAGATATACTGCTGCCCCTCAGACAGCTTCTGGAAAGCTGCAAGGTGTCTGGCTGCTGCATCTCTGCACAAAGGCAGTGGTACCAGGAGCAGCCCACACTTGTAGCTGCTTCCCAGACAGTGGATGCAGCTGCAACCCCCTCAAAAAAACCTGTCTGTTAAGCTCTAACCCCGTCCCTTCACAAGGGGAGTAAGACAGAGTTAGGAAAATGGCCATTACAGGGTTTTGCCATGACTGCAAACAGGGGTTACAATGAGTTAGAATATTTGTGCCATCTACTACATCTGTGCATGTATTGATTTATTTTTGGGTACAGAGCACAGCTGTGCTGTAAAGGGACTGCACAGACCTCTCTGCCTTCTCACACAAGTGCACAGGTGACATGTCACTTCAGTACTTATACTATTCAAGTTCATGCTTTCAGAAAGGACAGAGATCATGTGCTAGATGCAGAGTACCACCTAGCAACAGGAGCAGAAATATGAGGCATTGCTTTTGTGTTATCTCTTCCCTTTGCGCTGTGTATGCTTCTGGGAACTGCCAAGCTCTGGAATAAGGCTCAAGGTGGTTTTAAGGGGAAAGCAGCAAGTGCCCTTGACAGACAAGGATGCTTGGGCTCCAGGGACAGGGATGCTATGGGAAAAGCTCCTCCCTTCACCAGTGTCATTCCTTTGCTTGGTTAAATTCACGAGTCAGGCCCTATAAAATTTATGAGATAGTTTATTGCTGTTGTTTAATTGTTGTTGTTTTTTAAAGGCAGTAGAGATGAGAGGAAGCAAATTATAAATTCCATGACATTGCCTTCCTGTTCTTGTCTTGATTCTGCTAACAATGATGCGATTCATGGTGACAGTATCTGAATGTCATGAAGTCTGCTAGCATAACTATCTATTAAAACAGTAGTGAAGATATAGAAACATTGAATCAATCTTGTCCAAGATCAATAAATAGGATCTTTGCTTTAGGAAACCTTTACAAGAAATATGTGCTTAAGCTTAGACGATTAGACACCTGAATATAAAAGGCTGAGCCAAGAAAGCAGTGTAATCATGGTGATACTGGATGACTTCCTCCTTCACATTTTTCTGCCACTTAAGATTACTTATTGCTTCTGCTTCCATCCTGCACACAATCAAGAAAAACAAACTACAGAGATCAGGCATAAATAAAATAAATGCAACTACTTTTCTAGTGCAAGGACAGTAGCAAAGAACCAACTGTCAGGCAAAGGAAACAGTTCCTTCCACTAATAAAATTCAAAGAGCCCACAACACCTCTGCAAGCAGTCTTTGCCTGCTTGGCATTGCTCCTACACCTTGGCTGAAAATTCCCTTGGATGAAGTAAGGGAGCTAGTCCATGCTAACTTATAACAAGGGCTGTCATCACGTGCATGATTACCTGGCCCATAAAGCAGTCTCACAGTTATATAGTGCCCACAATCTAAATCTGCCCAGGCTTTACATAATCAGACTGCTTAAAGTCCACTTTCTCTGGGCATGCACCCAGCACTGTCTTGTTCCACGTGCCTATCAAAATCTTTCCCCCTCACAGACTGGATTTTCACTACACAGACAACAGTAGATGCTTTAACTCCACAGTTTTACATTTCTTACAGATTCTTCAGGGCTTTATATTCATAGCACTTCTACAAATGAACCAGTCAAAACATCATTAATTTTCCCTGTACCAACTCACCATACTCTGAGGGGACAATAGACAAGGACATGAGCTGCATTAATGGCAGAGATTTGAAAGTTTCCATTTTTTATCCTCAAAAATCAGCTGCTTGAACTCTAGCAAGGCAAGTCTAGGCCTACATTTACCAGTGCCTGAGGTAGCATGTGAGATCTCTTTTTATAAGGCATTCATTTGGTCTTAATGTAATGCTAAAGAACTGATGACCACCAACAGAGCCACTCAGCTCTGAACAGACAGATAGACACATCATTCAAAGAATTCTCTTTTTCCAAGTGACATTTCAACAGGAAAAAAATCTGGGGTGCTCTTTACCTTTAAAAGGTCTGAAAAGCATTGCAGTCTCCTTCCCTTTAAAGCAGGTATCCACACCATCACATTACTCATTTCTCTTTTCAGCCGGCAGTCACACCGTTGCAGACACTGGCAGCACTCTCTGTGTTATTTGTGATTCAATGGCTCCCCAGCTAAGGTCGGGAGGAATAACTTTGGGTCAGTTCAACATGCATGTCTTTGGAGGGAAAGTGAAGGAGAGCAGAAAAGAAATGAGGCCAAATATATGTCAGAGGATTAAAGGAGCTTAAGATATATAAGTTTACAGTCTTGAATGCTTAGCAATAATAATAGCAGTGCTCTCTATGCCAGGCAAGATAACATAATCTGGAAACCAGCAATATGTGCAGAATTTGCTTAAAAGTCAAGGTAGAGGTTCATGATGAAGAAACAAAGTATTTCTGAGATGATGGAGTGAATGTTTGGCAGACAGCTATCAGCTGAGTACACTTCATGGATATGCAAAGCTAGCTTCCAGGAACTGAGTTGAACTGATAAAAATCAGGCAAAATGATTGCAAGGAGGCCAAGTTTATTTCACCTCTCTGACCTTCTGATTCCTCTTGAAGAATGAAACAGTGCTTTAAACCACAAAACTTTTTCAAATGAAACCATATTGCCTAATCTCAAGTATTTTTAAACATTAGAAGGCAATGGTGAAGGCTGGGAGATAGGAGAGACAAAACAAATACTAAGCAAAACAACAACCATTAAAAAAAAAATGTATATAAAAGCTTTGGTCTAATACCAAAACAAACCATGAGCTCTAAATCTCTGAAGAGAAGCAGCAGAATTCTGCTCTTGTTAACAAGTCAGCTTGGGTCTAAGCTGTAGAAGATCACATTCTGAAATACTTATCCCAAACTATTCATGGTCATTTCCACCTCATGCCGCACCCAGCAGAGCTCATCTGACTGAAGGTTGCTATTTTTTCCCCTGCTGGTCTAGATCAAATTACATCTTTCTACCTACAGGAAGCTGCAGAGAGCATAACAGTAACAATAAATAAATAAATAAACAAACCCTTAAGGCATGATAATTTTGTAACTCCTCATGAGGCTGCAGTCTGATTCAGCATGTCTGAACCATAATTTTTAAGCTACGCATGTATAACCTTTTTTTTTTTTTTATCTAATACATTCATCTTATTTAATCAGTTCAAATCATTAACTGACAACGGTAGGTTATATATATTTTTTTCCGTAAATCTTCATCGAAATATCACATTGAATAATTTATAATAATCTATTTTGCTGAGTTTTTTGCAAAGCTTTTGATATCTACAATATATTTGAGGGAATAGTGGAAACAGGACATAGTAGAGGTGTTTGTTCCCAAAGTGTGGAGAAGAAAAAGCAGAGGACCACAGGGTTAAGGTTATATTTGCCAAGAGTGGAAAAAACATCATGTCATCCACAAGGTAATCTCAATAAGCTGATGGAAAAGAATAATGTTGCCTGTGTTACTGTTTATGCATATAAGCAAAGCACAAGGCAAGACAAGAGTCAGAAGGTGCTTACTGAGGCAGAAGGCAAAAGAAATGACAAATTTGGGTTATAGAAGTAAAGCATCTGGGGAAAACCCACAAACACTGTACAGCATCTCAACGACATGAGCAAGCTTCCAATTTTGGAACAGATCTCCTAATTAGAAAAAGCACTGAGAAAAAAAAAAAAAAAGAAAGAAAGAAAGAAAAAGGAAGTCAGATCCTGCTTTTGATTTCCTCATTTCAGTTTATGTATCCTATCTGTAAGGAATTAAAAGAAGAGCAGCAATACCACAAAGATTTGCATAAGTTACACTGAAGTGTGAATACATGCTGGTCTTCAAAGTGGCAACCTCCAACACGGGTTCTACTTCCTTTCACAATCCACTTTTTTTTAACCAGCTTTTCCCTTAACTGCGATCTCCTTCGGCCTCTTCTCAGAGTTGTACGGGAAAACGCTGCCATCCAGTGGCAGTCCCGGTGCCTGTGAGACAGGGAGCTGGGGGGGAGCGGAGGGCCGGGCATCCTTCCCAGCCTTGAGCAGGGAGGGGCAGCAAAAAGGGCTGCTGGCGTCCTGCCCTTTGCTGTCAGCCACGATTTTCTTCACCAAGGGTACGGCGACTCCAAGCATCCTGCAAAGCAGACTGATGGTTCATCAGCTGAATCCAGCTCATGCACAGGCTAATGGACTCTCTGTTGCTTAGAGGGTTGAGAAATCCTGATTTTATTTACTTTTTTTTTTTTTTAAGTACCTAAACTGAACTGTACAGAAATTGACTGAAATAAATGGCTAATTTTAAAATGTAGTTTGAAATTCAGAAGTATAAAGACACATTATTCTGTATGCAAATACTTCAAGTTTTCGTTTTCTCGGTTTTTTTGTTTGTTTGTTTGTTTTTTCCAGTGCCCAGAAATTCCAGGTTTCTCAAGCAAAGAATTGCAGTCTGTTTCAGTGTTAAATCAGGCTCAGTTTTTTCTAAGAGCATTTAACATTATTCAGTAATCTATTCAGGGAGAAATGTCTACAATCTGGGTTACTATTTGAAGTCATTCATCTGAATTTTCAAAGTGCACTAAGGCACATCGCATCTTTCCACCACTTTGTGAAACCTTTAAAAATCTGTTTCAGGTCAAGAAAATGCACATTTAAAGCAGCAGTTACACAGCTAACATTGTTTATGAAGAGGAAAGACAGGAAGGACAAGAGCAGAGAACAACATTCTTGAACAAGCATGGAGATAAGGTCAGCAATGGACAAAATTAAGAAAAGATTTGCTGTTTATCTGTATTGCAGTAAAGAAATCTTATTCACATAATTGGCATCTATTTCCTCACAGGAACATCACCTGAAGTCAGGATGCTGCTTCGTATCACAGCACAAGCTGCTTCATTGTTGTGTGGGGAAGAAGTATTCAGAAGCTCTTTTTAAAGAAATTGCCCAGACTGAGAAAAGCAGCCTCAAATCTATGATATAAATGTATCTCAAAACATGCAAGCTAGAAATCCTCTGCAGAAGTAAGTGGACCCAAGCCCTCAGAGCTGGTGGAACATTCGAGGCCCTCATTATTCCATCTCCTTATCCAGCATTGATTTATTGCTATTTCTGATTCCACCCAGGATAGCGGGGTCAGCAATTGAAATTCATACAATTCACTGCCTCAGTTACACAGGCTCAGGAAATGTTTCCAGCTTTCTTTGATCATGACTATTATCGTGTATTAAATATGTCTCTAACAAATTTAGGAACATGGGGCATTTTCAGCACAAGATTCATCTGGGATACCCACCCAGGTTGTTGTGCTCTTTAGAACATGCTTTTGTCTACCAGCCATTAAACGAAGATATCAGAAAGAAAACAGAGCTGTGGGTGATCTGAATGGTCACCATGAATTAACTGAGACTTTTCATATCTACTACCATCTGTCCCACACAAAACTTGAGATACAATCCTTTATTTTATCAATTTATTTATGAATTATTCAGCCTGCTCTTTTAAGTTCCCTCCAAGTTTCGCAGAGTCCACAAGTATTAAATTAGGAAATACATAGGTTACTCGGAAAGTAGAGCCTCCAATTTATTTTCATGGAAACTCTGACAGATAAACAGAGCAAATTATCACTATCTGTTAAAGAACATTCAGCTACAAACACTGTTTTTCAGCATAGTCACTACTATTAGCAATACATTTTCACTAGTCATGAACAATAGTCTGCCTGTTGTGTTCAGAGAAGTTTGCACCAAGGAGAGTGACCCACTGTCACTACTGGTGAAACGCACCACCCACCACCTCACTGTGCTCATATCCACTCTTTGGCCTCCATAAACGAACAAGCATCCATGAATGTTAATGTTTGCAATTATTTCCACATGGAGGAATCCAATCACACATCTTTGCTCATTAAGCATGTTACATGCATTGTGTCAGATTGCCCCTCTGCTGACATATCTGTTGCACAGCAACAAAATATAATGTAATATCAACAGGAAAGTTCAACTTCTACTGCCATGCAATCAATATCCACATCTGATTTTGTGGGCCAACATAATAAAATAGGAGATATTACTTTCAGAGCAGCCCTCATAGATTTGGAAATTAAAAACTTGCTGTCTTTCAGGACATCTGGCAGAAATAAAATCAATCCTTTGATTTGGATGTAATCAGATTTATCTAATTCACAAAATGTATCTACACTTTCCACTTTTCAGTCACATTACAGACGCAGCACATCATTGTCAGTTGTGGAACCCTAGACCTTCACTAATGGATAGCGGCCTTGTTGAAGGAGTAAAAGAGCTCCCTAGGATTCTCCAGTGCAAGTAGATTGAGTCAGGCTAGGGGTTCACCAGGTATCTCTGACTGATAGCTGTGGGACTAAACACCAGGCTTTTGGATTTCCTGGCCATCATGGAGTAATAGATTTGAAAAGAATAGCTTTCTACCTATCAGATACTGTACAAGTACTGTCATACATGTCATACTGTCATACATGCCAAGATTCTATCTTGCATACCACACTGAAGTCTACAAGCAAGAAACAGAACATAAGGAAGACATCTACCACTGTATGCACTCATGAAGGAAAGTTAATGGATCAGATAATTCCTTGTTCCAGGTGTATAAGGATCTTGGTCTTGGTTCTGTACTCTTCATACCGAAAATAAATCATTTTCAAGTAATAACATCCTACTAACTTATGGCCATCTTTTTTATTATCCTGAATTGAAGCCATAAAGTCCAGGTCTGTATCTGAATTCGAGAAAGCCTATTTCCGTTCTGAAGTTTAAGTGTTCAATCCATGCAAAGCATATATAAATAGTTCAGTTTTAAAACAACTGAATCATCAGTCAGAAGGCTCAGGCTCAAAGGCAAGGTCAGTACATCTTGATACAGGACCTTCTAAGGGAGGTGCACAAAATGTGGAGTAAGGAATTTATGTCCCTCACATGACAGTGTTAAAGGGACCCATCTATGAACTGAATCAGTATAGAATAAAAACTCATTGGTATATTCTCCCAGCTCCAGTGTGATTAGTTTCAGATTTATTTTTATTCCTTAGGTATTCTGCTACTTCTGCTCTGGTATCTTGAGGAATAACACATCTCCAAACCTACTAATGCTGTTTGGCATGGTCTGTTAGGACTTAGTTCTTTTTACTTCTTCTTCTTTTTTTTTTTTTTTTCTTAATTTAATTTTTCTGCTCATCTGTTTTCAAGTACATCTGTTTTCTTTATTTCCTAACAGTTGGTTTCATAAATACTTCAGTGTCCCTAGAGATGTGTTTTGTATGAAATTGTGTGACTCAGTTTACACTTTTAATATGATCTTCTTTCTTATGCGATCTCAAGGGGCTCTCCTTGCAGGGATGCTCACTGAGAATAGGCAGTCAATGAGTATGATACTGTATCCATTTGAGAGAGGAAAATTCACAGACCATCTTGCTCATTTACAGCCTGCAGACTGGGACAAAACAGTTCACTAGTCTTTACATTCATTGCGTTGTGCCAATCCCAGTTATTTGCTTATTCGTTTAAAAATCATTAATGTTTGCAAAATGCTTTGAAGATGACGTAAATGGTGAGTTGAAGTGCTATGAACTGAAAGCTGAGAGACAAAGAACAGTTCTATTAGAGGTGTATAAATGCTGTGCACTGATTCACATGACAAGAATCCTACCTGGCTGTGAAAGAGTAGGATTTAGTGATGGCAATATTAGTTTAACATTTAGATACAGAACTACCTGTGCATGTTTTTGCATCCTGTAAATCCGGAAACCCACACCCTTTCAACTCCATTCATGAAAGACTGAACAATAGTGAACCGTTTATCTTGGAACTTGGTCCACACATGGGTGATTCTTATAAAGCTTGCTTATTTACTTGGAGTAAAAGAGGTTTTGATCTTCTGATTGATGAACTGCTACCTTTTTTCTTCCTTGTTTATTTTTTTTGACATCCACATCAAAAGTTTCTAAGGCACAGTTACAGCTGTTAAAGTGCATTACCATGGTAGTAGCTTTCCCTGCTTACTTGATGCAACAATTTCTTTTCCTTCATTACTTTTTATGAAGTATTTTGATAAACAACAATTATAATCTCATTAGTCCCGTTTTTCTAAATGGAGCAGATAAATGGATATTACTTCTGACAAAGATGCATATAATAAATGACAAATAGATGGAGTTTAGAGAGGTTTTGGTTGAGATATTTTATAGTAATTAGGCTACTCAAGAAAACAATTTACTCAGTCTTATTGATGGGAAATTGGAAGTTTCCACTGTACTGATCTATTATGTAATACACATAGACATTGGTTTTGAGATTTTTTGCTTTGCGTGTTTTGTCTAAGCATCTATGATTAAATCGTGCTGCAATGAGATTAATGACAATCATCAAAAGAGATGACCCTTTCCAGTTCAGACAAAGTAAGCAGAGTAGTTTAACAGTCTGAGTTTTAAGTCTCGCAAAACTGAGTAAACCAGACCCATACAACTACCAGAAATTATAAGGAGGGAAAATGGTTCTCTGTGGAATGTGAATTTGTCTTTTCTTGCACTAAACATTTAGTGATGGAAAACACTGAAGAGACTATTTGGATAAAAGAGCGTAGTAGTGCCATGGTTTTATGATTTTTGTTATTGGCACTCCACATCATAACATCACGTAGAGCTCTGGGAGCTAAAGAATTAATGCTGCAGTTCCGTGGACTGCTGAATTTCCAGGTACCCACTTCTCAGAGGAGAAGAAGAACTACATATCCCTGAGGACATTGCTTTCCCATTTTCTGGTCAGGGAGAGAAAGATAAAACTGCATGCAACTCCTGATACTTTTGTTTTTTTTTTTGCTGCTCGTCTCAGCAGTGTGTGCTCCTAACCATTTCACCTTCAGCTTTAGAGTAAGATCTTCAGTTTCAGACACTTTCTCACTTTATTTGATTTATTAGCTTCAATTCCAATTATATTGTATTGTATTATGTTATTTTGCATTCCGATATCTTATTTAATAAATTAGTTTTTCTCCTCAGATAGTTGCTGCTGTTTTGTTTTTAGTCCCATTTCCCTGCCCTTTCCTTTTTCCCCCTTCTCCTCTCCCAGGGCATGGGTCTGTGGGTCTCTCCGCTCCATTAGTCACGGAACAGGGCCGAAGTGGTCTGTAAACCAATGGCAAGGAGACACTTGGCAGTATATTTAACTGAGGTTAAGGCTCCCAGTATTAATCTCTGTTAGAAACAGCATACTGGCCCAGACAGACATTTGACCTAAGCAGTAGTCCCGTTTTCCTATCCTGAATTTCTTTTCCCCTCATACTTAAAAGTACTTCATAGACAGCTAAAAAAAAGGAGGAAGCTGGAGATTCCACACTTCAGGGATGAAAAAGATTTTAGAAGAGGCACAACTGCATTTAAGAATTAAGGCACTTCTCTTTCCTTGTCCTCGTCTTTTATACATAGACAATTTCACTGTATGTTGATAATGTTATACCATAGGATGCAAAGTTCCTGAGGAATTACTAAAAGATATGGCATTTGAAATGTTGCAAATAATATCACTCATGTGAGAAAACAGCTTGAAAGATTTGATCATTTTTGACTCATCCTTGACTCTGTGCCTGGTTGGTCTGAAGACTGAGCAATGTGGTTTACACTTTCAATAAACCGTTCAGCAGAACTGGCCAAAGAAAGGAAGCTTCTCCCAGTAAAAAAAGGTAGGGATTGCAGTAGATGTTTGATCCCAGCCTCAAGTTGAATGAATGTAAAGAACAGATGTTGTTGATATCTTTCTGGTTTATTAGGTAAGATTATATTTTCAAAAGATAAGAAAGGATTTTATTTTCCTTTTTTTTTTTTTTTTTTTTTTTTTTTTTTGTCTTGAATAGCTACCAACATTGATGTAGCTGCAGCACTAGTATTTCTTGTGAAGACATTTTATTTCTGTGATGTCTATGTTTTCCTATTAAAAATGTTCTGGTTGAAGACTTGCACGTCCCTTTGTTAACAACACACCTACACAACAAACTCATAAATGGAACAAAATATCAATTTCTTATCCAGAAACCTCTATGACACTGCTTAGTTTGTGGTTTTCATCCTGTATCAAAAGTTATATTTTTCATAGTGGGGAGAAAAACCTGTCTAATCAGACTGTGTAAGTAGAGATTAGGCTGTAACCCTGAGGAGTAATTTCTTTCCATATATAACATCTAAAACAATGAATAAATAAGTAAATAAATACCAAATAGGATATCTTTATATACTGTAGTGTACATTTGATTAACAATTGCTGTGCAGGAATGCTGTGAGTCTACAAATAATTCACATAGAAAAACATTTTAAAAATACCTTAATCCGTTTGCAATTTATTTCAATTCCTTTTGTTACCAGAAGTCTGGTTAATGGAATGAGATAAGTGTGCAATTTGGAGACAAGGATTATCTGAATGGTACTGAAAGTGTCTCAATAACTGACTGTTTGACAGTAAGGCAGTAAGGAAGGATTAAGAAATGAGCCTTACTGTTCCCAGCCCTGCTCTGCCCTTACCATCTGTTCCTACAAAATGTCCTTGCCCACTCTAGGTGAAGATATTGTAATCTGGAGGAGCTTACTGAAAAAAACCCACAATATCTCCCTTTGTCACAGTGAATCTCCTGTTAGCAAAAGGAGAAACCATAAAGACAGTTTTTTTGTTTGTTTGGTTGGTTGGTTTTTTTCCTCCAAGAATAGTGGGAAGAGCAGTAACTTGGGATTGTATATGCTCCAGGCTTTCATTATCTACAACTTGGACAACTAACTTTCAGCATTGTTGCTTATAAAACACTGCCAAGCTCCACTGCAATGACAAATTCTGTCATGTTTGGAACTATTAGAAATAATTAATGTTTAGTAGCTATAAATGTAAAAAACATTATCTGGGACAGACAGAAACCAGATTTAAACCAAAGTAAGAACATACGTTAAACCTCACCCACTTCAGGGTCAGATCTTTAGTTAAAATGTTCAATCTGTTTTTTTGTTAAACCCTGAGAATGTGAGAAAAAGGTAGAATATATTAGAAGTGGACACAGATCAATTTAGTAATTGAAAAAAGATGTGTTACTGCAAGAAACTCGAGAGGGACAGCTCTTCCAGAAAACACTAACATTCATACTTTTGAATACAGATGCAAAATTAATTGCAGATATGGGAATTCAACTTTTATATACAATCATCTATCTTCCTAATGGCAAAACAGTAACCCAACTCACCGAGTAGATGCATATCCTTCAGAATTGTACCTAAGCCATAGATATGTTTGAATACTTACACATTTGTGTTACAACCATAATACCATGGCTCCTTGTGGGTGTGAGTACTTCTACTGCCTGAGTCTCTTTCTTCACATGTTCAAAGCTGCAACATATTTACTCACAACACGGAGTTCAAAATAATGCATTACTGCTTTGAAGACTTTAAAATTCTTTAAAAAAAAAATCCTTTCTGGAACTTAAATTGATAATATTCTTTGAGACAAGTGAAAAAAACAAAACAAAACATAACAAAAAAAAAAAACAAAAAAACAACCCACAACTCTGGCAATGGCAGTTTTAATATGAAGTTGAGAAATGTAAGAAGACTCAAGAAAAAAAAGTATTTCCCAAACATTCAGAGTTTACATTAAAAATAATTAAATAAATGTCTAGTCTAAGATCAGCTGGCCCATGGTGCTAAATGACCACACATGATCCATTATCTTAAACAATCCATCCCAGCTGTGGAGTACAGAAGTCTGTACTTCACAACAGTTTCTGCATCTGTAGGAATATTTTCTACTCATAACTTACAAACATCTATGCACAGTTTGGTGTGTTTTGAAGCATGTACCCAGGATCATGTCCAAGGGAGTCACTGAGACAGTCGGCTTCTCCAGACTACATGTTAATCACCATATTTAAGCATTAGCAGTGGTTTAAGCATGGGAAAAGCTGTGTAGGGTCAATCTTCAGGTCATCCTGAAATTTCCACGTGGAGACCCCTGCACCAAATACTTGGTGAAATATTACACCAAATGCCAATCAAATGCTTTGCTGGGAGAATGTCTAGGACTACTGTTGATTGCTGAGTTTCAAATAAATTCACGGTCTCAAACCAGGCATTATCTCATCATAACAGATGACAAGCAGGGGAGTTCCTGGACCACCCAAGCTGCTAGTGTCTTATGAGGGAGTGTAAGAGGCTGAACTCTACCCTGATACCTAGCTTCAATTATAGGGACGTTATATACTTGAATTTTGTCTTTATAACTTAAATTCCATACTCCTCAAAACAAAACAAAAAAAGAATTCCCAGATTTCGATGGCTACTATTAAAACTGTTTATTGCAGTGACTCCCTGAGAAACCTCAGCTTCCCAGAGAATTCTTCCAGTATATTAGAGACCACAGAAGGGCTCATCCAGAGATTCAACATCTCTGTAACACCATTGTAAAGAAGAGAAAGCAGGGCTTGGTGTTACAAAGTAGAAAATTAGCATTTGCAGCTCAGATTGTTGTAAATTACCTCAGGAGATTCTTCACAGCCAAGCTCCCCTAAAGTAGTACTATACAGAGCACATGCACTGAAAAACAGTTAATATCCTTTCCTAATAAAATAACTCTTTTGTAAACGTGGTGCAAAATTTTGTCTGAGATAAAGACAACAGTTCTCTAATGGGCTAGATACAAACATCATCTGAGCCATCACTAGACTTTTTGAGTGAAGAAGATAGGAAAATATGACTCACATTTATGAATGGTTGATATTTAAAGGAAAAACAGCATATTGCACTTTTCATTTCAGGATTAGAACATGAAGAGAGGAGCACCTGTGTACTTCCATGACTGCTAACGTGACTCAGGGCAACCATGTGACAAAGCAAAAGAAATGTGTCTGTCCAGTTTGTTTTTTTCCAGTGTTAAGTGTAGATATGTTGAAAAGGACAAGAAGAAGCCATATTTGTACTTCACTTACCCTGCTATTTCAATTTCAGCCCAGTGAAGGAGATTTGTGAAGTGCTGGACATTGAAAGCATAGTATAAACACAGTAAGACACTCAGCCACTGGCATCTTGAATAATTTAAAATGAGTTCTGTCAGAGCTGACAGCACCCTTTTTCAGCTATGAGAGGCAAGTACATGCATCTCATCTGCACCTGCATAAAATGAAGTGACTGTTACTTCACTGATGGCTAACCATACCAATCCTGGAGTGACTGAAAAACCCAGAAAATCCATTAAGCCTCTGGAAATCAGGTGATTTTTAGCCATTGCTGCCAAGATACTATTCTGCTACTATAATGGAAGTTTAAATTCTTAACGTTTGAGCTAGGCAGTGTTTTTAAAACCACGGAGGGTCATCAAAAGAAAAGGGACTGCATGAAAAGTAATAAATAACCTTAAATATGTAAACCTTTGGGCTGCAAAAAGACTAAGATACTCTATTTTGTCACAAATTAAGAGAATCTTCCCACACTAATTATCACATTTTTAGATAGTTAGAGCTTTTATTCAGCTCTAAATAGTGCATCTGTTACAAAAACATCCCCAAGCTGCTGGCTCAAAAATGAATGGTTCTGTGGAGAGACTAAAGTGTCTAATACACTGTGAGAAGGAGAAGCCTAGCAAGACTTCCCTTTGACTGGTAGTAGCAAATATATATCCTAAGTAAGGCACTAGGTCTACATTACTTCAGATTCCTTTCATTCTCTACAAACAAGGTTACACAACAGTAAGATATTCTAGATAGAGATTTACTAGCCAAATATTTGAACTTGTACATAATGCTTTCTGTAACATCTTGGCAATTTTCATCCCTCCGTTTATTCTACTCCATTCTCTTGAAGTCATACGTTTTCTACCCTACAGCCTTTCAACTTCAATTTGCCATCCATCGCTTTGACCCTCCCTTAGGTTTGCCCTTCTGACTGCTAAAAGAGCTGCTAGTATTCCCAGCAGACAAAATTATTTATTCTCCTTATTCATGTCACCTGAAAGTGCTGTTCAGTGCACACATTTGGGTACTCAAAGATAGTGACTAAGAGGCACTGTGAGACCAATGGAATTAAACTGTCTTTCTGCTCCCACCATTGCTATCTTGTCAGTAGGATTTGGGGGTTTCTGTATAGAAATGACTCTGAGTGTTCATCTGTTTAAATAAAACACCACAACTAGCCATGGGTCATTCAGTTGTACCTTGTCTGGGTGAAAATGTGTTTCAGGTTGATCATTTGTTCAGCTGTCCTTAAAGCAGGAAGCTGACACCTTTTCTGCTCCACTAATTTTTTCCAACATTTTTTTGTAGTAGCAGATCCCAACGTATTTCTTCTACCAGAACCCATGTTGCCACAAGAAGGAGAGTGGGCCATGATTTATTCAGGCATGTATGTTCATATCAAAGAGACATTTTCTGCAGGATGTTTTGAGTCCATTTGCTTTTGATTACAAACCTGTGAAAATCCTTACTTTACAAAGCTTTTCCCAGATAATTATGCTAAATGATACTCACTGTGTGAAATTGCCATTTTTTATGGAAACAGTACAAACATTTCCTGCTGCTCTAATGGTTCACATTTAAGATGACTCTGTGAGGGACCAGGCTTTTTGAGTCAAGGTATTAGTTAATTTCTCCTAGTGTCGTTATTGATACCATGGACAAAAGCCACTTTTGTTTTCCCGAATACAAATTGCCTTATTACTATCCTTGCAGGAAATCCATGTATTTTTAATGTATATGGAGACCACATTGCCAATCAATCATTCACACATGCTTTGGTCTCCTTGACAAGACTTACTGCTTTACTCACTGGAGTGAGTATACTTATACAATCAGGATTGGTATGAATTGTGCGTAGTGCGTAATCATACCTTGTATATCTCTTTTTGTTCAGTTCTAGGCATAATTATCTCAGCACTTTGCCCATGCCAAACTGCAACCCAACAGAATATAGTCTGTCTATTTAAAATGGTATTCTGCTTCCAGAGAACTGGAATTTTGCCTTTTTACTTTTTACTTACAACTGAAATTTCAGCTGAATTTTAGTGAAGAAAAAGAATATTAGAGAAGACCCTAGTTTTTTACTTAATTTTGGGCGAAAAATGTCAACAAATAAGGTTTTACCTATTAATAGTGCACCACAAGACAAATGGAAGGACAAATGGAGAAGTTAGAACTTGAAACTATGATTGGATATTCAGTTTTTATAGTTCAAATACATTTAATGATTCATCTGTTCTAAAATACTTTCAACACATGTCTTTCCACCTCCAAGAAAGTATTATGGAGGGTAAAAGCCACAGCTGTCAAATAAGTAAAATTTATCTGTTTTAGCTAGTACAGAAGATAGCAAATACAGTCTCAGAGAACTGGAAAAGCCCTGGAGCATGACACAAGCCACCCCTGTACTCTGAGGCTGCACACAGAAAATCCTTCTGACCATATCCTGAATTATTTTAGTGAAACATCCTCCAGCCAGTCTCTAAGAAACTTTTTCCAGTGTTTCACCAAGTTCACAGGCAATAAATAAATAAATAAATAAATCCTACTATCAGAATTAATTCAAAATGCACAATTTTCTACTAGTAAAACATGAACTAAGCCAATTTCTTCTGGACCCACACTCCTGAAGGTGAAGAGAAAGATTAAGCATGGTGTCTTAATATACTTCTCTATATGTTGGATAGTCTATGGAAGAAACAGTTAAGGAATTGTTAGCTATCAAGCTATTTACAATTTTCCTGTCAGGCCATAGTTTCTAACAGTCCTGTTACTCCAGTTAGTTTTCTCTGTGTTCTCACATTAGAACAAAATATATTATTTTTGAATGATTTCACAGCTTTACATTCATAGTGTCTTATCATGTTGTGATTAGTCCATACAGTCAAGCACTGGAAGATGTTTACAGCAGCAGGAGTCTGAGTTCAGGCTTCAGAAGTCCCCCTTAAAAGTCATGGTGCCCAAGGCACCAAATTAAACAATGTTTCACTGCTCGATAACCTCCTTCACTTCAAGTTACTATTATCAGTAATAACTGCAACAGCTGGTTGGCAGTAATTCTGCTCTTTTTCATTTATTTTCTTCACTTGCTGGTTCAAATGCCCCACCAAAAATGTCCTTTTATGCATGCCACTCCTCCTCCCCTGTCCCCATGGAGTACCTTATGCATAGGTTGTTACTCATGAGCAGAACACGGCAATATGTAGGATCCTTTCCAATAGATAAAGGTAAAGCTACGGAAAGAAATGAATACCTGGCATCCACAAGGAAATGCCCTGTTTTGCTTTCTGTTGTGTATTCACATCAATATCCTAACATTACTGTCCTCCAGTTTGCTGTCACCTTGTCCTCCTACTTTCTTACCATTTCCACTCCCTGTTTTCTGTGTCTGGTCTTACAACAAACATTCTCCGCAATCCAACACGAATGCCTTTCCAAATTCCTTGTTCAAAGAGGGATCCTGATGCTGCATCAAAAGCTCTCTCACCCTCACTCACCTCAGTCATATAAGATCTTTGTCATTTAACTGCTCAAAAGCAGTGCTCAGTGCTCAGTAGAATAACAGAATGGTTTGAGTTGGAAGGAACCTTAAAAACCATACAGTTCCATCCTCATTGCCATGGGCAGGGACACATCCCTGGCATACTAAATCTCCATGCAACCTGGCCTTGAACATGTGCAGGGATGGAATATCCATAGCTTCTCTGCACAGCATGTTCCATCATCACCTCCTCTCTGCCAAAACCCAGATTAATCACAGAATTGTAGGGGTTGGAATGAACCTCTAGAGATCATTGAGTCCGCATCCCTGCCAAAGCAGCTCCCTAGCCCAGGTTGCACAGGTAGGCGTCCAGGTGGGTCTTGAATGTCTCCAGAGAAGGAGACTCCACCACCTCTCTGCGCAGCCTGTGCCAGTGCTCTGTCACTGCACTGTGTGTGAAGAAGTTCTCATGCACATTTGTGTGGAACTTCCTATGCATCAGCTTTTGGCAATTTCCCCTTATCCTATCACCACACACTGATGAGAAGAGTCTACCCTTGTCCTTTTGCCTACTGCTCCTTAGATATTTATAGACATGGATCAGATTCCTCTTAGCCTTTTTTTTTTTTCTCACAGCTCAACAGACCCAGGTGTCTCAGCCTTTCCTCATGAGGGAGGTTATCCACACCCTTTATCATCTTTGTAGCCCTCTGCTGGACTCTTTCCAGGAGATCCCTGTCTTTTTTGTATCATGGAGCCCAGAACTGGACACAGTACTTCAGGTCAGGCCTCACCAAGGCAGAGTAGAGGGGGAGGATCACTTCCTTTGACCTGATGACCACGCTCTTTTTAAAGCTCCCCAGGATCTCATTGGCTATCTTGGCCAGTAGTGCACACTGCTGGCTCATGGCCAGCCTGTCATCCACCAGGACACCCAGATCCCTCAGAGCTCCTTCTGAAATTAATATTTCTTTGTGTTGCATGAAGAAATCATACACCACTGTTCCAGGAGTTTCCAAAGCACAGGATTCATCTGCGCATCCACTTACTTTCACTTCACCAACAGAGGTTCCCCATCTCTAATAAACAACACGGGAAATACAGATGGGTAATGCACTCAGATCAGTCAGAGCCAAACCTGAATGGGAAAAGCACATCACAACAAAGCAAACTATCCTGTGGCATCCTGTCATTCTGACAAAATGTGAGAACTGAGCCAGTCTGAGACAGTCTTTCATTTCACATATCAGTTCTGAGGTTCCCTTCTTGTTACATTAAAACCTAAATTAAGATGATAAACCTAACTTAAGATGATACATTTAATGTGTCAGTAATCCGAAAATACAACAGTTAAATTATTTTCATGTTGCATTCCTTGAATCTGTACACAGAATGACACAGAAGAGCAAAAATCCTCTGTTCTGTTAGAAGGGTGTTACAAGTAGTTTTTCACAAGGGTATCCCATTCTGTCTTTAATGACTTGAGCCTTTGTTTAAAATTCTACACAAGAAAAGGTTCCATTACTGACAATGGATCTCAAGAAAGGAACCAGTTGGTGATTCTGACCTCGTGTGATTTTTCCATTGTACAATTCAAATTAAATACAGTTTCTAGCAGTGTGGTAGCTCTGACTAGTAAAACAAAGCATATGAAAAGTATCTGAGGAACGAGCTGACTGTCATGATAAATGAAATGAAAATTCCACTCCATTTAGTGTATTCCCAGAAGAGTAAAGCATGCAGCAAAGTTTCAAGAGAATGGAAATTGCAATAGCAGCATTTAACTTCATTTTCTTGTATCTGTTCTCAATTTTACAAGGGATATATTTTAAACATCTGAAATAATTATGCCCTAATTGTTTTTAAATTAAATGTCACAGAACATAGTTGAGAAAAAACAGTCTCAGTGCAGAGGTTGTGTACTTTAAAGCAACATATAACAATGATTATGGAACCGCAGGTACATTTATAGAAAGACAGTGAGAGACTCCATGGGATGGCTTTTTCTCCTTTCATGTGACTGTCCTTATAATCACAGTACAAGATTCCAACTTTCCCTCACCCCTAGTTTCCCTGAAAGCACAGACTCTTTGAAGAAAGGATGCATTTTTGGGAACACTGACATAACCTAATACCCTAATATTTCTTCACTTTCCATTTGAGACAGCTTATGCACCATGAAGTACAGATGTACTTCTAATAAAAAATTGAAATTGTTGCCAAAACCTGTTTAACGGGGATAAATAAACTTCAGTATATTTTTAAACAAAATACAAATGTGCATGTGTATGTACATATACTATACTAGGTGCAATACTAGCACCTTTTTGGGGAAAAAAAAATCACACAGCCACCAATTTCTCTTCTTCTATTGTGCTGACATTCTGGACGCTGACTTTCTCCTTATCAGAAGTCCTCAAGGAGCCAGAATGATGTGGGGGGATGAAATGATGGGTACAGTTTCCAAAGCTGATACATGAAGTGAAATGAAGACTGCTTAAGGACTTACGGATTTCAACCAAACTCCTTATTTTGTTTTTAATTTGGCTTCTAAAGTAGGCTCCATGAGAGTCATACAGCTGTTTATATTTAATCTGGCTCACATAATAGAGTGCTGCAGTTCAATGATTTAATTAATGGATCACGTGAAACAGGATGAATCACCATCTCCTAATAATGCTCAAGTGGTAAAGTCATTAGCAAAGCAAGCAGGTCACACCAAGTAGTAGTCATCGCATCCTTCTCACCACGCCACACAGGAATGCACTTTGTATCTTCCAAGTTACAGAAATCTGTTTTCGAAAAGTCATAGACACTTTGGTAAATGTTATCGACATTACACTGTGTACCTCTCTAGCTCTAAAGTGCATTTGCCTCAAGGACACATGTGGCACTCCTGCCTCTGTAACAGTTAACCTGAGCAGTCCACTTAAGGATCAGAACATTTACAAGTAAAATTTTTAAGATGGGAAAATTGAGCAGTTTTTAAAGCAATGCTAAGACTGCAATATTATTAAAAAGATGATTTATTACACATATGCAAGTATAATCCCTGTAGATCCACTCACTGGTGAAAAGTTGTTATCCCAAGTCATTTTAAGAGCTAACCTCAAACTCTTAACATCCTATGCATTGTGAGGACCTCTGAATCTAACATTAGCAACCACTGTCACAGTGAGATGATTCTCCTCAGTCCTTCTTAGTATCTTTCACTTTTTTTCCAGTAGTCGTCTTTCCCCATCCTCTCTCACTTTGATCCTTTCCACGTACTCTAACATGGCAGTTACTAGTAGCCTTTTATAGAGAAAACTAACAACAGTTTTTCTCTAACCACATTTTAAATTTGTTTTTAACGTAGCCAGTACAAAAAAACCTTAATCCTCCATAAATGCTGTGAAGCACCACTGAAGCACACTATGACTGACTTCAGTTTCTTCCTTCACAGAAGTAAGTGAGCAGAGAATGCATTAGAACAATATAAAGAGTGCAATCATTTTGTTCAGGCATCCATATTAAAGGATTACAAAATATTTAAGCATTCAGAAATAAATGAAACGGATCGCTATTTTTTTTTTAAGTATACAAGAGCACATCAGAATCCATGAGTCTACATAAGATCAAAGGATCAAAGTTGTTAATCAACCTGAAAAAAGGAACTTTCAATGTCCTTAGAATGTTCATTTCTGAAATGCTTTTTCTGTGGGTTTTTTTTTCTTTTTTTCCTCAGTACTTCAAACAAACCAAACATTAATCTGTTCCTTATAATCCACCATGCTCTTAAATTCTGCTATACTGGGACTTTAAATTGCCAGTGTCTAGTATCAATCAAACCTGAGTTCTCCAGGAATTATATTACATGATGTTAACCCTACCTTTACTGAAGAAATAGCTAACTTTTTGTTTAAATTACATTTACATGTGACAAAACAATTACACAAGTTTATTTCACTTACACACCGTAACTGAATTTATTTAAAATAGAGATGACTCTAGCTTACTGTTTTTGCATTAAATAACATTAGGAAAAAATATATATATTTAATCAGGAATAAATACCAATTTTTTACTACAAAACCTATCTAACCTTCTTGCAGTGGAGCAATTCTTTTGTTTATTCCTCCCCAGAACCACTGTGTTTGAATAGGTTTTCTAGATATCCCTTTGTCACAGATCTGCAGCTGACAAACTTAAGAGACCTTTCTACTCTTAATAACCAGAAAAAAAAAAAAGCCTGACTAAAAAGCAGAAATATACCTAAGTGATACTTCAACCATGAACCTGTGAACAGATACTCTCCCCTAGATCTGTTAAGACTCACACACATCTTAAGGTTTTGTGAACACAATGCATTTAAGATTTCAGAGATATGGTGACAGAGAACAGGGAAAAACAACTGTTGCTGAAAGCTGACAGACTCAAAGGAGTAAAAGGATCAAAATAAAGCAGACCTCCACTGTGGAGGTGTAGTGGAGCTATGGTATTACCCTGAATTAATTCTGATATTATCCTGAATTAGTCAATTTGTGTTTAGCTTTTAATGTTGACACTGTCAGTGTTTTTTGCACCCTGAAGCACCTTTAGAACTAGCTCAGACATATTTATGCAATGCTGAGGTCTCTAACTCCCCAGACACCCTGGTGTGAAGTATCACCCTGCTCCAATAATCACAATGACCAGTTAGAGACAAAGACTCTCCACGCCGACAGCTGTGCTGGAAATGATACCAGTGGAAGTCTTCTTGCTTGTCAAAAAGCCAAGGGTGTCCTGGACACAGACTACCACCAGCTAGGAGGGACTGACTCAGGTCATCCTGCTTGACATTACACCTCACACCTCTCATGCCAGACCCACCTCAATTGATCCAGTCTAGATGAGCCACAAAATAGTTTAGTTCCAACAGAAGTAAATAAGGGAACAGCAACAAAAATTGACCTGATTATAAACCTTAGGAAGAGATCATCTTCAGCTCAGAGCACTGACACGTGGATGTACTCTTCAGCTGGCAGAACTGGTTCTGATACAACCTGTTACATGACATCGTGGCCAAGAAAAACACCAGAGAGCATCCTCTCTACCTGGAGGCTTAGTCTCTGAGGTGAAGTCTAGCAAAGAAAGATCTCATACCAATCTGAGTGAACATGAAAGGATATCTTGAGAAAGGACAAAACATCAAATGGAAAAGATAAACCAGATTTTGTGTTCAAGCAGCAATTTTTTTTAGTAAAAATATTTTCTGTGCTTAGCTGTTGCCACCTTCAGAAAGTAATGCATAATCTCATTCATCCAAACATGTTCACATCAATCCACAGAGCACAGTCTTTCACATAGTATGGAAGCAAATCTGACTCATACAAGTTCACACCTGCCACGCACAGATACTGTTTCATGTAGTAGTGGTAGCGTGGTATGACATGGGCTGGAACACTAAATCATACATCAGTGATAGGCCTGAGAAAGCCGTACCATCCATGCAAAAACAAAGCTTACTCTCCAGGCCTGTACAAGAAAAGCTACCGTTACAGCCTGCTGGTTAAAAGTATGAATGTGAAAGCCACATGCCACTGAAGCAGCCACAGAGCAAAGGTACCAGGCCTGACAGAGTTCCTAAACCCAAATGAAACAGAAAGATACAAGCCCATATGCCACAAGAGACACAGGTCAATGCAACACTAAAGCAGGAGAGAAAATGTCATATTCTGCATACCTCCATGTAATAAAACTGGTGATGCAGGACTGGTATGGATCTTAATAATCACATGAAGCACAGTAGCCACTCTCTGGGAATATTTGGGGACCTGAACATACTCAGTGATTTGCCAAGGCTTGGCTGCACCCTTACTAAGGATAGCACTGATGCAAAGCTTTCCAGAGTACCTTGGAGCAAGAGAGAGGAAGGACAATTCTTGACACCTTTTGTTCACCTCAGCAGACACCAGATCATAAAGAAATGAAGTAATGCTGAAGCACATCCAGATATACAGCCATAAATCCACAGGGACTCTCATAATACACTTTTATTTTTTGTTTCCTCAGTGTTAAACAGATTACATTTGGGCCCAAACAAATTTTGCTTTTATTGATACTCATGGCTGGAAGTATGTTTATGTCAAGTGATCTCCATGCATTACTAAGATTAACAGTATAGCCAATTATGCTCTATGGCTTTACAAATCCTGTATGCATGCAATTTTTTGGTCATACTTCACCACCATAACCATGACAAAGCTCTGAAGGTTCATATTTGGACTAGATGGAAAAGCATTTCACTACAATTGGAGGAAAGTTCCCTGAGTCCTCTGCTCTGGAGACCAGGCAGCAAATATTTTAGGTTCCTCATTTTGCAGTCACATAACATCACAGAGCATGATCAGTAAAAACAATGCAAAAAAGCACAGAATTTCATCCCAACATCTTTCTTAGGGATCCTTCCACCCCGTCATAACATTCTGAAAATATAAATTGTTAAAACATACATAAATCTGCAATAAACCATGAATAACTTCTTTTCTGGTTTTCTTGTTTTAAAGCCTCGGGGATTTTGCCACTTTTTGTTAGAGTAAGACTCCCAAAGTTTCCCTCTTGTTTCAAGGGAGACTTAGTCTCAGAGTATTTTTTTACAGAAAAATTTTTTACATTTTTTTAGAAAGAAAAGGCTGACTTGTGCAATGGCACACTTACAGCAGATCTTGAGAAAAATTAATTATCATTACAAGATTATTCGTTTTTGGTTTAAAAATCTTGGACAAAGTATTTTTGAATAATTTGCAAAGATAGAAAGGGCTGAATCCCTCATCTGAATGTCACTGTTATTTTGGTATTCAAATTCAGACCAATCTCAGAACTTTTACTGTGGATTATTGGAGGGTCTGATTTAATTCTGCACCATGATCTTGAGGCCTGCAAGGCTGTAAAGTCCAGACTTCCTTTGCATAAAGGGAAAGGCATGCCTGTGCAGTACAAAGGAAATGTCAGCTCCTGTCATTTTTCATCCTTCTATTCCAGTTCTCCAGATATAAATATTTCTCTTCCATGGAGTTAAATCAACTGCTAATCAGAGATAATTTCCTGCGGGCGATATTGTTAGAAAGACATCAATTCATACAAAGTCTAAGATACCAGTCCTAGATGATCACTGGCAATTAAACAGATTCAAGAGGGATGCTGGCAAACAAGCATACATAGCGTCTGACTCCGTAAGATAAATACACATAGCAGCTATAAGAACAGGACAGGCATTACCACACTGAACTATATTAAGTGCTCCTCTAATCAACATCCCTACATACTACACATAGGAAGTCTTTCCTCGTTTCTATGTGATAAACTTATGCAATGAAATTGGAAATTTAATTACACTTCCTTGTAACTGTGGCCATAGAACTTAATTATAACTATTACCAGCCAAAATAATTGGACAGCTGTTTTAAAAAATAGACTTCTTACTTGACTTGAGATACTCTAATAGGAAGGGATTCAGGAACTCTGTCATTAGCCTGAAAAGAGAAGAGGAAGACAAAGAGAGGTAGAGTTTGCTTAGGACATCAAGGGAACATTTCAGAAACAGGTACTGAGAGGGGAGTGAAGATATCAGATTTAAATTATTTAATTATCATCAGAGTTGATACTATTATTTAGAAATAAATGCAGATGGAAAGCAAAATTATAAGGAAGCCTTTACCAGCTGCTTTATTTTGTCTGAAGGAATAAATTCTAAGAGAATATGAATTTGGCTGGGGTCAGTGAGACAGACTAGTGACAAAAACAACTGAAGAAAACATCTGGGGAAAAAAAACAACAAAATAGAGACAAGAGGAGAAGGCTACTACTACCCATCTTGCCTTTTAGTCAGTTCCAAATCACCATAATCTCTCCACCTACAAAATATGTTAGAATTCCTAGCAAAGCACAAGGATCTTGCTACTGTCTAAGCAGCAAGAGCAAGGTAACAGCAAAACAGATAGTAATGGCAGTAACAGAAACAGGACGAAAGTCCTCAAGGCAGCAGCAGTGGCTTTAGCTGCTGATGCATCTTCTTTCCTTACCAGCCATAAAGAAATAAGAGGAAAAAAGAAATTAAAAAAAAAAAAAAAGAAAGAAAGAAAACACAGCTTTTTCTTCTTGGCAGTTGAATCCTTAATTCACTGCCTGCAGCCCAATTCAAATGGGAGCATGCAACATCCATGGATGCATTGCAAGAGACAGGCAAAGAGCCCATGGAGTCTCTGGCATCAAGAGCTTCTGCTTAGCAAAAGCAAGCAATAAACCCAGCAGTGCTTCCCCGTGGTTTTGAATCAGCAGCTGATGATTTTTTGCATGCCATTTCTGACTCAATTAAAACAGCAGATTGCAGCATTGCTGGTGTTCCAGGCACAGTGACAACACTTTGGTGGGAGAATGGAGGAGAGAAAGTGCAGATGTACTTTTGGGAGCTCCTAGTCCTCCTCTTGGCTTTCTGCTGCCTGCATTATAGGAAGGGCAGGGCTAGCAGTACCTCATCATTGACTGGGAAACATCACCAGCATGTCACATTTAGGAAGGGAGACAGAATCTCATCTGTCTCTTTCCTGACTTTTCAACCCAGGGGACTTTTCCATCTACATTTTTAAGGTTTATCACAGCAGAATCAACAACTCTAGGCATGAATGTAAAGCAGTGACTAGTGCAGGTCTCAAGCTGGAATATCCATAGGAAAATGAAGATCACCAGACCCTTGGGGCAGGAAGCCAGGGCAGGAAATTGTGAAGGAATCTCTGGTTGATCCTGTTACTGCCAGCAACAGGGTCTGCAGGAGCAGGGTGAAAGGAAGTGAAAGAGATATAGTGCACTGTATCATATTTTCTGAAGGCAGACACCAAAAAGCTACTGTAAGAAAAAATGAACAAATGAAGAATGGAGAATGAAATGCAGAATGAAGCCTGAAATAGATGGGAACCTCACCAGTTAATGCATTCATTGTTGAAGTACTGCACGAAAAACAACAGCAAATTCATCTGAACTTTGTCTCATTCATTTTGAAATATTTGTATATATCACTTCCATGTCAAAATGCTCTTAAAAAGATAGAAAGAGCAAAGTATCTGTAAAATGTCTTTATCACTTGATAGTCACATCTGTTTCTGATTATTTTCAACACAAAATTAATTTATTGACACCATTACATGTAATATGCATGTAAGTAAGGACAATCAGTAACATTTTTCATGTGTGTACACTTGCACTAAATCTATATTCAGTGTGTTCAAATATAACATGCATCTTTTCTAGACAAGTGTTGAACTGGGTTTACAGCTGAGAATTCCCTAGAAGTTCTCTAAATGACACACTGTAGAGAATAGAATTTTTACATTTAAGAAACACTTTCCCTGTGTTAACAGTGTGTAATATTGTAATGAAAAGTCAGTAGAGCAATGCCAGTACCAGCATTCATTTAGTGCAAAATATGATAAAGGTAAGCACAATTTACAAGTAAAGTTAGTGAGCAACCAACTTAAGATTATTTTATTATTTTATTTTAAAAATTTGGGGGGGGGAACATGTAGGAGATGCAACACAACAGGACATGTCCTCAATGATAACTTTCTTTTTGGGATAAATTGCAGGGGACTGTTCTCTGGTATAACTGCTGTATTTGATATTTTCTATCTCACACACTGTGTGCAACAGAAAGTGAAGAGAATTCATAATATGTGACCATGTATTTTGACTCTACCTATGCACAAGGAAATATATATATATTTTTTAAATTTAGCCTAACCTACCTTAAATTAGCTCAGTAAAGGAGCCAGTGAGCCTTAGGGCTGCTGCAGAAAGCATGAGAGTAAATTTAATCCTTGGAAAAACTGAGTCTTCCTTTTCAGCATCAACAAGCTGCTGCACAGTCTCAGCCTTAAGCAGAACTATAATAAGGTATAACAAAAACAAACAAAGCAATACCACTAATCATGATTTATCAACAATGTTGGCACAGTGCATATGTGGTTCTGCACAGCAGCACGTGATTTGACCAAGAGAAGATGTTTCTAAAGAGGAGGCAGAGGAGTGGCAGCAGACGGGAGATAATATGTTTCAGGCATGAAAGAGGAGGAAAAGTCTAGTGAGACTCTTCCCAGTGATAAGCATTACCTGCGATAGCATGGACTTCTACTTGGTTTGAGTGTACCTGCTTGGAGAAAGACAACTCACCACAATCAGTGCTGCGAACATAACTGCCAGAAGGAAAGCAACTAGTGCAAGTCTCACCCAAAATTTTATGGGAGAAATGGAAGTACTACTCTAGCTAACAACAGACCTATAAACGCTGCAGCAAGCACTCATATAAACACTATAAAACAAGTAGCAAATACATTGGATGACAAGGTAGAGTGCATTCTCATAAATCCACACATGACACGAAACTGAGAGGAGTGGCTGACTTCCCAGAGGGTCATGCAACCATCCAGAGGGACCTTGACAGGCTGCAGAGGTGGGATGACAGGAATCTCATGAAGTTCAACAAGGAGAAGTACAGAATCCTTTGGGAGGAACAGGGCACAAGGACATGGTAGGAGACACCCAGCTGGAAAGCAGCTCTGCAGAAAAGGACCTTAAGAGTCTGGTGGTTGAGTTGAACATGAGTCAGCAGTGTGCTGGCACTGCAAGGACTGGTAATGATATTCTGGGTTGCATTAGACAAAAGCACTGCCAGCAGGTAGAGGACGGTGATCCTTCCCCTTTAATCATTGGTAAGGCCCACCTGGTGTCCTGTGTCCAGTTCTAGGATTCCCAACACTAGGGAAGTTTTTGGAGTTTTGGGGAAAAAAATGGGGGGTTCAGGGGACTTTTTGAGTGTTTCTGGGGGAAGATTGAGGCAAAGCACTTACTGAGCACATCAGCTTTTTCCATGTCTGAAGAAGCCATTTCTCATTTATCAGAGGGGCAACACTCTCCTTGGTCTGTCTCTTCCTACCTATATACCTGTAGAACCCTTTCTTGTTATTTTTCACACCCCTTCCAAGGTCAGCTCCATCTGTGCCTTGGCTTTTCTTATCTGGTCTCTACACATACAGACAACATCCCTTTAGTCTTCCCAGGCTACACAACCCTGCTTCCCCTTCCTGTACATCTCTCCCTCAGTTTAAGCTGCAGGTCCTTGGTCAGCCATGCTTTTCGCCTGACTCCTCTGCTTGATTTCTTCTGTTGGGAGATGGAGAGATCCTGTGCTTGCAGACAGGTGTCCTTAAAGAACTGCCAGCTCTGTTCTGTTCCTGCGCCCTTAAGGACAGTTTCCCAGGTGATCCCATCCAGCAGCTGGAATTTTGCTGAAGTTCAGAATCCTGACATGGGTTGCATTCCTCCAGATCACAAACTCCACCAGGGCATGATCACTACAGCCCAGGCTGCCTCCAATCTTAACCTTAATGGTTAAAAAAAAAAAACCTCTTAATAACCTGCTTAATGCTCTCCTTTGTATTGGTGAGCAGCACCAAGTGCAGTAAAGCTTCACCTCAGGTCGGTCTGTCTAGTACCTGGACCAGGAAGTTATCCTCAACAGACTCCAGGAATCTCCTGGATTGTCTGCCACCTGCAGTGCCACTATCCCAGCAGTTATCCGCCGTGAGTGTGACTCTTCCTGCAGTTGAAACAAGAAGGCCTAGTCAACAGGCTCCTCCTGGTCAGGTGGCCTGTGGTAGACTCCAACCACTAGATGTCCTTTACTGGACTGATCTCTGATTTTAGCCCATAAGCTCTCAGCCTGGTCGTGGTTGTTAATCAGACACAGCTCTTCACAATCTAACCACTCTAACATAGAGAGCAACTCCCCATCCCTTCCTACTCTGCCTATTCCTTCTGAAGAGCCTATAACCATTAATCACAGTATGCCAGTCATGAGATTTGTCCCACCATGTTTTCATGATAGCAACCAGATCATAATTTTCCAAGCCATCACAGTTTCCAATTCCTCCTGCTTATTTCCCATGTGGCTTGCATTGTTGTAAAGGCATTTCAACTGATCTTTCTTGCACATTACCTTTCTAGAGGGGCCCTCCCTCAAACCTCTGAAAGAAAGCTAAAGTTTTCCCCTATTACTTCCTAAAGGGTTATGAGAAGGTTTCGGATAGGGGTCAGCAACAATACCTCCTTTAAGGAGTTCCCAATAGATCCTACAAGACAATTCGGGGTTTTTCACCTGGTGTGACAGCAACCCCAAGACTTCCTCTGTCCCACTGCCCTCAAGTCTCTTTCCTTATCGGATCTAGGATTTTATACTAGATTACTAAGATTTTACACTAGACTACTTGCTCTGTCCTAGCAAGCCTCATTGCATCCCTTTCCCCTTTTCCTACCTAGTTTAAAGCCTTCTTGATGATCCCCACTAGCTCTTGGGCTAGGATCAATTTCCCTCTTAGAGTTGAGCAACACCCATCTGCAGCCGTTAGACCAGGTGCTAAGTAAATCACCCCGTGGTCGAGCGACCCAAAGCTCCTGTGGTGTCAGTCCTTCAGTCATTTATGCATTCTGTGGCCCGCTCCATGTCCCCTGCAGCCCCAGAGGGGATAGAAGAAAACATTAGCTGCACTCCCACTCCCTAGACAAACCACCCTAAAGCCTTGAAGTCTTTTTTGACAGTTTGCAGGCTTCTCTGAGCTAGTTCATTGCTGCCTGCCTGAACTATCAGTATTGGGTAGTAATGAGAAGAGCAAACAATATCTGGGAGTTTCCTAGTTATGTCCTTGACCCAGGCCCCAGGGAGGCCGCACATTTCCCTACAAGCTGGATCCAGTCTGCAAATGGGCCCTCCCTTCCCTTGAGGAGGGAGTCACCTACAGCAATAACCCTCCTGTTTTTCTAGGCAGAGGCAGTCTGGAGACATAGACAATTGCCTCGCCCTTGGCAGTGTCTTAGGCAAACCTTCCTGTGCCTCCTTGCTCACACCCCTTCAATTTCCAGCGCCTCAAATCTATTACTCAGCGGCACCTGGGGAAGTGAGGTTGGCAGGGAAGCGTTTTGCCCACGATGCCAAGCTGGGATTGTCTTCTAACTTTCCCTGTCACTCAGGTCCCCCCCTCTCTGCCCAACAGTGACGGGACAGGGGATCCATCACTTCCTGGGAGATGTCTCCCTAACGCCTTTCACTCTGGCATGCCAAGGAGTTACTCCACCAGTAAATCTCCCACTCACACTCCCTGATGCTCCCTAACCTCTCTGCCTCCTCCTTGAGCTCTGTCACCATGCTCGGTAGAGCTTCCACCTGCTCACACCTCACGTAGGTGGAGTTCCTGCCACCTTCCCCAGGCAGCAGTAGGCTCAGACACTCCCTGCAGCCAGAGACCTTAACAGCCACATTCTTAGGCAGGGCCACTGTCTGGGTCGCCTCAGTCTTTGTGGGGTGAGTTCATTGCCTGGTGGAGACCACAGTAAATCTGTGGTCTCAGAGAATGACAATAAGTAAACTGGTCTCCCAAGCAAGGAGGGACAGTACATCTGCAGCATGCTGCACGAGTTACCGCACCTGCTGCTGTCACTGTGAGTACACAGCGTGTGCTTTTTCCTCACTGCAAGTGGTGCCCAGCAATGTGTTGCTACCCTCTGGGAAGCCTTATCTACGGCAAGAAGTATGGATGCAGATTCATTGTTCTGACAACGCCCATGCCACGTCAGCCATTCACGGAAGAGCTGCCAGGCCACCCTGTTACCTTGGGGTTTCCCTGGTACTGAACCGACTGGAAATCCCCTGTACCTCTCAATCAGTCACTAAGGCTCTGGCCGGGATGGTTCCAAAGCAGCTAACCTCGGTGATCAGGCACAAGAAAGAACTGTCATCCCAACCCTACCCCCCAAAATAATCCTAATCCCAAACCTAATCCCAAAAGAGAACCATAATTTCAACCCTAATCCCCCCCAAAAAAATCCACTTCCAACCCTAATTCCCCCCACCCCCCCAAAATACTAATTCATACCCTAATCCCAAAAAGTAATCCTAATCTTGAGAATAATACAAATACCAACCCTAATCCACCAAAAAAGGACTGGGGTTAGGATTAGGACTCTAGGGTTGAGATTAGGATTAAGATTAAGGGGTTGGGATTAGGATCAGAATTATAGGATTGCGATTAGAATTAGGATTACAGAGTTGGGATTAGGTTTATAGGGTCAGGATTAAGATTACAGGGTTGAGATTAGCATTAGGGTTATAGGGTTGGTATTAGGATTAGGATTATAGGGTTAGGATTAAGATTATAGGGTAAGGATTAGAATTACAGTGTCAGGATTAGGATTTTTTGGTTGAGATTAGGATTAAAGGGCCAGAATTAGCATTAGGTTTATAGGGTTGGGATTAAGATTAGGATTGTAGGGCCAGGATTAGGATTATAGGGCTGGGATTAGGATTATGGTTAGGATTAAGGTTAGAGGGTTGGCATTAGGGTTAAGGTTATAATAGGGTTCATGTTAGGAATAAAGGATTGGAATTAGGATTACAGGGTTGGGATTAGGATTAGGCTCACAGAATCAGGAGTAGAGTTATAGAGTTGGGATTAGGATTAGGTTAATAGGATTAGGATTACAGTTATAGCCAGGAATAGGGTTAGGGATATAGTTTGGGGATTACAATATAGGGTCAGGATTAGGAATATAGAGTTGGGATTAGGATTAGGTTTATAGGATTAGGATTACAAGATAGTGATTGGGATTATGAGATTAGGATTAACATTATGGGACTGGGATTTGGGTAACAGGATTAGGGTTACAGGATTAGGATTATGGGAGGGGGAAAGAAAGTCCCCAAATACTCAGTTTTCACCCCCCAGAATCCCACATTTGGACCCAAAAATGACTCTAGAACTATCTATAGGGTCAGTCAGGGCAGAAAAAATCCTGAAATCCCCAGTTATCACAGAGGCGGGCAGGGGGGAGTGGAGGGGGGGAGAGAGGTGGAGGAGAAGGAGGAAGTGAGGGAGTGGTGAGAGGGAGGGGGAAGAGATGTGAACAGCACCGGGGAGGGGGGAGGAGGAGCAAAGGGAGGAGCAAAGGGAATAAAGGTACACAGGTCCTAGCAGGGAAATAATAAACGTGTGTGATGGTGCGTGCCAGGCACAGGTACTAGCAGGGAAATAATATAAATGGGTGCATGCGTGGATCCTAGCAGGTAAAAAATAAACATGGGTGCAAAGGTCCTAGCAGGTAAGTAATAAACGCGGGTGTACAGGTCCTAGCAGGTAAAGAAACATGGGTACTGGCATGTAAAGAAACATGGCTGATGGTGTGTGAACAGGCACAGGTCCTAACAGGCAAATAAGTATGGTTTCTGTTGTGTCAATAGACACAGGTTCTGGCATGTAAAGAGTCACAGGTTCTGGCAGGTAAAGAACCCCAGATCCCGGTGTGTCAACGGACACAGATCCTGGCATATGAACAGACACAGGTCCTGACTGGTAAAGTGGCATATGTCCCAGTATGTCAATAGGCACAGGTCCTGGGAGGTAAAGAAGCCCAGTTCCTGGAAGGTAAAGAAACCCAGATCCTGGCAGGTAAAGAAACCCAGGTCCTGGCAGATAAAGAAGCACAAATCCTAGCTAGCATTTAAACAGACACACACCCTGGCAGGTAAAGAAGCCCAGGTCCTGTTGTGTGAGTGGACACAGGTCCTGACATATAAAGAAGCCCAGGTTCTGGCAGCTTATCAAAGACATGAGGCATCTGTGATGGGAAAGAATCACCACTCCCCAGTGCTTTCCTGGAACTGTTTGCTGACACCACCCCACATCCGGGATGACATTTGCATACGGATTGGGAAATAATTGCACCAAAACATTACTTCCTCCATAGCACTGCATGTATATATATGGGAGTGGAGGTGGTGACACTGGGGACGTGATAGTGATCCGGAACTGTGAGGTGCTGCCAGGACCTGGAGGGGATCGGGAGGTATTATAGGATGGGGGGGATCCATTGGGATCATGGGATAACATGGGATGGCATGGGATGGCATGGGATGGCATGGGATGGGAGGGATCCAGAGGGGTCACGACAACTCTAATTATAACTATTGGGTCATTAAGGATGGAGAAGACACCTGAGAACCCCAACCCCCCCTAGCCTATCCCAATATGACCCTAATAGAAACATAGTGTCATTAAGGTTGGAGAATACCCACAAGATCCCCCAACCCCACCCACAACCCATCCCACCATGACCCTATTTAGTACTATAGAGTCATTAAGTTTGGAGAAGACCCCAAATTAAGACCCCCCCAATCCCACTTCCAACCCACCCCAACATGACCCTAATTAGAACCATAAGATCATTAAGGTTGGAGAAGACCCCCAGCCCACCCCACTATGACCATAATTAGGACCCTTTCTTTCAGGTTCCCATCCCCCAAGATGGACAACCAGGCCTTTGAGATGCACACCGAGAGCACACAAAGGTCCTGGAAGGGACGAGAGTGGCTGCAAAAAGAGGTCTTGCTTTCACAGTGTGATCACAGTGCAGTGCTTTCACCTGACAGGACACAGACAAATTGCTTAACTGCGTGTGCTGTGACATTTCCCTGTGCTGGGCCCAGCAGTTCCGTTCTAAATGTGTTTCTCAACAGCACAGTCGTTGAATTGCAAAAGATATATCTTAAAGATATATAATAAAGATATATCATGGGTTAGATCTTGTGTGTTTCTTGGCTTGGCTTGGACTGGCTTGGCTTGGCTTGGCTTGGCTTGGACTGGCTTAGCTTAACTTGGCTTGACTTGGCTTGACTTCAGTTGTCTAGGCTTGGCTTGTTATGGCTTAGCTTGGCAGGATTTGATTGGATTGTCTTTTCGGCTTGTTTTGGCTTGATTTGGCTTGGATTGATTTGACTCAACTTGGCTTGACATGTCTTGGCTTGGCTTGGCATGGTTTGGCTTGACTTGAGTTGGCTTGGCTTGGCATTGCTTGGGTTGTTTTATCTCAGTTTGACTTGTCTTTTCTTGATTTGTGTTGGCTTTTTTTTTTTTTTCTTTTGCTTGTTTTGTCTTGTCTTGTCTTGGCTTTTTCTTGATTCATCTTGGTTTGACTTGGCTCAGCTTGCCCTCAACATTGCCATGCCTTGCTTGCTCCATTCCACCTACCCTGCCATGATATGATGCTCTTCCCCTACCCTCAGGACACGAGAGGCGGTGCCAGATCTCTGCTGAAGCTCTTCGTGGTGTGCCTGCTGGCTGGGCTCATCACCACTGCCATCAGTGTGCTGACTCTCTCCCTCATTTATACCAACACTGCCACTGTCCTCAAGGAGATCCCCATTCAGGACAACACTGTGCCCTCCCAGCTGCCTCTGGACATCAAATTCCAATTCCTGCACCACATGAGCAAATCCAAGGTGAGCAGCTCACCTTCAATTACTATTCAAACCATCCCATTTGAGCAGTTCTGAGACTAACGAGTGACAAAATCCCATTCTCATCGATGGGATATTGAAAGAAAAAGTGAAAGAGAAAGTAGTCCTTTTGGTTTTTCCCTTTTGCTCCACCATTCAAACCACGATTTTGGTGTCACAGGCTCATGTGTACCCCGGCGGTGAAATTCGATGGGCAGGCTCTATGCCCGACTCCAACCAATACAATGAAGCAATGGAATTTGGGGAGAGTCTCCGCAAGCATCAGTCCAAAATGTCCTTTGCTACGTTGCGGATCAGAGCCAGAGGACTCCGCGTTCCCCATTGGCACTTCAATGCTAATGAGCATGGCTATGTGCAGCAAGTACACTCTGGTTTCCTCCATACTTTTTTTTCTTTCTTTCCTCTTTTTCCCAATCCACTTTTCCACACACCAGCCATCCATCTTTTCTCTCTCACTCCCTGAAAATCTTTTTTTTTTTTTTTTTTGTGATGGATATTACAGAAAGACTTTCCTAATGAGAAGATATCCACTAATTTCATTGCAGGGCACTGCATGGATTGGTGTAATTGACACCAACACTGCTGGTGTCACCACCTACAATGCCACCGCAGGACAGGTTGTCTTCTTCCCCCGCAACACCGTGCACTGGATCAAGAATGTGGGAGAGGAAGACTGTGTCTTTCTCCTCTTCTTTGGGACCCATGATGAGGTGAAGACATTGGATGTTGATGATGCATTCTTCTCCACCCCGGAGGATATTGTGGCACGGGCGCTCAAGGTGTGATCTCACGCTCCCTACCATGTTAAACAGGGAGGTTAGGTCCTAGAAGGTGCAACGTTTGGTGTTTCCATCTTGCAGCCACGTGGTGGGTTGAGCTTCATCAGAACGTTCCAGAAGGCAGCAGAGGACCAAGCGGTCAACCTCCCACCCAACCTGGGTGAGCTGGTACATAGTGCAGACTATGCACAATCTGCGGATGACCATGTGTGGCAATACTTCTATGACCTTGGAGGTACAAACTTCTCCCAACCACCACTCTAACTAGAACCATAGAGACATTAAGGTTGGAGAAGGCCCACAACCCCACACCCAACCCATCCTACCACAACCCTAATTAGAACCATCAGCTCATTAGGGCAGGAGAAGATCCCCAAGACTCCACCATTACCCTAATTAGAACCATAGGGTCATTAAGGTTGGAGGAGACCCACAACCACCTCACCATGACCCTTAATAAAACCAAGGGCTCATTAGGGATGGAGAAGATCCCCAGCCAAGACTCTAACTAGAACTATGGGCTCATTAGGGAAGGAGAAGTCCCCCAATCACCCCATGATGACCTTAATTAGTACCATACAGTCATTAAGGTTGGAGAAGACCCCCAATTAAAACCCTAATTAGCACCAGTGCTTAGTGCCTTTCCAGAACCAGGCTGAGCATCTATCTCCCTTCCAGGATCCATGGAACATCCTTTCCCAGGTGGGGGCTTCCACTGGGCTCGTTACCGTGCTAACGAGAGTGAGCTGAGTGAAACAGAGCGCATCTACAGCCAATCTATACACAAGGTGTGAGTTGCTAGGACCCCACTGTTCCCTTCCAGAACCTTTGGAACCTTCTAGATCTTTTCTGTTTTCCAGCATGAGGATGCACTCACATTGGCGACCCTGAGGATCTTCTCTAATGAGCTGGGCCAGCCCCACTTCCACTTTAATGCTAACGAGTTGGGCTATGTAATTAGCGGATGTGGGCGGGTAAGATGCTTTTAATTGGGCTTCAGTCATTCAATCATCACTCGTGGTCATTAATTACCCCCATCATTAATGCAGGCTGGTCTCATCACGCAATCTGGGAGAGCCATCCATTTCAATGTTGCCATCGGAGATGTCGTATTTTTCCCTGTTGGGACCCAACATTTCCTTAAGAGCGTTTGCGACGAGGACCTGCTGCTGCTCCTGGCCTATAGCACGGGCAACCAGGTGGGGGTGGCATTCAGGGGCAAGATTTGGTAGCCATGGATCCATATTTGGTAGTCATGGGGGAGCCATGGGTTTGTATTTGGTAGCCATGGAACTGTATGTGGTAGCCATGGGCCATAGTCGGTAGCCATGGGGCAGCAGGTCTATACTCAGGAGCCATGGGTTCATATTTGGGAGCCATGGGACAGCAGTCCCATAGCTGGGAGCCATGGGTCCCTTTTTGGTAACCATGGGCGAGCAGGTTCGTATTTTGTAGTCATGGGTCCGTATTTGTTAGACATGAGTCTGTATTTGGTAGCCATGGAGGACTAGGATCCATATTTTGGAGCCACAGGTCTACATTTGGGAGCCACAGGTCTATACTTGAGAGCCACAGATCCATACACGAGAGCTGTGGGTCCATATTTAGGAACCGTGGGTCCATGTTTGGTAGCTATGAGGAAGCAGGTTCATATTTGGTAGCCACAAGTCCAAATTTGGTAGCCACATGTCTTTCCCCATCAGCTGGAGACCCTTCGCATGAACGAATACTTCGTCGCCACAGCGGACCACATCCTCGCTCAGCTCTTCCAAAAAGATCAGGATGAGTTCCAGCGCTTCTCCTGAGTTTCTCTGCACCGGTGCTGTTCATGTTGGGAATAACTAGTGGAACCTTTGATAATGAAAGTGCCTTTCATTCTGTTTGTGTGGTATTTATATTGGGATGGGATCGGTGTGCAGATTAAATGCACACCTAATTGGAAGGAATCCAATCCCCATAGAAACATGGGGTGGTGGAGTAGGAAGGCACCCCCAAGTTCATAGAGCCATAGTGGATAACCACCAGTTTGGGAACAGCCACCAGTATGTGGACAGCCACTGGCTGAGGGAACAGCCACCAGTATGGGCACTTCAAGGAAGCTCAATTAACAGGCATCCAATCTGTCATTAATTAAGACCCACCCTGGCCAAAGCACTTCCAGCTCTCAAATATTGAAGCTGTTAATCCAAATCTGATTAAAGATCTGATTTCCTTGGCTCTTTTATTCCACATTATCTGGGGGTGGAATTCAGATGATCATCTTTGCATCTAAGCCACATGCCACCAAAGGTTTTGGTTTGCACCTCTTCATTCTGAGGGGGTTCTCTTTGATATTGTAATTTTATGTAATATTATTATCATCATTATCATATATTTTGTTATTTAGTTATGTTCTTATTTTATTATTTTCTATGATTGTATGCCTTATTGTAATTTTTATTTTGTTATTTTTTATTATTTTCTTATTAAATGCCAACCCCAATCCAAACTCAACGCTGACCGCAACCCAACCCAGCACCAAACCCAACCCAACACAACCCCAAACCCCCAAAAATGACAAAATGACTCAAAAACTGCCATCACCTTTAGAAAATTTCACATTTGTTGCTACAGAAATAGTCATGTATATGATGACATTGAATAACTGCAGATGAGAAAAGGTTCCAATGCTTCACACCTTCATCTTTCCACCACCACAAATGGAAATCCCAGCAGTGCATCAACTGCACTGGAGACATCTACAAATCAGAAAATACACCAAAAATCAAGATGGAAAAAATTTTAATAATAATGTTAATGCTTTTACTACTAATTAATTAACAACTAACTATTTTTATTTTATTAGTATGATAATAATTATTATTAATAATAATAATAATAATAATCGAGGCACTCACATTTTTTAAATATCTGGCACTCACATTTTTTAAATATCTTTTAAATTATTTTTAATTTGTTTCTTCTACCATTCTATTACTGCCACAGCTCTGTCATTAAATAAAAAAAAAAATCCCCATTGCAATGGACAACAGAAGGGAAAAGCTATGGCGCAGCTCCGGCTCTCAAATAGTAAAATAATATAACAAACTTTTGACTGAATGATTCCAAAAATCTACAAGGAAGAAATATTCAGAATATGACTATTATTGTTATTGTTATTGATATTGTTATTACTATCTTCATTTTTTTTTTTGTTCAATTTTTTTTCTCTCCCTTTTTCTCCTTTTTCTTTTTTTCATCTTCCATTTTTCCTCTTTTCCCTTTTTATTAATTTTCTCTCTTCATTTTTATCTTTTTTATTCTTCTTTTTTTTCTCTTCTTCCACCTTTTTTTATTCCTGTTTTTCCTCTTTTTTCCCTTTATTTCCCATTTATATTTCCTCTTTTTTTTCTTCTCTTTCTATTCCTCTTGTTTTTAAATTATTTCTCTCATTGTTTCTCCATTTTAATTTTTTCTCCATAATATCTAGAGTACAAAATGGTCTCTCCTGCAAAAAATAACCCAAATATATCTTTTCCTTTTTAAATTTCACTTTTTTTTCCTCTCCAACTAAGGGTGTACTGCAGTCTACTTAACAGCAAAAAGAGCACTAGGCAAACAAAGCTTTATATCAAAAAGCCGGGCACCAGTACATGGGAAATCTCTGCTTTTTTTTTTTTTTTAATTTTGTTTTCTCACAGAATCACAGTTTTGTAGGGGTTAGAAGAGACCTCTAGAGATCATCGAGTCTAATCCCCCTTACAAAGCAGCTCCCTAGCCCAGGTTGCACAGGTAGGCGTCCAGGTGAGTCTTGAATATCTCCAGAGAAGGAGACTCCACCACCTCTCTGTGCAGCCTGTGCCAGTGCTCCGTCACCCTCACTGTGAAGAAGTTCCCACGCACATTTGTGCAGAACTTCCTGTGTTTCAGTTTGCAGCCATTTCCCATCGTCTTATCACCACATACTGATGAGAAGAGTCCTTCCTCCTCCTTTTGCCTCCTGTTACTTGGATATTTATAGACATGGATCAGATACTGTCTGAGTCCTCGTTTTTCAAGGCTAAGCTGACCCAGGTCTGTCAGCCTTTCCTCGTAAGACAGGTTATCCACACCATTTATCATCTTCGTAGCCCTCCACTGGACTCTTTCCAGGAGATCCCTGTCTTTTTTGTACCAGGAAGCCCAGAACTGGACACAGTACTCCAGGTCAGACGTCATCAGGGCAGAGGAGAGGGGAGGATCACCTCCCTCAACCTGCTGGCCATGCTCTTTTTAATGCTCCCCAGGATGCCAGTGGCTGTCTTGGACACCAGGGCATACTGCTGGCTCATGGCCAGCCTGACATCCACCAGGATACCCAGGTCTCTCTCCTCAAAGCTTCTCTCCAGCAGGTCACCCCCCAACCTGTACTGATGCATGCAGTTACTCCTTCCTAGGTGCAAGACTCTACACTTGCTCTTGTTTAACCTCATCTGTTTCTTTCTGCTCAACTCTCCAGCCTGTTCAGATCTCAATGAATGTCAGCACAGCCTTCCAGTGTGTCAGCCATTCCTCCCAGCTTTGTAACATCAGCAAAATTGTTGAGGGTGGACTCTATGTCCTCATCAAGACCATTACTTCATTGCATCACCAGGAACAAGAATGACCAAAGGCCACAGGTCATATATTGTCACCATCATGTCTAGTGAAGAATACTTGAAATGAACATAGACAAACCAGCACTGCACAAACAAGCATGGACCTTGAGGACCCAGGAGAATGAATGTCGGCTCAAAGGGAAACCAAATGAAATAGAAAGAAAAGAGAACAATAGAAAAACGTCAGTGCCCCCATGGCCCTGCTTCCCCATTCTGTTCGATTTCATCAGGTTCCACCTCTACATTTGTTTTTTTTCCTGTCAACCAATGGACTATTTTTCATTTTTAATATCTTTTTTCCTTTTATTCCATTTTTATTTCCCTTTTTTCCTTTTTCTTTTTTCCTTTTTTCCCTTTCTTTTCTTTTTTCCTCTTTCTATTCCTTTTCTTCTTTTTTCCTTTTTCGCTTTTTCCTCTTTTCTTTCCTTTCTTTTTTCCCTTTTTCTTTTTTTCCTTGCTTTTTTCCCTTTTTTCTTTTCCTTTTTCCCATTTTCTTTTTACTTTCCTTTTTTTTTCCTATCTTTCTTTCTTTTCCCTTTTTTCCTCTTTTTTTTCCTTTCCTTTCCTATTTTATTTTATTTGTTTGTGTGTGCATGTGTGTGTGCACTTGCTTCCACCAAAACCTCTCCCCATCCACCCTGGCATTACACCGCTATCACGCGGCTCACGATTGGACACAACAAACAAACCCTCCTCTCACCATCCCCCCACAACACCCCCCAAAAAAAGAAATACCCCCCAAAATACTACCAAACCCAACAAAAATAGAGAAGAAAAATAGCCATGGAAGACTGTCATTGCTCCAAGTTTCATCCCCAATACAGCTAACAGTCATATAAACATACAGAATTCCTCAGCAAATGGTCTAAACCATTCTGCATCAACAGATTCCCTAGTGAGCATGTTGGTTAATTACTGGAGGGTGGATCCTTAGTATGCTGGGGTTGAATCGCTTTGTAACCACTAATAGATCCACCTCCACTGAAGGCAACAGGAGAGCGACTCCTATGGGTTCCTCATGGACACTGTTGGGTCTGAGATCTCCTGGAAGATAAACATGGCTTACCCATTAGCATTTTGTTACTAATCAACATCATTAACGACAAAAACAATGAGACCCATTCTTATCTACCAGCCTTGACATCCTTCCCACCTCCAAATCCAACTGTCATACAACCTCCTCTCATCCCAACGCGTCAAAACTGGAGAATCCAATCAACAGATCCAAACTTTGTTAAGCTTTGCCACTAACAAGTGCTATTTACATATCTTATGTGGACAACAGTGAAGGCAAGCATGCAGCAATAATCATAATCTTTATATTTTGAGAAGCAAACTGAAAATCCCAATTCTCAGCATCAATCTCATTGAAATGAGCCTTCCTGCTTCTCAGTAGCTATTCCATTTTAACAGCTTTTCTGTTCCTCCAGTTAATGAACATCTTCTTCGTTATTACTGACCAAATACCATCACCCCCTCCTCCTCAACAAAGTACAGCTTAATGTTTAAGGGCTCATTATAAGGTGCATTAGGATGTTTTAATTACATAAAAGAGGAGGATGAACTTCCAGCCAAGAGGACAGTGAAATTAAGGGTACATCAGTCGCAGAAGAAAAGCCCAAAATCCCCATCTACAGTAAAATCTCCTTTAAAAAGTTAATTTTTGTTTCTTTGTTTGTTTTTTGTTTTTTATATATCTTATGGGACCCAAAAGGAACCTTATCACTAATTTCTCCATACAGATTCATATATATATTTATATACATTATTTTTATTTTTGTCACAAAGATCCGTTTGTTTCTCCCACTCTACAGCTAACAAAGTTCTTGTTAGGATATCTACTGGTTTCTTAATTAACTGGGCAGCAAAGCATCACCTATTAACACCCAGTAATTAGACACACATTGCCTAATGCACTTTTTCCCTTCAGAAGTACATTTTTATCTGTCATTATTGGAAGCTAAAAATTTTTTAACGAAATGCTTTTTCTCTTTTCATCATCAGGCCAACAGATTAATTACTAATAATTAGTTTTCACTTCTCTTGTTTTGTTGTTCATTTTCTTCTTTTTTTATTTTGTATCACAAAAGGAATTGAGGCACATATTGTGTTCATCCCGTAGTGTGGAGGAGGAGAGCTGAGCACTGACAGCTTGTGACATGCAGCATCCAGACCACCATTGCTTTCACTAATTAGGTAATGCTGAGATCTCATTTTGTTTGTGGTCCTTAATAAGTCAGACTTGTCTAGTTAATTAATAAAACAAAGGGTGGGGGATGGGGGTGTGTGAATATAGTGGTAGGGCTTGGAAAGAGGCAGTTGTTTGTTCACTACAACAACTAGGACCTGAAAGAGAGGCAAAGGGATAGGGGTCACCATTGGAAATGCATCGTTAAGCCACACTCTAATGAGCCTAATAACCCTAATTAATAATCCTAATAACCGTAACCTTAAGAACCGAAATAACCCTAATGATCCTAACCCTAATAACCATCATGACCCTAATGACCCTAGTGAAAAGAGTACAACAAAGGGCCACCAAGCTGATTAAGGGACAGGAGCACCTCATCTATGAGAGTGAGGCTGAGTTGGGACTCATAGGCCTGGAGAAGAAGGGGCTCAAAGAATCTCATCAGTGTCTGTAAATCCCTGCAGGCAGAGCAAGGAAAGATGAAGCCAGGCTCCTTTCATTGATGCCCAGTGCCAGGACATGGTAATGGGCACAAACTGGAACAGACAATCTGTCTGAATATCAGGCAGCACTTCTTCATTAAGTTGACAACTGAGCACTGGCATGGATTGCCCAGAGAGGATGTGTAGTATCCTGCTTGGAGATCTCCAGAAGCTACATGGACGTGAACCTGGGCACCCTGCTCTGGGTGTCCCTGCTTGAGCACAAGTTGGACCAGATGGACCCAGGGGTACCTACCAACTTTAACTATTCTGTGGCTGTGTGATTAAAACTTCTCAAGAAAAGTGGGGAAAAAGTCCTTCTGATGAAGGTTAGAAACATAACACAGGAATAGCAACTTGCTTTTATGCATCAGCTATCATATCATAGCTTTTCTCATCTCCCCAAATGGAGCTTTTGCAAGTTAACAGGTAAAGTAATTAATCTCTTTCCACTTTGTTCAGAGATTTGTACAAATACAGAAGTGTTCTATAGGAGCAATTTTATGTGTATTCCAGCAGTTTAAAAAGAAAAATACAGATGAACTGAATAGCTGAGAAACAGAGAGCAGAAAAAAAAATTGACATTTCTGGCACACATAAAAAAAGAATTATATCAATAGGAAGTATGAAAAAAGTCTCTCATATCTTACTATAGTGAAGGTCACAGAAATTTTGGGTTATAGCCAAGAGTGGAACACAGAAACACATGCCCACTTCTTTGTCAAGGTAAGACATGAAAGCTCTGCACTCATCTCCTAGGCCCTCCACTCATCCCTTCTTATTTGAAGAGAAGAAAAGCCTCTGTTCCTAGACTAAAAAAAAAAGATAAGGCATGCACACAAGTCACCAGTATCATTTATAAGGGGAGGTGGACTATGAAACATACCTGTGCTGCATCCTCATCACTGCTGATAATACAAGGCTGGGAGGCATGGTGACACAATGGTACTGCCATTCAGCGGGACCTGGGCAAGCCGGAGAGTTGGGTGGAGAGAAATCAAATGAAGTTCTACAAGATAAAATGTATGTTCCTACATGTGGGGAGGCATAATCAATCACACACATCAGTACAAGTTAGGAGTCAGTGCTTATATCAATGCTTATAAACATCCCAAAGGCAGGTATCAAGAGGATGAAGCCAGGCTCTTTTCAGCAGGATCGAGTGAAAGGGCAAGGGTTAACAGTCACAGACTGGAGCATAGGAAGTTTCATCTGAGAATGAGAAAGAATTTCTTTACTTTGAGGGTGATTGAGCACTGCAACAAGCTGCCCAAAGAAGTTGTGGAGTCTTCTTATCTGGTGATATTCAAAAACTGTCTGAATGCTTTCCTTTGCAAGGTACCATATGGAACACGCTTTAGGAGGGTGTTGGACTAGGTGATCTTAAGAGGTTCCTTTCAGCCCCGACTATTCTGTCCTATGTGGTTACGTGATAACTGAGGAAAACAGATTGGTTAGGATAACAGAGCAGTGAAAACTTCGTGAGGAACTGAAGGTCTCAGAAACTACAAAGAACAGCAAAAACAGCTTTAGAATATCGTTGTAAGCTGAAGCAATAAGAAAACAAAACAAACATACAAGAAAAGAAACCCACTATGAAACAGGTAACTCCATTCCTGATAGCAGCTTTTGTTTTCCTTAACATTTTTTTTTTTAAAGCAGACAAAAGGTAAAGCAATGCAATGGAATTACAGCAATTAGAGTACTCCACACTACCTGAAAACAAATCATTTTGGAAGAGACACAAGGAAGATAAGAACAAAACAGACACACTTAGAAAAAGGCATGTGCAACTTAGAACTCCCATTCATCGAAACCTGGGCATCATTAGGAAAGTAAAGCAAGCTTATGCAATACCTGGTACAAGAAAGAGAAAGGAAGGTTAAACCTGTGTTTCCTCCCTTCTATCATTTTGTGATTTTATGGTGCCTCAGTTAATTTGCATGGCATGATTTACTTAAAGGAACTACAATGAACGTGGAATTTGATGCATTTTTAAAAGAAAATGAAAGAAAAATTCACTTTGCAGTTCATTACAACTCAACATAAAAATGCCGCCAGCTTCAACAGCAGTGTCATTAGCACTGAAACAGGAGCTTTGGGCACCAAAAGTTGGAAAGTGAGTCTGTAGGAGATGGTACTTAGGAGCTCTTACATAAGCAAATTAATGTAGGCCCTGCAGATGCATATCTCCGCATGAAAGTTTAGATGAAACAGTGTTCCATGTCCAAATACAACCAAACACAGCTTCTCCCTAACAACAAAATTAGCTGAGTGAGGAGGAGACATAAGGAAAGAACAACAGAAGGAACAATCACAGAATGGGGTTGGACTAGATAATCTCTGGAGGTCCCTTCCAACCCCTACAATTCTATGAATTAGAGTAAAATATAAGGGGAAGTGTAGTTTAAAGAAAGGAAAGATGCAGGAAGTTCAATGAGGTAGGAGAATAAAATTGTTTATCTTGGATTTAGGCACCAACTCAAGCAGCTGTTTTTCAGCTTTGGCTTCTGTAATGGTTGAGTCTCTTGTGGAACAGTGTGTGGTGTATTTTGGGCATTTTTAAAAACCTGGTAAATTACGAACAATTGAAAGTTTAGTTCCTATCCTCACCATGCATTTCTACTGATCTGATATAATTTAATCACAAAAGCTTGCTTGCTTATTGGATTGTAGCCATAACACATGAAGGTAAAAGCATTCTGAAGCAGAGATGTGGAAGGGAGCCATGAAAAAGCAGATCACTCCAAGCAGCATTGCCAGAAGAATGACCATGCTACTTATGAACAAAGGAAAGAATGTCTTCTGTCTCTGTGAGCTTTCCACCTCCTGAGGAACCACATAGACAGCATATAGTGAAATTCCTGTTACCTTAAATGATGTGTATTCTGAGTACCCTTAGTAAATACAAATGCCTTAAACTGCTTTCAAATAGAGACACAATAGGACTATTTGCCCTGGTAGAATAGCTTTTTTTTTTTTTTTTTTTTTTTTTTTTTTTTTTTGTGCACAGCAGTATGCTTTAAAGAATTTTCTTTAATATTTCTAATAGTAGAAAGCTGTGTCTTGGATTGCTTAAGGACACAGAGTCCTGACTGAAAACTATCAACAGACTGCAGTACGTTAAGAAATAGTTTCATAAACATGGATGTCATTCACAGGAGGGTGAGCCAAACAAACTTCATCCTGCCACTGCTTCTCCTTCCCATGCATTCAGTAGAAAAACAGAAAAAGAACAGAAAAGTTAGTGGTAAAACAGCTTGCCTGAAATTGAATTCTGCCTTTTAATTTTTTAAGCATTTGTGACATAAACAAAAAGATCATCAGCAAAGGATCAACTAGTTCTGCTGCCACAGACTCATTTCCAGCTCAGATCTGTCATATTTTTTGGTAAATACTGAGATCCTACTATCAAAGTAAATACAACAGTCATCTTCTGTCATGCATCTCTAGCTATCCAGAAAATGTTCTCTTGGAAAACTCCTTTGCAAAGGAGTTTGGAAAAGAATTCGTCTAACTTAATTGCTAGATAGCAAGCCATGGAACACAATTTCATTTGGAAAGGTTATCTGCTCTCTAATTTCCTTCCTGCAGGCAGGTCATGTTTCCATTTCCACTCAACCAGACACATCACTGTTTTTTGTTTTTAAATAATAGCTTATTGTTGCCAGAGTTAACAATTAATCAACTTTCCTTTGTATATCTGTACATCCACCAGACATATTCTGCAAAAAATACAGCCTACAATGAGGAATAGATGGCTGCGGATGTCCTGATAGAAGTACAAACCCATTCTCTTGTCAAACATCCTAGAGTTAAAAACATTTTTTAAAGCACACAGGTATTGCAACTTCTACTGTTTTATTTTCACATCTACTTCTATAAAAATTGTTAGTATTTGTGCGAAGATATAATTGTTACTGCCCTTATATGGACAGTGAAATCAAAGCTATTACTACTCTAAATAGATGTAATTCTATACTGTATTGTAAGTACTTCTATAGATCCATCACCAGTTGTAATTAACCCCAGACAGAAGTCAATGGTGTGTCTGTAGAATGTATTCTTTGCCTGTTAATCATTTGCAGTCTAGAAATACTGTGCACAAAGTACAGCTAGGTAAGTCAAACAAACTGTAATACGTATTCATGACAATATAAAAGAGAGAAAAAAAAAATGATGTGGAAGTGAATGGCATACACTGAATCTACCTTTCTCAGTTCCCAGATCTCATTTTAATTTTCTGAGTCTGTGGTGAAAAGAGAGCAGCAACAAAAGGAGATGATACATACAGTATATATATATATGTGTGTGCGTGTGTGTATTTGGTAAGATTTCCTAAAACAGCTGGCAATGATGCAGTGACTCCAGCACTTTTTTGTCTTTTCATCAAGCCAGGAAGACCAAAGATACATAACAACAAATACAGTGTATGTTAAGTGTCGTTGATCATATTGCATTCTTCTGTAGTCCTAGACAATTTGTCCACATTTGCAGGTCTTTCTCTCTAAGCAAAGGTTAAATTGACTGACTCTTGCAGCTGTTTTAAGAGCAACTGGCTTTCAGAAATAGAGCATTTTAATCTCATCAAGCATTGTATTCAGCACCCATATGAAACCAATTAAATGTTACACACAATTGGTTCATGCTTCAGTGTTGTCAGCATAGAGATAACACCTCTGCCTCTTCCTCCAGCTCAGTAGGATTCAGTCACCACTGAACTTAGATTTGCGTTAGTGAATCCTCAATAGCAAGCTGAGGGTTGGTCTCTTCTCCCAGATAACGAAAGACAGGACGAGAGGGACTGGCCACAAGTTACACCAGGGAAGATTTAGATTAGATTTGAGGAAAATTTTTGTCTTTGAAAGAGTGGTCAGGCACTGGAATGGCCTGCCTAGGGAGGTGGCTGAGGCACCGTCCCTAGCGCTGTGCAAGAAGCGTTTAGATGAGGTGCTAAGGGATTTGATTTAGTAGCTTGGTGGGTAGGGATGGTGGTGGGAGGATAGTTGGACCAGATGATCTTGCAGGTCCTTTCCAACCTAATGTATCTATGAATCTATCATGTCTGCAATCATTCAAGTTAGCACCTATGAATATTTGTGGCATTAGTGAGTAGAACAACTGGAGACAGTCGCCAGAATGTACTATTTACATCAATTACATTGCTCAAAAGTGGAGCACTGATGAAGTGATGACTGGTCATGCACAAACAAAAGATGATATTCTCAGCTCAGAGCAGAACAGTGAACATTTTTACACTGAAGAATAATCAAGCCCATAGGCAATGTAAGTACTCTTTTAACTTGGAGCCCTATAACAAAAGTTATCAGTGACTAGTTGCAAACGAGAATGTTGAGCCCAGAAGGTTTTTCTCTTCACAAAACATTGTGAGTACGGTGAGTTCAAAATACTTTTGGAAATAAAACGGTGCCAAAAGAACAAACTATGAAATGAAACAGAAGGTTCTGATGGCACTAGCTAGCTAATGTTATTTAGAATACTAGCCGCCTTTTAGCTTAAGCTTCAATTTTGTTCCAATACTGGGAGTATAGCTCTTTTAAAAACAGATCTTAGCAGACTTTGTTTCTTTGTGACATTAGGTATTCAGCAATTCCAGGCTAGAAGTGCAAACTAAAGTTGAGGAACTTTTATTTTTTATGTTTTAGCTAACATCACAAATCTTTTCTGCCACTGAACTAACTAGCTATCCTGAAGCTGTTTAGAAACAATTTTTTTCAATGTTAACAGAGTTAATAATCAATTTTTTACATTAATTTAATTATATCACTTAATCATCCAGAGAAAAATGGCAGCAGCAAGAGAAAATATATTCAGAAGAAATAACATTTATTAAAGACAGAACATTAGGGAAAATTTAGCAATTTTTATTTTTGTCCAGAAATTAAGTGACTAGCTGTAGATTCAGAAACTAGGTAAATTAGACATAGAAATTAAGTAAAATCCTATACCATTTTAGGTTAATCACTGAGGACCCATTAGAAGAGAATATTAGTCAACAGTATTTTATTTCAGGATTAACTGGATAGAGAAGAAAAAAAAATACCAGAAGAATCCTTCATTTTAGAGTAGAAAAAGGTGGCAAAACTTCAAGGGTCACAAGATAAAGAGGCCATGCTACACAGGGAAGCAGAAGACAATCCCATCTGGACACCTAGCTGTGCAACCTGATCTAGGGTGCCTCTTTGGCAGGGGATAGTCTAAATAATCTCTAGAGGTCCCTTCCAACCCCTACAGTTCTGTAATTCTGTGACAATCTCATGGTGTCCCTTCAAAAATTTGGCTGCATCCTCTGACATCTCCCCAAGAATAGAACTTAAAGCAGGTTGCCTGAAAATCAGCCTCATCTGACCTTGGGGGCAAGTTGTAAGCAAGTGAAGAAACTGTCAGATTCACCTGACAATGCCTTTTGTCACACATGGGTCAATAACATTTAGTTTCAGCAAGTCAGCAAGAGCAGTAAGATGAAACAAGGAGGCAAGGATTGGAAAACAGAGGCAAAATAGATATCTTTTACTGGCCATCAGTAATGTAGCTAAGTAAATTAAAGGCTCCTAGAATACATAGTGATGGGAATTGTGATGCAGCACTGGAGGAGCTAGCTAGACATTTAGCCTAGGCTTGACATAAATATGCAGGCTGCTATGAAAGTAATGCCTCCTCTTTTGTTATGTTGGCCATGAAATCAGGCAAATGTGTGTGGTATGGCAGCAGAGAGTGAATCTTCCTGCCAATGTTCTGTTCAGATTTGTTGTTGTGCAACAGATGGCAGCAGGGGGGCAGTCTGACAAAATGGTGTCTGACAGATGTGTCGGAAGCAAAAGTGAGTAATCGAGCTCTTCCTTACATTAAAAATACACCCACTGCCATTCATCAACAGTTGCTGAATCTTTATGGAAATGAAACAGTGAATGTGAACATAGTAAGGCTGTGAGTGGTGTTTATGCAGTGGCAACAGTGACATTCTCATGTCAATATGAGAATTTTCCATTGAAGGAAAGGTTCAAGACAGCCCACAGTTGGTAAAGGCATGTGCACTGTATTGGGATAGGAAAGGGATGATCCTTCTGGATTTCCTGGAACCCATACAAACCATGAAGTCTGACCACTCCATTGCAGTGCTGACTTAGCTGAAGGCTCAAACTTCCAGTCAGGCCAGAGAATAAGACAAATGTTTTTTTGCAACATGGTAACACCAGGCACCAACACAAGTTTGAAGACTGTGGAGCACATTGTCAAACTCGGCTGAACTGTCCTACCTCACCCACCTTTTTTTTGGATTTGGCACCTTCTGACTTCCATACCTTCAGGCTGAATGTAGAATCATAGAATATCCCAGGCTGGAAGGGACGTGTAACATCATCAAGTCCAACTCCTGACTCTACACAAGATCATCCAAAAAACAGACCATATATCTGAGGACATTTTCCACTTACTTCTTGATCTCCAGCAAGCTTGGTGTCATGACCATTGCCCTGAGTAGCTTGTTCCAGACTCTCTTGGTGAAGAACCTTTTCCTGCTATCAAACCTGAACCTCCCCTATCACATGTTCCATGCTGTTCCCTCGGGTTCTAATGCTGACACCAGAGAGAAGAGAACAGCACTGCCCCTCTGCTCCCTCTCATGAGGAATCTATAGGCCGCTATGAGGTCTCCCTTAAGAGTCCTCTTCTCTGGGCTGAACAAACCAAGAGACTTCAGCTACTCCTCATATGTCTTCCCCTCTAGATTCTTAACCATCTCTGTAGCCCTACTTTGCATACTAATTAATAGTTTATGTCTGTTAAGAACTGTGATGTCCAAAACTGCACACAGTACGCTGAATGAGTGCAGTGGACTTCACGGGCAACATTTTCCTAGCTATAATACTAGTGGATCTCCACTCGTGAAAATGCACAGCTAATGGTGGTGACTATGCTGAAAAATAGTGTTTTGTAGCTGAGAATTTGCTCTACCAAATATTGTAAGCGTAGTGTGCTCTTTGTATTTGTTGTAGTTTCCAAGGAAATAAATTGGAGAATTTACTTTTAGAGTGACCTAGTACGTATCAAAACAATGAAACCCTTAGTCTGACTAAATTTTAGCAACTCAAAAGACCACAGTCTATACTCAGAAGACCCTTCTGATGAAGAAAATAATGCAGATCATAGGAATGCTTGAAAATCATTCTTAGAAATTCAGTACCAAGGTTTATGTAAACAACTATTAGAGAAGAAATACAGCCGTTGAATTGTATACAGTAGCAAGCATTTGATTAGTAAATGTGACTAAATCTGCAGTGTTGGGAAAAGTGACTTTAAAATCACTAACTGAGGGTTTAAATCCTCACTTATAAAAGACAGCTTAGTAAAAGGATTAGTCTAGGAGAGACTCCCACCAGACCCAGAGATTGTGCACACAGATGGTCTGACAGATTCAACTGCTCAAAGCTACCAGTGGATCTGCCAGAACTGGAAATCAAGAGTGTAAGTTCTTGTCATGGTTTTATGATTTTTGTTATTGGTATTCCACATCATAACCTCATGTAGTGCATTGGGAGTTAATGAGTTAATGCTCCAGTTCCATGGATCATACATAGTTCCAGGTATACCTGTCTCAGAAGAGAACAACTACATACTCCAGAGGACTTTGCATTGCTTTGCTTTTTTCTGTTTTCTGCTCAGAGGGAAAGATAAAAACTGTTCACTTGTCAGAAGACACAGGCTCTTTCCATTCAGATCAACCCAGAAGGGAGTGCTCCCTAGCCTTCAGTGTTATCATAAGGCCTTCAGTTTTCAGGCACTCTTTCTCTCTCATTTTATTTGATTTATTAGCTTCAATTCCAATTATATTGTATTATATTGTGTTATTTTGCATTCCAATATCTTATTTATTAAATTAGTTTTCCTCCTCAGATCATTGCTGCTGTTTTGTTTTTAGGCCCATCTCCCTTTTCCCTTTCCCCCATCCCCTTTCCTGGGACATGGATCCGTGGGTACTCCCACCCCAGTCATCACAGAACTGGGCCGAACCAGCCCATAAACCACTGACAGTTGTATATACACATACACATATTGGTTTGTTTCCTAAAGCTGTGAAGGGAAAATCCTAGTACTGCAGCCAAATGCAAGGACTCATGAGCCCCTTCCACTACAGTGTCTACAGTCTCTGTATTAATTTGAGAAATAGATAGTGTGAAAACTGAAAGCCACGGAAAATGCAGGGAGAAAAAACCTACATGCTATAATGAAGCAGAGTGATAAGAACAAAATTTCCTAGAGTAATTTGGTGGCACCTGTATTTTCCCAGTATATTTTTCATACGTCATGAAGCAGTCCCTTTATGGGCAGCAACAGCATTTATACACTTTGAGTAGAAACAAGAAAGAAATGGTTCTACTTAAAGTAACTGCCCTTCAAGTCCATCATGAGTGTCTGCAAAAACTACAAAGAAGAAAAACTCAGAAAGATTCAAATCTGATTGTTATACAGTGAATTGGGATGGAGTTAGTAAGAACATCCATATGCAAATAGTTTTCTTCCATTTTTTTCCCCAGGAATGCCTGCTTTTATATCTCAAAACTGTTCAAGATGTAAAATCTGCTAGCTGTGTGGAGGAGGGCAGGAAAGACGTGTCCCTGCTCTGCCTTATCACTAAGCAACAGCACACTCCTCTCATTTCTCTACCTGCCGTGGAAAGTACAGGCACCTTTACTTTCTAACAGACTTAGGCATGCATCCTATGTGTTCAGCTTTCTGGCTAGGAAATCATCTTCTTTAAAAATCCCCACTTCTTCCTCTCTGGAAAATAAATCCTGAAGGTTTTAACAAGCTGCATGTAGCAAAAAAAAAAAAAAATGTCCCCATAACTATAATAGCACAAGTTTAACCAGCACATGTCTACCCCGTCTCACTTTTAGCTCCAGTGCTCTAGTCTTTTCCTAAGCCATGGAATGGTACACACAAAATACATAGCCAACATGCATGTGTGCCTGGTGCATGTTTATGAGTAACATATAAATTTGCATGTCTGTGTTCATATTCGGGGCAGCTGCTTTCCTTCTCTCTTGACTGTCACATTCACTCTTCCACTTACCTGAGAAGGCCTAGTGTATGAAAAAGATGAGAGCAACTACTCTCCTTCCCTTGGTGATGAGCTAACGCAAGCCCAAATAATTGGAAGATTGTTGTAACTGCACTTGGTTCACAGTTCCCAAATAAAAGTTTGAAAGAGAGATGTAAAAATGTATATTTGGTCCAGAAAGATGTAAGCCAAAAGGGAACTGAGACATCTTTCATACTCTATCAAGATGTGCTTCATACTCCACATCTCCCTGAATTCACATATTACATAATACACATACACATAATACAGAACGATTACCAGAATCTATTTGTAACAGCAATATTCAAAAACTCTCCCTTTATAATTTCACCATTGCATTTGTCAAGCCACTATAGTGCTTTTGGCAAATAATTTGCCTAGAGCACACACTAAAACACCTTCCTGTCTACAGGAAAAAGGCCTGAAAGGCCTTTGTGTCAAAAATGACAGTTATGTCCTCAGTATTTCAGGTATCATTACTCATACTTCAGTGTTAAAACTCAAAACCTGCAGTTTTTGAAAACAATCATCTTGAAACAATCCTCACTGATGAAGACAAACTCAGAATGAAAGTGATTAAAACTTTTCACAGCATGTTCTCTTGACCTACACAAGTTTCCATCATGTTTACAGTCTACTATATGCATCTTCTAAAGCCACTGCTGGATAGATCTTCCTTCAGTTCCTGTGAACTAACTTAATACAAAATATTAAAGGAATTCAAAGAAGGTTGTATAACAGGTAAAGGTATCTGCGTGTACACCACAAGATACTTTCCTCTTGACAATACTATCTATTTTTAAAGCACACTTTCCACACAGAAATATCAGTCTTCAGAGTACCTTGTCCAATGCTTATTCAAGGGCATGCTGACATAATGGAGTACTGCTTAATGAATTTCAGGAAGAGTTTAGAGCTGAGAGATCATTGTATCTTGAGGAGGATGATTGCTTGCAGCTGAACGAGAAGACAGTATCTGCTTTGCATTCTTTCACTCTGGAGCTATGCCAGCCTTTTTATGCTACTGAAGGAAGTCATTAAATATGACTCCTATATGTTGCTTTAAGAAACTTACATCCCATTGACCATAGAAAGAACAGTAAGTACAACAAACTAACTAACTAACTAAAAAAGATATAGTGGTGGAAATGGAGGGGAGAAGCAAGGTGAAACAAATAAAAAAATATAAAAAGAAACCCAGTAAGTATTAAGGAACATGCCAGAAATCCTTTCTGTAAACTGAAGCAAGCTCAGTACACATTTGCAACTAAGATAAAACTTACAGTTTGGAGAGAAGGATATACTTTTTTTTTCTTTTTCCAGCAAACTTGTGTTCTTACCATGAACAAAGCCAACTTATTAAGTTCAGCAATTCCTTAACCTCTGCAATAGTCAATGCAGTTCTGATGCTGCACAAAACAAAATAACAAGTAACAGAATACATGATGTTTTTCAATCACAATAAATCTGCTTTTACCCTTAAATCTTAGGATAAAGTCCCTTTGGCTTCTCTGGCAATGAGGTCCTAGATATGGAAGGAAATACTACTCAAAGCTGTCTCTCAGAACAATAAATTTTTCTTAATAACTAAAATATATAGGAAGGTAATGACCAAAATAACAGCCACTGGAGCACATATTCATTACAAAAAAAAAATTGTTTGGGTTGGAAGGGACCTTAAAGATCATCTAGTTCTAACCCCTTAAAGTTAAAACTCCCAACTTATATTCAAGTATCAAACTGCTTTTGACATTTAAGCAGTGAGAGATTGGACTGGAAATGTTACCTTTCTAGAGAGAATTGATGAGTTCAAGTCAAGTACTGGAAATAGCTCAAAGTGAGCACTTTCCTATGGTAAATAGAATGAGACCAGAAGGTTGTAGAACATTGTAAATGCAGAGTATGGCAAAATGTTCGTTGAAGCATTATTTCATTAGTCTATCACTTTAACTAGTATTCTGAAAAAAAATACACTAAACTGGGTATTTTCTATGATCCATCAGACTTGTTTAATAAAACATTAATTATACTGCCAGTTCAAAATATTCCCCTGAAACCTTTTATATTGTCATTAAGGCCGCATTTGACAATCTTGAGACAGAAATGCACTTTCACAATTGTACTGTTGTCTCCTTAAGTGACTAGTTATATTGGAAAGTAGATTGAGCTAAGAGAAATAAAAAGAGGACAAATTAAATGAGAAACACTGGGAAGAGCTACCTTTGAATATTCAAGGCATAAGGTAAGCAATATATAAAAACATACATTATACAGAGCAGATTACTCCTACAAGAAATGACAGTTCAGAGAGATAAAAGTTCTGTAAAAAGCTTTTGAGCTTAAGTTAAAAAAAAAATCTCTTAAGATGAAATGAGAGACTACTGAAACAATAGTCAGTGGAGATAATTATCATTGTTGCTTAAACATCTCAGGACACGTCATGATGCATGTGTACATGCGTGCCTGCATGTGTCTTCATCCTCAAAAGTTTATCTGAAGTTCCCTCGTGGTCACAAAATGCTACAGTTGCTATGTCAGTTTTCCATCTTCAGTTAATTTTCTTGAGATGCGTTTAAAGCCTTTGACAGTCTGAAAGCCTTTCAGTCACAGAAATAGAAAATGATCTATCTTCTTTGCTAATCCATGCCATAGAGACTCTAAATCAATCATGACTTATTTTAACGTCTTTTGTTTCATACCTCTAGTTTGGCTGTAGCCAGCTATTTTACAAGAGTTTGGGAACACTTCAGCCATAAGATTGAAGGCAGTACAAAATAGAAGTTAAAGTAGTGCAACACTCAACCATTTAAAAACTGACAGATTGAGGGTGTTTGCTGGGGTCAAAGCAGTAAAGAAAAATCTTCAAGATGTTGGGAGAAGACTGTTGAGGCTACTTCCAATAATAATGTCTTTGCTGCAATTTAAAACAGAAAAGGAAGGATGACTTATACACTGAAACCCTGGAAAAGTGTGGCTTTTGTCCTGTTTGGTAATTAATCAAATTCTTAAAAGCACCTTGGCAGAGGGGTCTGCTCTCACAGTAGGAGCTTCATTAATGCAAGAGGCATCAATACTTCTTCAACAGCATTCAAAACCATGTAACCTAAAAGAAGATGTTGTTACTCTGCTACCAAGTCAAATAGAAGGCTTCTGAAAGTATATAAAAAATGAAATAAGCTGATAAAAGTAAAGATTCCCCATAAAGCATGAAGTGACACCCTCACAAAATCAGGGAGGTCAGCTGAAACACAGCTTTACAGGCAGCATCTCCTCTCCCCTTCCAACAGGAAATACCACTTGTTTTTCTCTTACTTCTCTAATGTTATATCATTTGCATACATCAAAATAGTAATAGTTCAGTCTCAAGTATTGTGCAGTGGCATGCAGATCAACAGCCCTGTCTTAAGCCTCAGCATGGGGAAGAGGTAAGATTTCCAACCTGATGGAGGGAAAATGCACGCAGGATGAGAGAGATTGGAATCTAATCTCAACTCAAGCCTCCCTGAAGTTCCCATAGCCAAAAGACAGAAGGAGAAAGAAAATATGGATTTGTGGTTCAGAACCTGAAAGGGCAACCTCATTAAGAAGGTCCAACTGAGAACTAGTCAGAAGCAGTGCCACTAAAAAAAGGTGAAAGGTCTTAGTAACTGGGGGCTCTATGCTGAGGGGCACTGAGGCACCCATCGGTTGCCCAGATAACCTCTCTAGAAAGATTCCCATGTGTAGGACTCTGCACTTGCTCTTGTGGAACCTCATAAGGTTCTTCTCCACCCAACTCTCCAGCCTGTCCAGCTGTCACTGAATGGCAGCACAGACTTCTGGAGTATTAGCCACTTCTACCATCTCTATTGCATCTTTGTACTTCTAATGCATGATTTCCATCTAATATTATTTAAGATAGAATATAAAATTGTTTTTCAAGTAGGAGTTGCACTGAAATGTCTAAAAAAAAAGCACAGATTCTTTCCCAACACACTTCATGTGTATATATCCTCTTATATTTAATGATTTTCTATTGACATCACATTTAATTGGTATTCTTTTTTTGCCAATGGTCTGCTAAAGACTTCTCATATTAATTAGTAGTAATGAGACAGTTCTAACCACACACTGTCATTAATTTCTTAAATATGTACAAAAGATGTATGCTAATTGTGACATGTAATTGGTACCTGCCCACATTCTGCCACATTTGATCTCAAGTAGATCTAGGAGCTAATTGTCATAAAACTGTATCTTTCACACTTAGGAAGTACAGCCTTTTCAAGCAACGTGATTCAGAACTTGAACTGAAACGTTTTCTTATTGCCTGTAGGCTTTCTAATGTTGAGATCTAGTTATCCAGACAGAAAGGCAAACAGATTGATCTATACCTAGAGGAAATTATCCCATTATACATTTTGCTGAAACTCACTCACAAATTCACACAATGAAGGCCTTTAGGTTTTAAATGGGTTTTGGGTCAAAATACTCTACAGATGTGAGAGGCAATCCACAATTGTTAAGGCAGAGAAGGAACAGCTTCAGTGATGACATTTAATGCATTTGCCAAAGAAGGGAGTTCATTCACCTTAGCCTGAAACATGAAGACAATGAGATCAAACCTGGGGATTTCTACCATAGGGGACTGCTTCCCGCATTGGCTCAGAGGCAGGTAGAAAATGTCTTTTACTATTCCCTGATGGAGATTTCCTCCCTTCACATTTTTTTGATTATATATGGATAAAGGGAAAATAATACCAGATTTGGACATGCATTTAAAAGTCTGGAGTTAGAACACTTGCACTTTGTTTCTCTGTTCATTTTCGCAAAAATACTGATTCAGTAATGTGTTTAACTTATATTGTGCTGTAAATATTTAGAAAATAGCAACAGCTTCCTACACTCCTCGCATAAGAGGGAAGGAAAGCCATTCAGAGGAACTTGGACAGGCTGGAGAAGTGGGCCCGTGAGAACCTAATGAGGTTCAACAAGGACAAGTACAAGGTTTTGCATTTGGGCCAGGGCAATCCCAGCTATTTACACAGACTTGGGGAAGAACTCCTGGACAGCAGCCCTGCAGAGATGGACTTAGGGGTCCTAGTGGATGAGAAGCTGGACATGAGCCGGCAGTATGCTCTTGCAGCCTGGAATGCCAACTATATCCTGGACAGCTTTAAAAAAGGGATGGCCAGCAGGGTGATTGACCTCCTCTACTCAGCTCTCATGAGGCCCCATTTGGAGTACTGTGTCCACGCCTGGGGCCCCCAGCACAAGATAGACGCAAAGCTCTTGGAACAGGTCCAGAGGAGGGCCTCTAACAGAGAGCTGGAGCACCTCTCCTATGAAGAAAGGTTGAGGGAACTGGTCTTCTTTATCTTGGAGAAGAGAAGGCTCCGGGAAGACCTCATTGTGGCCTTCCAGTACTTGAAGGGAGCATATAAACAGGAGGGGGGACAGCTGTTTACTCAGTTTGATAGTGTTACGACAAGGGGAATGGTTTTAAACTAAGACACGGGAGATTTAGGTTAGATGTTTGAAAGTTTTTCACTCAGAGGGTGGTGATGCACTGGAACAGGTTGCCCAGAGAGGCTGTGGCTTTCCCATCCAAAGAGGTATTTGAAGCATGGCTGGATGTGGCTCCGGGCAGCCTGATCTAGTAGTTGGTGACCCTGCCCGTGGTAGGGAGGTTGAAACTCTATGACCTTTGGGGTCCTTTTCAACCCAGGCCATTCTATGATTCATTCTATGATTCTGTGATCAAGCATGCCATGGCCCTCCTGCAAAGGGTAAGGAATTGACTAGCTGTGAATTTATGTACCATTTCCACTAATCACTATCCAAAGGCTATCAGGGTGAATTTCTCATGTCTGAATCAAAAACATCACAGGTACTAAACTCACGCTTTGCATCACAGTATCACACTGTTGGGTATCTTTTCTTCAAATCCTGGCCGTCAGTCAAGAAAATCCTATTTTTCTCTAAAAGACTCAAAAGTCCAAATTTGCCTAACACCCTGTGCTTAATTCAGTTAGTCAATTTTAAGCCTCCACAGTCCACATGCTGCTACTGTCAGGGGTACCTCTACAGGAGCAACACCCTTTTCCCCCCACATTTTACTCCTCTCTTTGCCTCTCTATGGACCTAACCTGGAAAGACACCAATATTATTTACTTGAGCAGCACAGTCCATTTGCCCAGCTGGGCTCTTATTTTCTCTGGGAAAAGACATGGGGACATCGTTAAAGGGTCTATAACCTCTCACCAGGCTCTACTGCTCCTAAACTGTGCTTCAAGACCAGCAAGGCTTTGGGAGATGCTATTCTTTAAATAAAATATCAAAATGTCCTTTTTTGTTGAAGGAAATTCTCCTGATCCTCAAATTCCAAATCAGTAGCCAAACTCATCCGGGATCCTACCAGCTGCAGAAGGGCTCCATATTCACATTTAGTCAGCAGATGGCACTAGTGTGGAAACTAAGAAGCGGGGGCAACCACATTACTCTCAACAGCACAATGTAAAGCCATCGGATTACTTTTCTGTAAATATTTATTTGAAAACCGTAACTTGAAGTTAATGTTCTGGCGTTCATGGCTAGAGAGTTTCAATGTTTTCTGATCTCTAAATAAGTATAGATGAGAAACTTGACAGCAATCCACTCTGGACTTTACTGTTTTCTTATAACTACACAGAGAGAGGAAGACAATCTATCTGTTAAAAAAAAAAAAAAAACACCTATAAATACTCTAGCTGAAGAGCATGAAACCCAGCTGCTCTCTACAGGTTGCAAAGCCAGCTTCTCCAAAATGTCCACCAGCACATTCGGACAGAAACATCTGGCAAGGTGGCCACAGCTGCTTGGTGGCACAGCCATTTTACTGGGACCCAGCTTAAAAAAAAAATTATCCTCACCATTACTCTGAGCTCAATATTTCTTATTGACTGATTTTTTCGTGCCACAGGAACAGCTGGAGAAACAACTGTGATGCAGAATTCCTCAAACAATTATTATTATTATTTTTAACTAATCTTCAGTTTACAGTATGTTATGCCAGAAATGCATATGTCAAAACCAATCCAAGATTAGCAGCGGCCATCTTGGAACTAATCTAGAAATATCCTCATTGGTACTCTTATTACTCTCAGTAGAAGGCAGCTGTCAAAGGGCAAGAATGAAAAAAGAACTTCTGCTGCTTTCCATCTTCCTGTCTCAGTTTTCTATAGCGTTATACCACAACACTGATGATGGTACCACATCTTTCAGATATGTAGCACTGTGAATGGCTTGACAGTATTGAAAAGCACAGCCAACACACTGCTGCACAAGCACTGAAGTCTTTTGTACTTGTACTGCTGTAACACAAAAGGCCAAAAACAGAATGAAGAACTTAAGTAGTAAAGCCACGTGAAATGTTATTTTTGCGTATACTGGGCCAACAGGTTAAGATCATATTTCCTCCCTTCTGGCTTCTTCCTCAGTGCTCAGTAGCCTTAGCCTTCTGACTCAGTTATATTTACACACACGCTCAAACACCAGCATTGCAAACAACTCCCAAGATAAAAGCCAGACTTCAAAGCCATCTTCCTTACAGTTTGCCTATCAGCATACTGATAGGTACCTGCTCAGTGTTCCTTTCTCAGGTCTCTAGGAGACCCTGTAACCTCTGCCAGGATCCCATTCTGGGATCTTACTCCAGCCTTCCCAGATGGTTAGTGATGGCAGAGTGAAAGAATCAGTCTCTTTAAAAGCACTGTCTATTTTGGGTAGTCATTTCATTAGATTTAAAAGAAGGAAAGCTAATTTCTCACAGGGTGGAATTATGTTTTCCATAACTCCATGTTTCTGTCTAAAGACATTCCTAGTGGTGGAAGTCAGCAGGCAGAATGTTTTCAGTGAGTGTCCTATTAACAATTTCTTGTGACATTTCATGACATTTGATGACTCATTCAAAGTATTTGATTATGCACATCTTGATTAGCTTTTGTCACTGTGCAGGCTCGAGGAAAAAGTGCATACTTAGAAAGTAAATTTCTCTCATCATATTGCCCTAATTTTCCCAAGTTCCCTTTGGTTTGGGAATATCATTTTTATGACTTTTTTTCAACTTCTCACAAATATGGATTGCTTTTAGTTCACCTGTATAAATTAAAGGGGACAGGGAGAAACAGTGAGCTCAATTCTGTGTGTAAAAGGTACTGCAGCATTAAATGCCTCAAGTCAAAACACACATGTAAGGCTGAAATTCCTTACAGCACCCCCTAACCCAGCATTACACACTGAACAGGCTCCCTAGCAAAGCTTGACTGGAACTGTGAAATTCCTGGAGGGAGTGCAGCCTTCTCCCTTTAGCAGTAGATTGTGGGGAATTGTGAAATGAGCAATACCCTTGTCTTTGAGCAATTTACCATTCCATTATACACATATTTCAGTTCCATCAGTCACACACCATTGTTTAGACACCTCCAAGTCTCAGGGTAGCATAGAATCCTCTAGACAGCTCCTTTTCTACAAACATCCATGGGCAGCATATGCAAAGTATCTTTTTAACGCTATGTAAATGGGAAATGTGTTTTGTCCCAAAACTAAGAAAAGAGTGCATAGTGATTGAGTTACCTACTAACCGTATTGGAGGCAGTAGAAAAGTCAGTTCACTGATTTAGGAACACTTCCTTTATATATATATATATATATAGGTATATATATATATGCACACACAGATATATATATATCTGCCTTTTGTTCCACAGGAAAATGTTGTGGACACCTAACCTTAGGGCCAGCCTGAAACTCTCTGAGAATCATTTTCAGATAATTTTGTGGTTTTGTCTACTGTAATACAAATGTCACTGACAAAGGACAAATATTTGTTAGAGATACAAAAAATATTGTAAAAAGACAGTCCCATGGCATACACTAGGCTACGTTTATGAAGACCTGACTGTAATACCAGGATCTGATACAGTCTTGGTATTGTTATTTCAACAGAGTGCTTCTGCCTCTCCTTTTTAATCAGAGTAGGAAACTTATCTACAAGAGAAAGGAGAAGAGTGCACAAAAAAAACCAAAACAACTGGGTAGTTTTTCTAACTGCATCAGCTAACTAAAAAACATGTAGCAAGTACATTTCCAAACCTTGTCTCAAACACATGATGGCTGAAATTGCAAAATCACTACTAGAGTTCAGAGGTATCCCACAGATCACCAGCCCTTCATAAAGTGAAGATCATAATGCTACCTAGACAGCGAATAAAAGAGAACTCCCTTCGATCTCATTTAATTTCTAATTGCAAAATGACATGTGAAGAGAAATCCAGTGAGTCATAGCCAAATAACATGATTTAGTGCAACAGCAGGAAGAATTATTAAGGAAATCAAACTGCTATAATACCCAAGGCAAAAATTTACATGAGCGTGAACTTAGGTCTTTTCAGCTGCAGCAGCAAGCATGACAGTTTGGCTAGTTAAGCTTTGGAAAGAGAGAATAAGCACAAAATTTGAAATGAAAAATAGTCCTTTAATTGTCCAGATTGCAATTGCTTCAGGGGAAACCTCTTTGTTTATAATCTCTACTTGAATATTTTTAATGATTCTGCAAGAGAAGAAAAGCACCTCCTTTCCACAGTAATTTTTCATCTAGACTTAATGATCTCCATAGACCATCACTGCACAGAACTTAGAAATAAATAATGGATGACTTTACACAGTCTGAGCTGGCTGAGTCATCTCAGATAGGCTATTAAAACAGTATTATGAGCTCAGCTGCTGTAACATGCCTAGAAATCCCCAGTTCTTCCTGCAGCCAGAGCCTTTATTCTACTCAGACCGAGATAGTGAGAAAACAAACAAATTAAGGAAAACATGAGGTTTGAGGTTTTTAATTTCTTTTCACTTTTCCTTGAAATTGTTCTTCCCCTGGACCAACATGGTTCAGGTCACAAATTTCTCTTTAAATATTATTCAGGTGAGGAAGAGAAGGTGAACTGTACCAATAAGAGAGGAAAGCTCCCATTCAGGAAAGTGAAGTCAATGGCAGAGCTTCTGGGATACTCACAAGTATGTTCTACAATTACAGATCATGGCACCTCATAGGTAAAATGGAGTTCCCTTCTCACTTTGCGAGTGTAGGTTAAATCATAACTCTGCTACTTATATTTAAGAGGGACTCTAGCCCCTACACTGAAAATAATCAAAAATTAACTGCTTCTTTTTTTGCAGGGGAGGAAATTACAATGATACTAGTCAGTGTCCTGCCGTAAGACACACCTCACAGCTCTGATTAGAAAAAATCTGAGATATTATATATTTCAAAATATGTCTAATGATAAGGTCTTTATAGTAAGAAGTTAAATACGTGTAGAGCAAGAAAGTATTTATCAACCAAATGGGAAAAAAGGCTCAACTAGATGTTTCTGTTTGGGGAGAAGTAGAAGATTTACACACAGAACAGATTTTTAGCGATTCAGTCTTCAGGTAAGTTAATAGTAGAACTCTACCAGCACACATTTCCTAGTGTAGAGCCAGACTAAGAAAATACTAGATCTGACAATTTCAGACAAGCTACTTCATCAGACAGGTTATGGGCCTATCTGCAAAAAAATATTATCCATACACATATCACAACTTTCCCTAGAGAGTTGCTACCAGAATGACACTCATCTAGTTGTCCCATAGTCTGCAGTTTATCATCTTATTCTGAGCACCTTCTTTGCACAAATTTCAAGCAAAACAGCAAGTGCTTTTCAAACATAAAAGCCAAAGCAAATTTTTGATGAGTTAGTTGTCTCACTGCAGATGATTCTGGTGTAAATGAATAAGAGAAGCCATTCTTTCTGGCTGTAGTTACATGCTGGATTGCATCTGCCATACCATAAAACCCAGCCACAGGGGAATCAGTCTCAAAATCTCTTAAAATCAGGAGAATGCTGGGGGACAGGAAGGGTACAAAAACACCAGCTTGCTGCCAAGTAACTTTTTTTTTTTCAGTAGGAACTGCCCTGGGATCAGTACAAACACCAGAGCAGATCCAATGCCTACTGAAATTAACAACCAAGAACTCAGTCGCCTCTGAGTTATGAATAATCACCTCTGAGTAGAATACTGGAAATTCCATACTTAGAGAAAGAACAATATTTAATAAGGAGCTCACAGCCTCCAGTATCCTGTTTTCCCTATTTCCCACTCAAATCTAACAATCAGTGTTTAGATAAGTTAAAAATAATAATAATCAGGAAATGAATGACTATTTGAAGAATTATCAGTTTCCATAATAAAATTTATACAAACAGACAAAAAAAAAACAACACAGCACACCATCCAAGACCATCAGATTCCATCCCACTCCCTCATGATCTCATAAAGGCAAAAACTGTGGACAATTTCTTCATAAGAAAAAAAATGAGACAGATGTTTTTCACTTGAGCAGAAAATGTTTAATCTCTTCTACCTAAAGAACAATAATCAGAAATCTGAAATCCAGACAACTAACACAATGATAATGGCATCTTGAATTAAGCATGCAGAAATCTACTTCAGTCCAAAGTGTATCATCCCAGTGGTATCATTTACACCTCCAAGATCTCTCATAAAACACAATCATTTAAACTCCATGTGGCATTAACAGAACAGGCATAGTAATATCTTATTCACTAGACTTCTGTTGCTAGTAATTAGAATTGATTACTCTTTCATCTATTTAATGATGCTTATAGATTGGGCTGGAATCAAGCAAAGAACAAGTGGGTACCACATATTAGAACACTGGCTGACACGTAAAAGATAAATAAGAAAATCCTGATGTCTGTTTATGGAAGCTAGTCCTCATTAAATTACTGCTAATTAATTATTCAAAATGAGATAGAACATGCAGCTCCCATTTGAAAGAGCTGTGTTGCAAGACTCTCTCTATTCACCAAATCATCTAAAAATAATGTTTAACAAAATCAAACACAAATAACAACAACAAAAGAACACATACCAAAAAAAAAAAAAAAATCACATGCAAGCACTGAGATAGGGAAAAGAGTTGGCCAAAGGTAATCATTTTGTACATTTGAGCAGTAAAAATACATTAAAAATGGTAATTGATATATATCTGAGAATTCTGGTGAAAACAGCAAATTCTGGAAACATGGAAGTAGAGACAGGAAGGAGAAATAGAAATGACGAAGCAAAAAAGTAGGATCATAAAAAACTTACTACTAATGCCTAGAGAATAGCATTACGTTTTTTAAAAATTAGGTATCATCTTCCAATCTTTTTCAGTGTCCTGTCAGTTTCCCAGTTCAAAATTTGCATTGCCAGAACTGTCCTGTCTTCCAGTGTTTCTGACAGGAAAATATACGTCCTAATGAATCTAACTATCTTGTACCTTCTCTGCTCCTAAAAATAATTGGACTAGATTCCTAGCTTGAAGTCTTGTAGTACTACCAGCATTTAGCAGCAAAGAAAGATTAACACGTAACTAGGAAATAACATGCAAACTCAAAAAAGGATCACTTTCCAGCACACTGTGAAGTTCTTTTTTTTTTCTAATCAGGCATTGGATTATTAAAGTTCAGTTCAGACGGTAATCAGCTGAAGCAATATTCAGAGCCTACTTCATCTGAGGTAACAGATCTTAACTATCATGCATTAAAATACTGTATTGAAATGCAACCCAGTAGCATGCAGTACGGATGCATCAAGCTAAAAGAATCTTAATAAGATTATCAGAACTTACATTTCATCCATATCTAACTTATAAATCAAATCCTGCCTAGCAAATAGATAAAGATTTATTCTTACCAGAACTATTATCAAGACAGGGAAAATAAATCAGCAATACCACCAAAAAAGAAAAGCCATGCAAGCAGCATTCTCAGACCTAAGTCAAAAATTGTGCAGTTTTAAAATCCAAAAATAAACTAAGCCATCTACCTCAGCATGAATTAACCTTTAATTAGCTCTGAAATACATACAGCAGATTCCCATTTGCTGTCTATCTCACCAGAACTGTGGCTCCCACCAAGTACTGCTCTTCCTTTGAATATCTGAATGCTTAATACCATACATCCTATCTAGGCAATTAGAAAATCTTCTTGGATATCTTTATTTGCTAAACAGTTTAAGTCTGGTGGGTTTAAATGTTAATGTAGAGGGTAAGCAACTCTACATAGCAGCAACTCTTTCAGGGCATTTTGTTAGTTTCTGAAGCTTTCATGGACATTTCAGGTTTGTGTTTATTAGGAGCTCCTATGCAAACAATTAGAATCAACTGTGATTTTATTTCATACTTAGCTTGTTTTCTATGGCTTTATAAAAGCCGTGATGAAAGGTTTATTAGAGAAATCTTCCACCTGATATTTCCCCCCAGCAGCAATAATAGACAAGATGCTTTACTCACAGCTGCTCTACCTACATTCCTTTGCAGCTGTGCTTGTTAAAATACTATTCAGCAGCATGTGATTTCACCTGTTTCTAGCTCACAGAGCAAACACAGTAACAGTCCGCACAATGAACAGGAAGATTTTAATTAATTCCTCCCATTTCTAAAGAAATAAAGGCTTAGGTCAGACGTGACTTTTCTGTGTCTCTCCTTTCATACCACTCATTTTTAAGTGTGTAATACTTTGAATCCCAATCTCATTGTGTTGGGACATAATCATTTTACTTCAATCCCCCTATTCTTTTTGGAAAATCTGCACCATACTGAGAGATCAAGATCTGTTTGCTCTGGAATTGAGTAGAAATGTTCTTTAAGATAATTTAACAGCATCTTTTAGAAAAGCTATAAAAAAAAATAAATAGTCTCTCTTATTTTATTCTGGAGAGTTGCAGTTTGCAGGCCCATTCTGAAATAAAGTTCAAGCTTCATAGAAGCAACGTAAAAATCCCCAGAAACTCATTTTTTCCAGAATACACTGTATGCTTACTAGTTGTTTGAACTAGTGGAAAAAGAAGTTGAAAGAAGAATTTAATTTTGTAGTTAATGATTTATCACATATTTTTTTCAAGGATTCTAATTCTTCAGCAGAACTTACTCAGAACAACTAGACAAATGAAGCACCTATGTTTTGAAGAGTAATTTAACTCCAAAGTTTTATAGCAGCTGATGGCTTATCTCGTTTCTTTAATCAGTGGATATTAAAGTACTTAACAAGTGAGATCAGTCCTATTATCCTTAACTTTGATGCAGTGGAAGGCTCTCATTGAAAAACACTGCTTTTGTCTGATATGATTCGGTTTGATCACTGTGTGGAACAAGGGAGTGCCAGTCCCTATGGTAGATACTGTTTTGTATTCTTCCTTGTACTGCTTTCCTGGCTATAAACTTGATATGAAATGCATGAACAGAGATATTATATACTAGAATTATGTGAAAGTCAACTGTAACTCAAACCTTTGGCAAACTGGAGTCAGAGCTTTTTGGACCACGTTTATTCCATTTCTATAAAACCTAGTGAAGTTATCTATGAAGACAATATTAAAAGCTAACATAATAGTCTGTATGATCTCCCATATCTATTAGAAAACAGTCTGATTTTGTGCTGGTAGAAATGCCTTCATTCTTCATACCTTGGTGCTGGATGTAGTGCCAACAGGAAAAGCACAGTCAGTTCATCATGTTCGTATATACTCATAACAGTGCATCATCAGATAAACCCCAGGGACACCTTTGCCTTTCAGTTGCTATAGATGTACAGTTGTGCATAATCAAATGGCAGCAGATGTCATTATTCAAAGGATGCATTTATGCAATTGCTTGGAGCATCACAACATTTAATACTCTTGAGAGATACTTTCGTATTGGCTTGAGTTTAGAGAATGATTTAAACACTCTAAAAGGCAATTGCTGAGGAGTATCTTACAATTCTTGCTTGTATAAATGTGTATTACCCTCACAAAATGTTTCCAAGTAGAAAACATCTTGGCATCTGCAGGAAAATCTATTCAAGAATTATCAATAAGCAAGTTTCTTACCTCTAATCTAAACATGTTTATGTGGATCAGCCAGTCTAATTGCCAGTCTTTACAACCACAACTAATACAGGATTCCTTGGGAAGATGGGGAGTTTAAATAGTGTTCTAGATATTTGTCAAGTACGTCTGGACAAAATATTTTAATTCTGATATTATTTTATAATAGAAAACAATAGAAGAAAACATCGCATCATCTAAAACATTCTGCAGCTCACTCAGAACCAGTATTAAGAAAGCATCTAGAAACTACCAGCTCTACTAACCTGCCTCTAAATCAGAAACAAATAAATTAACAGAGCTTTGAGGACACTTGAAAGGACATTTTGCAACACTCTGACAGCTTTACATCCAGTGCAAGTTGAGAAGCCAGAGATTGACCTTGTTGTTTTCTCAATGCTACTCCTAGATGTGGACCTGCAAGCAAGGAGGCAGGAATCGGAGTCAATTGGATGGATGTTCCTTCCCCATCCACATCGGGGTGATATTTGGCAGTCTTCATCCAGGCACAGGATTAAGAGAAGGAAGGCCACAGAAGTCAAAGCAGAAGCATTCCGTAGCATGACTATGAAGCAGCAACATAGGATCAAAGATTGTTTGTGGGTACCTGGGGACAGCTTTTTCACCCATCCATCAGCAGCACATATTTAAGGCTCTTTTCAGGAGAAATACAGTAGCTCCTACTTTTGTCAGGTAATAAATTCCTGAAGAAAGTTTTTCCATTCTTGGTTTTTTTCTCCCTTTCTTTTTAAAACCTATGTTTTAAACATCAGCACAGAAGACACCTTAGCAAAGAGAAATGTTTGCTCTGTTAAAGGCATCTTCTCCTCAGCAGAGCTCTGTGTTAAAAATCTGGTTGTGAATGCTTTTTGACAAGCACTTAGCTATATTAGAACCCAATCAAAGTGCATTATGAAAGGAGGGAGAATTGTAGGCAGCTCACTCTTTCTCTGTTTCACGCTGTTTGCTTCCAATCATCTCATTTCATAAGATAGTTAACAGAGCCTCTCATGATAAGGGTGACTGCTCAGAGCACTTAGGGTGATGTTGTTTTAACATAACTGTCACGCTCCAATATAAAGGAGGGAGACGAGGTTCTTTGATTATGTGTATACCCGATGGTGAGATTAAGACACAACGGGTCAAATGTTAGCCCAACCAGTTTATTACAATTACTAGTTGCTTAGGGATATGGGGAAGGGAAGGTGAAGAAAAAGAAAAAGGTCTAAGAAGCAAGGAGTCTTGATAGAAAGCAAGAGAGATATAATCACCACGGTGGGTCCAATGAGGTTCGTAGTCTCAGGAACTCGTCTGGTCACCGCGGGGGATGGGAGATAGCAGCAAGCAGGTCTCAGGGTCCGTCTTCGGGAGTTCTCCTCAAAGATTTTCTCTTTGGGAGTTCTTCTCCAGGAATTCTTCTCTTCTCCTCCCCCAAAATCCTTGGTTCAGTGAAGGCCTTTTATCCCCCATTTCTCAGGTGTTTTTTTCCTTTTCTCTTGGTTTGTGTGACATGTCTGGCCTGACAGATAAGCCAGCAGCGGATGCTGCCTTCATTGCCATGCAGGGGCATTGTCTTTCTGTGTTGGTCAGCTTCTCCAAGCCGTACCCCCCCGGAAAAGACTATTTGCCCCTACTTCTGCTTATCTTTACAACCATTAGCAGAGACAATGAGGCACCATAACACCCATCTGGATAACCGGCAGTTATCAGTCAGAGTCTTGTCACCAGAAAAGGCCTTATGAAGCAAGCTTTGAGACAAAAGAAAGTTCTGTCTTTCACAATAACCTACACTGAGGTGGTCTACACAAGTGATGTCACACTCTAATTGAGATTCAGCATAGTTTCTAAGGGGAAAGGAAAACTAAAAATAACGAGAGAGAGAGAGAGAGAGAGGGAAAAAAAGAAAAGCACAGCTTACAAAGGTTAGTGGAGTAGAACAAGACATCAAAACTTGTATCAACTCTCCTCTGTTTCCGGCAGTCCCATTACTTCTTCTGACACTATGGATATTTCTTAGAAACACAGTGTTTTCACACAGAACTTTATCTACAGCAAATATAACTAGTCTTGCAGAAGAATTCACAAGGTAAATATTTCACACATGAGATCGGCCAGTGTTCCTCTAGTTCTAATTGCACAGTTGGCATTACCTCAGTGGTATTAAGCGGTATGAGACTACTCTATTTTACTTTCCTTGTGGGAAATCCACCTGAAGAATAGGTAAATAAAATCATTTGGTATCACCATCTTGATGGCTAAATCTTAATTTTACATTATTTCATCACTTATATAATATTTAAGGTGAAATGAAATTCAAAATTACACACAGCTACTATGGTGAACACATTTTAAACATTACTAATGAAAATGGAAGATAATTCAAGCAGAGTTATCAAACAGAATTTTTTTCTTACTTTTCTGAATGTGTTTTTGAGGTGGGGCCACCACATTTGGACTTGTCATCGCTGTTCATACAGCCATTTCTGAGCTCTTTTGTCATAAATGTCCTTTAATTATATTGCTGTGAGGATCCATTGGTCACTAGGTATACAAAAGTAGCAGAAAGCTCATGATGTGGTGGTTTGTTGTTAATATAAACAGAAGTTAATACTGTGATTGGTTGATTCATGAATAACATCTTTAATAGGATGAAAAATACTAGCTCATAAATAATTACTTCGCAAATTATTTTTCTGCAGCATTTATCCTAAAGGTGTACACATTGTCATGTGTCACTTGGCCAATAAGAACAAGTCATTTGCTGTTTTACTGCTCACATTTTTACCTTCCTCTTACTTCAGCAATTAAAAAGTGAGCATGTGGATTGTATTGAAGGTCAAGACCCATTTTAACTCATGCCTAGCTGTTTTTAGGTGTGACCATTGAGCCATATTTTCAGTTATGGTATCTATATGTCAAGTGAAATTGTACTCGTAGACTGCTTCCTTCATTAAAAACACCTTGTTGCATCAACCACCTATAAACTTTATTTCTCTGTCACCACAAAAGAGGAACAAAGAAGACCTGACATGAAGTGTTAATGGTGAATACAAGGCTGAATTTGTGTGAATTCCAGGCTCATGGAGATAAGAATATTTAATCTTAAAATAATTACTCTTTTCTAACAGTTTCCTGGAATTTATGAGAATTTTCATTAATCATTCATGGAGAAATTTATATATATTTGGAGGGGCGCAAAAAGTTATTGACTGAGACAAATTCCTAAAGACTTCCACTTATGGCAATGCTTATAGACTAATTATTTCAATGTCAGTATTGTGTTTTCATTAGGGAAGTGTCAATCTGCCTGGGGGAAGGAAGGCCCCACAGAGCAATCTGGGCAGGCTGGGTAGCTGAGCTGAGGCCAGTGGGATAAAGTTCATGACCAAGTTCCAGGTCCTGCACTTGGGCCACAACTAGTCCCGACAATGTTACAGGCTTGGGGTAGAGTGGCCGGGAGACTGTGTAGAAGAACTGGACCTGGAGATATTGATTGACATTTGGCTGAACATACGCCAGCAGTGTGCCCAGGTGGCCAAGAAGGCCAATGGCATTCTGGTTTGTATCAGGAATAGTGTTGCCAGCAGGATTAGGGAAGTGATCATCCTTCTACACTCAGCATTGGTGAGGCTGCACCCAGAGCACATTGTTCAGTATTGGGCCCCACACTACAGGAAAGACATTGAGGCCCTGGAGGATGGCCAGAGAAGGACAACAAAGCTGGTGAGGGGTCTGAAGCACAGGCCTCATGAGGAGTGGCTGAGGGAACTGGGATTGTTTAGTCGGGAGAAGAGAAGGCTCAGGGTTGACCTTATCACTATACAACTACCTGAAGGGAGACTGTAGCGAGGTGGAGTTGGCCCCTTTTCCCATGTAACTAGCAATATGACTAGAGGGAGTGGTTGTGCCAGGGGAGATTCAGACTGGGCTTCCTTGAATGAGAGTGGTCTGACTCTGGAATGGACTGCCCAAAGAGACAGTGGAGTCCCCATCCCTGGAAGCATTCAAGAAACATTTAGATATTGTACTGAGGGACAGGGTTTAGTGGGAAATATTGGTGATAGGTAGACAACTAGACTGAATGATCTTAGAGGTCTTTTCCAACCTTGGTGATTCTGTGATTCTATGATTCTCTGATTACTGAATGAAGAATGTTTCTTATTACCGAATGCATCCTGAGACACTGCATACACAAAAAGATGTAGAGCACAGTGCTTCAGCAAAGGGGCACCTACATTTGTCAGCCAAAAAAATCTTCTCTGTATTTGTCACGCTCCAATATAAAGGAGGGAGACGAGGTTCTTTGATCATGTGTATACCCGATGGCGAGATTAAGACACAACGGGTCAAATGTTAGCCCAACCAGTTTATTACAATTACTAGTTGCTTAGGGATATGGGGAAGGGAAGGTGAAGAAAAAGAAAAAGGTCTAAGAAGCAAGGAGTCTTGATAGAAAGCAAGAGAGATATAATCACCACCGTGGGTCCAACGAGGTTCGCAGTCTCAGGAACTCGTCTGGTCACCGCGGTGGATGGGAGATAGCAGCAAGCAGGTCTCAGGGTCCGTCTTCGGGAGTTCTCCTCAAAGATTTTTCTCTTTGGGAGTTCTTCTCCAGGAATTCTTCTCTTCTCCTCCCCACAAAATCCTTGGTTCAGTGTAGGCCTTTTATCCCCATTTCTCAGGTGTTTTTTTTCTCTTGGTTTGTGTGACATGTCTGGCCCAACAGATAAGCCAGCAGCGGATGTTGCCTTCATTGCCATGCAGGAGCATTGTCTTTCTGTGTTGGTCAGCTTCTCCAAGCCGTACCCCCCCGGAAAAGACTATTTGCCCCTACTTCTGCTTATCTTTACAACCATTAGCAGAGACAATGAGGCACCATAACACCCATCTGGGTAACCGGCAGTTATCAGTCAGAGTCTTGTCACGAGAAAAGGCCTTACGAAGCAAGCTTTGAGACAGAAGAAAGTAAAAAACAGTTTCTGTCTTTCACAGTATTCCTTTTGCAATTATATCTGACAACGTGCTCATTGAGCACACAAACATTGGATCACTACACAGTATGCAATTCCCTCTAACTGTTGTTCATCTCAAACGACAATGGGAAAGGAATGAGGAAAACAAAGAGGCTGCACTTGCATCCACTGTGTTGAGTTCTGTAAAAAACATGAATAGTTTGGTAAAAAGTGGAGGAAAAGGAGGAAAAAAGGTATGGGCAAATAAATAAATATAAGATAATGAGGGAAACTTTGTCTTTAAAAATGTTGTTCCCAGTTAGATTAAATCAGTTTGTTACACTCAAAGAAAGAACAGGGAGACCTGCGTATTCACACAAACAATATTTATACTTAAGTCTGGATTCTAATCAAAGTATCAACACTCACAAATAGTATTGAGAAACTACTCTAGAATGTCTGAAAAAGCCAACACCTCCTCCACCTCAAATCAAATGAGGTTATGTGCTCACATCAGTTCTGCCAAGATGTGCCACACTGGAGTCCCACATTTAGATTAGTGAAATAATGAAGATGCTTAAAATAAGCTCAAGGTCCCTGTTTCTTTGGAATATAAAAGTTTACAGCCATGAGTCTGAGCTTCTTTCACAGCCCTTTCGTGGCAACTATAGGAACTGAATCATGAAGCATTCAGGGGAGAGCAGAGTCCCAAAAAAAGCCCGTGATTCACTCCAGAGTGCTGTTACTTCAGGGCGGTAGAGAGAATAACCAGCACTTATGACAGTGAGCAAATCCGACTTGTCAACCTGATATTTTTCCAATGCTGAACTCAGAAGCCTGCAAGAAATCTAATTCATGTTTGCAATGCTTGCAGGCTTAGAGACTGGTGGAACTAAGGTAGACACTGTTGAAGTTCTGCAACTTCAGTCACCAGAATTAGTGAAGTATACCATGTATTTATAGTTGCCTAAATTCTCACGCTCTCTGAATCATTGGAACCTGAAGGAATTTCTGCACTCTATTCAAGAGGTTTTTTGTTTTCTTAAGGATCTAAATGACACAAGCTTCAAGACGACCTCTATGCCTCTGCTTCAGTGGCTGTTTTTAACACAGTCATGTCCTCATGAGTGAAAAAATACAGCATATGAGGTGGTTGCTATAATGTACATCTAGATGTTAGATTTTGAAGAAATGAAGAAAAATCACATGAAGGAAAAAGGGCCTGTTCTTGCTTTAATTCTTTGCAAATATCTTACCACTTTATCACTACTATAATCCTTGGCGGTACTGACAATGCAGAGCAAATTAAGAGAAATGCAGGCAGAAGTGGACTGGTGAAGCTGGCTTGAAGCTTGAGTAAGACTCCAGAGAAGCCCCTGAAAAAAAAAATAAAATGATAACAGGTATGTGAGAGGAATACATCTCCCTAGCCAAATCATCTTCTTTCAGAACCAGGATCACTTCTGGACATTAACCATTTCAACTGGCTTTCTGAATTTCTCCTTCAGGCAGGCTGAGTGACAGAAAATCCAAACATCATCCTTTTGTATTGGAAAGGAACATAGGAAGGAGCAACAACCAGGTCTCTTTTTTCTGCTCCCTGGAACAAATTCAGCATGATCTTGATGATGCCAGTTCCTAGGTATTACACTGGAAGAAAGTTATTTATATTCATATACTTATTCACATACACATGCACATATATATTCATGTGCATACAATGCAGAATAGGAACATTAGGATGGGATCCAGGTCCTCACAGGTGGGATGAGTTGATCCTTAGGAATCAGCATCAAGTATCACTGACGAACAAGAATATGTAGAGATCTGTGCTTAAATATTCATTTTAGAACTAATAAAACAGAATGGACAAGAGAAAGAAATAAAGCTGTTCTGCAGACAAACAGATTTCAGCCTACCTGATTTTTATACTTCTGTCCATAACAGAGCTGGTGCTTTTCCATGGCACTGAAACTGTGAACTGATCGCCTCAGTTGCCAGGGAAACCAAAAGGATGATGCTAATAGATACTACTTAGCTTACTACTTAGATTTCACTGAAAAGTTTAGCAAATAAAATTGTTTGACATGAAAAGCAGATTTCCACAAGTTAGTTAATAGCTACATTGAGTCTTAGGAGAAAAAAGGGAAAGGAAAGGAAAGGAAAGGAAAGGAAAGGAAAGGAAAGGAAAGGAAAGGAAAGGAAAGGAAAGGAAAGGAAAGGAAAGGAAAGGAAAGGAAAGGAAAGGAAAGGAAAGGAAAGGAAAGGAAAGGAAAGGAAAGGAAAGGAAAGGAAAGGAAAGGAAAGGAAAGGAAAGGAAAGGAAAGGAAAGGAAAGGAAAGGAAAGGAAAGGGAAGGGAAGGGAAGGGAAGGGAAGGGAAGGAAAGGGAAGGGAAGGGAAGGGAAGGGAAGGGAAGGGAAGGGAAGGGAAGGGAAGGGAAGGGAAGGGAAGGGAAGGGAAGGGAAGGGAAGGGAAGGGAAGGGAAGGGAAGAGAAGGGAAGGGAAGGGAAGGAAAAAAGGAAAAGGAAAGAAAAAGGAAAAGGAAAAGGAAAAGGAAAAGGAAAAGGAAAAGAAAAAGAAAAGAAAAAGAAAAAGAAAAAGAAAAAGAAAAAGAAAAAGAAAAAGAAAAAGAAAAAGAAAAAGAAAAAGAAAAAGAAAAAGAAAAAGAAAAAGAAAAAGATTTTACCTTTTCTTCCCTCTAGTTTTATGCACTCCGAAGATTTGGCTATCAGTATCACTTCGTAGAGTTTTTCTGTTTTTGTTTGTTTGTTTTCCAGACATGGAAGTCAGATCACACAAAAGGAGCATTTTTAATACTATGCTATGGATCAGGACATTCCAAAAGCGTCACAGGTGATGAAAACTGAGATTTGAGTTAGAAAATACTCTTTAAAGTATAGAATTTTTAAGTCAAACACTTCTAATGTGCTACAACTTTTGCTTTAAGAAGCTGTAAGATATGGAAGATTTTCATAACAGCCTCATAAATCTAATCTATGTGTTAAAAATCACTGTGTTTTCAAGAAAATACGCTTGTACAGAAAACATTTCTTGTTGGGAGAATCATAAATGTTCCTGGTTATTGCAAAAGACCATATTAAAGCTATTCAGGGCATACTTGATGCAAAATTCTGAAATGACTTGTAAGCTATTATAGCATGAAAGTTTTTTATAACAGAATCCTATTTATGCATTGTGTTGTATTACTTCATTTAGACAAAAAAAAAAAAAAACACAACAAAAAAACACTATTTCCTAAAATGCTGAAAAGTATAAAGGAACTGTACGTTATTTTGTCCATTTCTACAAGTTCTATGTTCACAGCATGAGTCATACGTATCAAAAGCAACCACACAAATCTGAACTGATTCCAGTGCAAAGGATCAAGCTCTGGGCACGTTTACTTACAGAAGGCTTGAGGAGTTATTTCTGCACTGTAGCCACAGATGACCTGTGTTCAGACTCCTCGTTGCCATAGAAATCTCATGCCAGCACCCACAATGCTGCCTCACATCCCTTGTAGCCCCTTGCTTGCACCAGTTCCCATGGGCCCGTAGTCCCTCAGGCTGAGCAGGCAGCTGATGATGGCAGGACTGAAACATATTTAACCCTGCCCCATGGTTACAGGCAGGCCCAAGGAGTGATTTTTTTTTTCTTTGCTTGCTTGACTAAAAGTCTTCAGCTGCCTGGCATTCTCATGCACATGGAGGTTTCAAAAGTCGTATCTTGCTGCATAATTAGTATTATATAACAGTAATGATAGACACTACAGCTCTTCTGTATCAGGTAGAGGGTTAGTGACATATAGGAAGGTTTTTGTCAATTAACAATAACTTTTTTGCACTGGAAGGAAAGACCAGCACATTACCTTATGGCTGCTAGTTCTCGTGGAAGAGCCATTTACAGAGGTCATTCAGAGACAGAGTTTATAAGCTGCATCTAAAACAAAAAAGTAAAACTGCAGCAACAGAAAGGGAGGGGAATTATGCATACCACTTGAAAACAAAACACAGAATGACAGGGTGACTGAGGTTGGAAAGGACCTCTGGATACATCTGGTATAGCTCCTGGGACATCCAGAGCAGCTCCCATGTCCCTGTGCTCATCCAGCCCACACATCAGCAGTTTTTCTGTAAGGATCTTAGGGAGGATATTATCAAAATCGGTAGTGAAGCCCAGGTAGACAACACGCACTGCGCTTCCCTCATCAATAAAATAGGAAGGATTGTTTCTAGTTTCCTGTTTTCCTGATACTGCAAATTCTGGTGAGCTCTTTCAACCCCTGCTGGTGTCTGGAGCCTACAGAGTTTAAGCATGCCCACCAGGGCACCAGCAAAAATCCCACTTCTCAAGATCAAATAGTGCAGAGTATTTTCATATTTTCTAACAGGAGGGCTGCTCTGTGCAACACTGTTTCAAACTGCCTAATTACTTTCTATGTATTATCCCAACAGGAAGCATCAGGAATAATTGAGATTATTTTACTTCATCTCTACAGGTACAAACCTTTGTGCTTCTGTTTTAGATGCCACTCCAGAATCATATTTCTCTTTACGCATGGAAATTGTTGCTCTTTCCTAATATGGCAAATAGGAACAAGAAAATACATAAAATAGGAATAAGAGGTTTGGCAAACACAGTAGAGGAAATATCGAACAAGATTCTTTCATACCATCCAAGAAGATACAAGCAGCTAAAAGCACACAGAGCACTTCTGCTGACATTGCCTGGCTGCAAACACTGACATTTTATTCTATTTAAAAACAAAGAAAATGAGTAAGTCCTACAATTATTCTGCATATATAAACACAACTCAATCTGTAGAAAGATCTCATTTTAACCCTGGCCCGTGAGCATTAACATTGCAGTCTATCAGGATATACTGTTTAGTATCACTGTTTATGTGAAAGAAAAACAAACAAAAAACACTGACATTTTGAAGTTGGCCCTAAGAAAAATAACACTCCAAGCAAACTACCTTTCCACAACTTCCCATTGGTGCTGTACACATTTCAGTTCCCACTTTGGCCTCAAGAGAGAAAGCTAAAACTCAGCGTACCTGACAACTTCACAGCTTGTAAAATTTAAAAAGCTCTCTTCATGGTCAAGACTGAAGATTTTTTATTATTATTATTATTAGTCCCAGCATCAAAAATCAGCTCACTCCAATTAAGGCTTCAATGAGAGATTATGTCTCCCTTTGGGAAACACACTGACATTTTAAATTAAGAAACATTCCTACTAATAATCCTATAAATCTCCTTAGTTAACTGTATTCCACTATTTTTTATGAGTCTTATGCTCGGTTTAACAGTTCCAACCTGTAGGAAGTTCATGAAAGGCCTAGATCTTTTTGGAAGCTGCTTTCCATTTTTTGTGGCATATGGGGGTACACACTTCCCCACACTAATCACATTTTTGTTTGATGAATTTGAGCCAAACCACACCACAAAAGACTAAGAAACCTGCCTGTGCCACACATCCCTTGAGCCTACATCTCTCATGCTTTTTAGTATTCCATGAAGCCAGGGAAGCTATCTGCACTGAGCACAGTATAGAGCTACATCAACAAGATTAAGACTGGTCTAGACTCACAGATAAATGAGAACTGCAAGGGCATCATTTGGCACCAAGTTAAGAATATTCTGAGTTTGGAACTTTAGTGGACACTTTGTTCCTTGATACACCCTCAGTGAGAGGCTGAAGAGCCCATCTAGTTCTCATGATTGTAAGGACATGAGTCTTTTAGTTATGTGTACTTGTCTCTCTACAAATAAGCATAGAAACAGTGTTAAATGATCGTCTCAGTACGTCAAGTGACAAAGCAAAGCCCAGTAACTCTATCCCTGCAAGACTCTGTATACCCACCCACCACCCAACCCCATGAAGTGTGCATTCTGTCCTGTGTCTCAATTTCTGATGCTGCATAGAAGCAAAGAGCTGATATTTTTCTTCCACTACCAAAGTTCGAGCAGTCAACTGATTCTCAAGCAGCTTGTGCATGAAATTTATTCAGTATCAAGTCACTTTAGAGAGACTGTTGCTGTGGTGAAACCAAGAAAACAGCACAAGATATAATAAGAGAGCATATAAAAATGAGAGAGTAGGTAATAACGTAAATTTTTTACAATAAATAATGATGTGTTAGAGATCTGCTTTGAAAATAAATCCTTTAGTATTTGCATTCTATTTCCCAAGTTAAGATAACACATCCTCAGAGCTGGGAGTTGTTAACACAGGTGCAGTTGATGCTGACACAACAGCATGTTGTATGCTGTGGGAGCTGAGAGCTGTTACCACCCCTCCTGGCCTTCAACATAGAAAACACTAGTTTGTGGAACACAAGCACAATCATACAGGTACAAACAAAACATTTTACTGAGGCATTTTACAAAGGAGATATTAATGTGTACCCTCAGCAAGTTTGCTGCTGTCACACTTGACACAATAGAGGGAAACCTGGACAGGTTTGAACAGCGAGTCTACAAGAATCTTATGAGGTTCAACAAGGCCGAGTACAGGGTGTTGCACTTAGGTTAGGGCAATCCCAGATATTTATGCAGAATGGGAGAACTTGAGAGCAGCCCTGCGGAGAAAGACTTGCAGGTCCTGGTAGACAAAAAGCTGGACATGAGCCAGTGTGTGCCCTTGCAGCACAGAAGCCCGACAGCATCTTGGGCTGAATCAGAAGAAGGCTCCACGGAGACCTCATTTGCAGCCCCGTGAACAGGAGAAGGACCAACTTTTTGCACAGTCCAGTAGTGACAGGAGAAGAGGGAATGGCTTTAAACTGAAAAAAGGGAAATTTAGGTTAAACGTTAGGATTAAATTCTTTGCTCAGAGAATGATGTGGCACTGGAACAGGTTGTCCAAAGAAGTTGTGGGTGTTCCATCCTTGGAGGATGTTTGGCCAGTTTGAATGGGGCTTTGGACAGCTTTACCTAGCAGATGGCAACCCTGTCCATGGCAGTGGAGCTGGAACTATATGACCTTTAAGGATCATTCCAATCCTCCCAGGAATGACACAACACATCTCTCTGCCTTCTGTAAATGTAACATGAATCTGAGTCTCTACAGCACAGTCTTTGCAAACTGAATAGTATTCATGTCACAATTAAGATGCTAGCAGACTAAGAAGCCTTCCAAACAAGATAAGGAGTCCCTGAGAAAGAAAATAAGCATGTCTGCAGAATTCTACCTCACTTGATGGATTTGGGATGTCTTAAACCTGTCTCTGTACATCAGGATTCCACTGAGGATCATCTGGAAAATCCTGGACACAAAGAACAACAGGATATTTAAGATCTCCCAGAAAAATCTCAATCCAGTAACAGTAATTCGCCACTAGCTGAAGTAGCTTTGTTTTTATGGAGCTTCTAACACTCAATTAGGTCTGCTTATTACCTTGTCTAATTGTTAATCTTAATGCAGCTTCTTCTATTGATCATGTTGTAGCAACTGCAATTGCTGCTGTGTAAAAAAATAAAACATTAGAAACCTTTCCACATATGAACTTAAAGGAGAGTGTTTTCATCATCAGCTGGAAATGCTGTTATGTTCTAATTAATTCAGGAGAGGCAGAAAATAACAATGCATGGCACCATTTTTACATAATCAGTAAAAAAAGAGGAAAAAAAACAACACAAAAGATTAATGCCCCTGATAGTAAAGGTCTGGGTTAGTCCTACCTCTTGTTATGTATTGAGTCTTATTTAAACAAATAAGTGAAGGTTAGGAAAAGAACTTTAAAGCAATTGTGGCCTGAATTAAATTTTGGAAGTAGTTTTCAAAACTCTACAGTTTTCTTGGGTTAGGAATTAAAGAATCAGAATCTTTGTATAGACTATGGGCAAATGCTCTGTAGGACACCACCCAAGATGCAGGGATCAGGGAGATGTAGGTTCCTATTATTCCCTCATGGAACATGGAGAGATGGTACAGAAGCAGTATCTACCAAAGGGGCAGATATACAATAGAGGAAGTGCACACATCCCTCCCTCCTTCACTGTGGCCAAGACAAACAAGCTAAATTGGTTTCAAATCACAGCCTTCAAGAAGGTTTTTCCATTATCCTTTTTTCTCGTGTCAGAGGTTCTTACTATCAGAAGAAGTTTTTGAAAGCTGTGTAGGAAGCAAATACAGAATAAAACATATCACCTCTAAAGTCCGTTCCTTCTGAGCTGCAGAGCTGCACTTTGCAGGAGAGCAAAGTGCCCCATCCCATACACCCTACTTATTTTAAAAACAGATCAAACCTACAGCATATTATATGCTTACTGTCATTGTTTCCCATAAGATTGTGCATAACATAGAATCATAGAATCATTAAGGCTGGAAAAGGCCTGTAAGATCATCTTGTCCAACCATCCATCTATCACCAGTATTGTCCACTAAACCATATTCCTAAATGCTACATCTACCCTTTTCCTGAACACCTCCAGGGATGGTGACTCCACCATCTTCCTGGGCAGCACGTTCCAGTGCCTGACCACTGTTTTGGAGATATTTTTTTTCCTAATATCCAACCTGAACTTCCTCTGTCACAACTGCAGACCATTCCTTCTCCTATCTCTGTTACCTGGGAGAAGAGGCTGACCCTGTCTTCACTACATCCTCCTCTCCAACCTTAAAATGGAGAAGAGGTGAGCTGCTAAAAGTGGTGGAGTGGAGCAGAAGTATCACAGGGGGTTCTCAGATGTCCATAGTCCAAGTCCTAAAGGGCTGTGACTTCTCCATACATTACAGACCAACAGATAAACAACTATTCTGAGTGCATCCATTGGATAAAACATGGATGCCCAATCTTTTGTCTTGCCTGAGCCACACTGAATGAAGAGGAATTTTCTTGGGCCAAATATAAAATATATATTACTGTTAATGTACATAAATAATAAAATTCATCTTTTTATGAATTTTTATTAAATACCAGGAAAGAGAGCAACAAAACCATAAAACTAGTGAGATATTTAACCTTGCTTTTGTGAAACTAATGCATCAGTCTGTTTCAATTGAAGTTGTTGCAATTGTTATTGAGTTCTCAAGGTGCTCAGCAGAGATATTTGATGAAATTCTACTCTTGTACTTCACACTTGAAAACAGTTTCATAAGTGCACATACAGCCAGAAAGCAATGACCCTTTTTCCACAAATTTTTATGACTAATGAGGACAGCAGTTTGATCTCAAGGTTATACAAGAGGTTATAAACATATCCAGTAGGGAAACAAGATGCAATAAAGAAAGAAAAGGTAAGGTAAGGTAAAACACAGAAAAACAAAAGAAATATTTCATTGAAGTTCTTCTGAAGATAATCTTTAGAGTCACTGCTCTATCTCATACTAGTAAGTATAAGTGATATTTCACACCTCTGAAGGCAAATTTTTCACTTTTCCTAATTTCTCTCAGACTGAAAGGTAGCAAAACAGGACTTCCTTCCCCAAAAGTAGAGAAGAGGAAAGAAAGGGAGCACCAAATCTTTATTTTTGTTACTTCCTGCAAAACCCAGAAAAGAAAAGGAAAAGTGAATGGCACTGTGGGTAATGCTCTCCATTGGTTCATTAAGATTTCATGGTGAACTTACCAGTTAGAGGAACAATATTTTTTTCCCCCCATTTCTTTTTCTCAAAATAAATCAAAGAGAAGGCATAGAAAATAAAAGTACTACTGACTCAATTGGCTTAATCAGGAAAGAACTACAATTGTCTCCAGAATAGTAGAGTAGCTTGAGTTGGAAGGGACCTCAAAGATCATACACTTCTAAGCCCCCTGCTATGGGCAGGGCTGCCGAACACTAGATCAGACCACCCAGAAACCCATCAAGTCTGGCCTTAAATGTCTCCAGGAATGGGCCATCCACAGCTTCTCCGGGCAGTTTGTTCCAGTGCCTCATCACTCTTCGAGTAAAGAATTTATTCCTAACATCTAAAAGCTAACCTTGTTCTGTCGCTATCTGCCTGCGTAGGAAGTTGGTCACCCTCCTGCTTTTAAGCTTCTTTCAAGTACTGGAAGATCACAATGAGGTTTTCAGAGAGTCTTCCTTTCTCCAAGATAAACAAGCCCAACTATCCCAACTTTTCATCATAGGAGAGGTGCTCCAGCCCTCTGATCATCTTGACCCTCCTCTGGATCTGCTCCAACAACTCCACATCCTTCTTGTACTGGGGGCCCCAGACATGGACACAGTACTCAAGATGGGACTTCATGAGCATTGAGCAGAGTGAGACAATCACCTCCTACTCCCTGCTGCCCACCCCTCTTTTGATGAAGCCGTTACTGTTGGACTTCCACTCTGCAGGAGCACACACTGACAGCTCATGTCCAGCATTTTGACTACCAGGACCCCCAAGTCCTTCTTCATCGGGCTGCTCTCAACTTCTCCTCCCATTCTGTATAAATATGTGCCTTAACCCAGATGCAACATCTTGGACTTGACCTTACTGAACCTCATTAGGTTTCTGTACGCCCCCTTTTCAAGCCTGTCCAGGTCCCTTTGGAAGGCATCCCTTCTTTCTACTGTACTGACTGCACCACTCAGCTTGGTGTCATTAGCAAACTTGCCAAGGGTTCACTTAATCCCACAGTGTAAATCACTGATACAGATGTTAGAGAGCACTGGTCCCATGACAGATGCCTATGGGACACTACTCATGACTGGCCTCCACCTGGATATAAAACCACAACCCTCTGACTACAACCATCCTGCCAATTCTTTATCCACTGAACAGTTCATTCTTCAAACACCTAACTCTACAGTTTGGAGATAAGGATACGGTGCAGGACCATGTCAATGACCTCGCACAAGTCCAGGCACGTGACATCAGTGGACCACTTCCTTGGTCCACTGATGCTGTCATTCTGCCATAGAAGGCCACCAGACTGGTCAGACATCTGTCTCAGATCACCTCCTCATCTTCAGTGTGCATTAGCATCTTTGAATGCTGAATAGTCCGCACTAAAAATTTTCTGTCATCAAAAATTTAAATACAAAGGACAGTGTATTACAAATACTTCTCATCAAGATTTAAGAGGAAAAACAAAATCCAAACAAATAAACAGCAACAAAACACCCTGAAAGCTGCTATACTGAAGGGTACAGATGTTTTGAGATATCTTACGGTTAAAACGTTTAACTTCTTCCAGATTAAAACAATACTGCCTGAAGCAGAAGTGTTGTATCATTATTAAAGCTTCTGAAACCTATCCAACATTGCCTTGGGACTTGTTTATTAAGTTACACAAATTCAAGACAGATGTAAAACATAAAATGCTGTCACAGCTTGAATTTACATGGATTTTCGTAGAAGACTGGGTGCCACAAGGAATTGGGTAGGACATAAATGACACAACAAGCAGATCTGGGATTCTCCTCTATAGACAAAATGAAGCTTAATTTGGAAAGGAGAGCTGGAGTATAAAAGGCAACTTGTGTTGGATTATAAAAGGAAACTTGTGTGGCTTGCTTACAATTTGGTTACGGATGGAGAATACTAAATAAATGTATAGAATCTTTTATCTGTAAATACATTATCTTGAGTTTCAAAGAGCCCTACAATTTGTTCTCTAACTTCACATTTCTATGTTTCCCTTTCTAGGGAGGGAGTAGCATTGATAATCTAGGGAAGTATTTCTGTCACATTCAGAAAGAACTTGAAAAACTAAACTCTGAATCTTATGAGATTACATTTTAGATGATTAGGAATCATTTTTCCTGAACTCTTGCATCAAGCCACTCACTGAAAGACATGAGCTAAAGGCTCACAAGGTGAAATTTATAGGCTGCGCGGGAGGAAGACAAAAAACAAGATGACATTTAGAGTTTTCCGTGGTGAAAAGAAAAGGTGGCTGAAGAATGAAAATGCACGATAATCAAGGAGTGCCACCCACCACCTCTTTCCCTCATGTACATACGTCTAAATCCCCCAGCAGATACTCAATGGATGTCCCCTCTTAGCTTTTTGTCACACACACATCCTTCTCTGGGAGGTGCTTCCAGTGCTCTCTGAAGAGCTTGTGCTCCTCACAGGAACTCAACTCAAAATGAAGACGCTCACTAGCAGTAGTTTTGGCATGTCATTATCAAAGCAGTCAGTTTTTGAGTCAGGAAATTACAGAGACTGAAGTGGAAATGAGGAAAAACTGAAGACTGAATGAAAGATATAAAATGCTGGCTAGAAAAACATGGACACTTTGCAATGAGAACTAGAGACTATGAGATTTCATGCTTAAAAATGAGCACAAAAGAAATCCTAGCCCATGGTCTGCATCTTCTTAAAATACCCAGCCAGCGGAGGATCACCTGAGTAAGGGAATCACCAAGATTCATGACCATGACATTTTTACACTGAATGTATCCCAAAGACTAGCAGAGGTACGTGGGATCAAAGTTACACTAGGGACACAGCACAGCAGCACCCGGATCAAAAGAGCAGAAAAACAACTTGACACTACTTTTTTATATTCTTATTCAAGGATACTGACTTATCAACACTTATAAATATCTGAAGTGCATGAGACAAGTGAATAGGGTTAGGCTCTTTTCAGTGGTGCCCAGTGACAGGAAAAGCAGCAGGAGACAAAAACTGGAACACAGGAAATTCCATCTGGAGTCTCCTTTTCTGGAGATAAGCAAAACCTGCCTGGACATTTTCCCATGTAACCCGCTCAGAGGAACCTGCTTTAGTAGGAGGTTGGACTAGTTGATCTCTAGAATGTCCAGTCCCTATCCTTTGGTGAGTCTGTGACCTCATCTCAGCAAAGACAAATGCTCAGACTGGTAAAGATGGTCGGCTGTTTTAGTATTTCGAAGATTATCTACTCCATGCTGCACATAGATGCAATTATGTGTATAAACGTGCTCCTAAAGAAACAAACTAGGGACACACACACATCCTGTACAGTGTAGGTAGAATAATGTTTATTTTACTCTAGCACTGAGCTTAGCAGTCACAGCTCTTACATCAGTAATATGAAATCCATAAATTTGCTCTTGGAGTAGAAGCCTTATTATTTTGTGCAATCCTCCAGAGCTGTAGTGTATCTTTCTGAATCATGCAAGGCCATTGCAGCTTCTTTCACTGTTAAAAGGCCATCCTGACCCCTAACACAATTACCTCTGTCTCTCCTTTTCTGCCTCCTGTCTTTTTTCCATGATTGTTTTCCGTTTGATATGAATTTCCTTTCATCAGTGCCCATGGTAACATCCATAGAAATAGCAGCAGGCTAGACAGCAGCCATGAACAGCTCCCTGACCAGGGAAATCAGCCAACATTCATCACAAATATAATAAGAAATGCCACAGAAGCAAAACACATTATCCTCTTGCACATTTCTGCAATACTGTGGTAGCCAGAGCAATTTGTGCAATTAGTAAACTTCTTTTCTGGCCTTTTTATGTTTATAAGTGTATGGATGCACCATATTGACATGGTCACAGCCTCTAGAACTATAAATTGAACTAAACAGAGAGTTTTGTGTTGGTAATTAAATAATGCTTGAGTTAGTATCCTGTTGAAGATGCAACTGTGATAAATATGTACAACACAATCTGCATCAAGCTAAAAGAAATGTTGAAACTGTTTCAAATGGAAACTTTTGAAGACACACTAAATATTTAAAAACTAACCGACTCAGGGGATGACTTTTGGGTTTGTTGAAGAGTAAGTTTTTTGTACGCACACATATCTCTCATGATTTTTAAAATAACTTCTGTTGCAAGATTGCAATGAGAGTAGCACAATCAAGTCCCAGAAGATGAGTGATGACATCCTGGAATCCTGAAGTGACTTCTTCTAAGATAAGTACCAATTGCTTCCAAAAGCATCTGTTTACTGAGAATATCAACTGATAAAATTTACAGTAATGAATCAGAATGAGTAGCAGACCTAAGTTTATCTGGAAAACAACCAAACTACATTTAGAACAAAAGACGTACAACATATATATGCATGCTGTAAGAACTCCCTTACAGGGACAGAACTCCTTTCAGTGTACAGCAAAGAAGGGACATATATGGGGACAGCTGAACCACTATATTGGGGGTCCTGAACCACTGATTGAGCACCCCAAGGAAAGACCCAGTCAGCCCTGGGAGCACAGGTGAAGGCGATTCACCTGTGCCTCTTAGACCTCATTTAAGGGCTGACTGCCACTGAGGAAGTATCTCTTGTTGGAGATTCTTCTGTACCCCTTTGGTATTCTTTCCTTGTGAGCCTAGATCCTCAGAGACAGGTGAGCATTCATTTTCCTTCCTTTTGTAACATCTTGTTTGCCTTGGTCCTTTTGTCTTTACAGGACTCACCCAGATTTGTGTGGGAATCAATTCCAAATCTATATGCACTTCAGATGAAGTGAATGAAACTCTGGACTTGTGACATTCAGCTATTCATTTTTAATCCCCTTCAATGAATTTAAGATTAATTATGATCCAGAACACAACATTCACTGTCCTTATTGAACAATTCTGTTCAGATCCTCAGTTACTGTTTAACAGCCTTTACCCTTAGCTTTTGTTTTTATCTGAATGCTTTCTGCTATTCCTCAGAATGTTTAAGTCACCTGTGCAAATGCCTCTCCACTTCAAATTACTGTCAATTTCTAGGCTGAGATTGTTGGTGCACCAAACCATTTCCCAAGATTTCTGTTATGGTGACATTTTAATGATAGTATTTTAGTATTTCTGTATACAGGATTGCTTACCAAATCAGGGATTATCATAACTGTAATTGATAATATCATTAATAGTTAAGTTTTAGCCAGCAGAATTGATATTTTCTATGTAACCACGGAATTAATTTAAAATGATGCTACTATGTCAGTGTAACACTCATAGAAGTGCAAACACACTTAAGTTGGCACTTTTCCGTCGTCAGAGCATCCTCACGCAGTGTTGTTCAGCGTTATCCCATCTATAAAATTATATCCATATGGCGAACAGCAGTACTTCTTTCAGAAGCAATTTGATCCTTCACCTCCACACTCTGAATCCCATGAGTTGACTCTTCTTCTACTTGCACGTCCAGTTAAGAGGTCTATCAGTTCAGTCAGCGTAGGCTGGAGTTAGCACTGGCAGCTTCCAAATTGCACTTTCCCAAGTCAGCCTCTTGGAGCCTCCTCACAAGGATAAAGGGAAGGGTTCAGTCAGTTCTGCCTCAACCTATGAGGCTAAGAAATGTAGTATATAAAGAGGTGTTGTGAGAGGCAAGAGGGCCTGGCTTAGGCTGCAGCAGGAATCGAGAGAAATAAGTCACACAGAAATGAGGTTACCACTATTTAACCTATCCACACCATCTTGTTTGTGTCTGGAACAGAAACTCATTCTCTGTTTTTGATAGCATGTGTATCTTCTAATACGAGCATGAAAAATTCTAACACATTGCATCTCAGAAATACGATCCTCCTTGGGGGCCAGTGTGCAAGCAGAAATTAACATGAAAGTGAACTGACACAGAGGACTGTAAAAGTAGGGTGATAAAATAGCTTAATCTGTATTATTACTTCTTCAAAGATTCAGTCACCTTTTATACTCCCATCAAGTCACAGGACTATTGTGCTTGGCAGGCAATGTTATTCCTGGGTATTTCTTCTCTGAGTCATTGCTGATTGACTCCAGCTCACTAAGGAAGACAACATACTTCATTCACCACTACAAGAGGTGTAGGAGGAGAGCGAGCAGAGCATGAGTAGAGCTCCTAACCATGGCACCCCCTCAATTTGCGAGTTTAACACAAGAGTGCTTTAGCAGGGGCTTTCCATGAGCTGCCAGTGGTTTCCGGAGCCTCTGAGTATGGAATTTGTATTGAGGTGTGGGGAGAAAAAGAGCTGTGCCACATTTCACTTTACAATTGTGAACAACTTCAAATCCAGCTGATCACAGGACCTACTTCAGGGTTCTTCTGGTTACACAGGGAGTCAAGGCAGCAACGGGGCTTTCAAGGAAACTGAGTTGCCAATCAGTCAGAAACATGTGACACTCCAGACTTCTGAGGCAAAAATTCCCTTCCCACTACTCTTCAATGTAGGCACATCCCTCATAGCAAGACAGGCCTGCTTCTGGGAGTGATTGGAGAGGTAGCATCTTCCTCAAATAGGCACAGAAGCCTAAAACATCTGTCGGCAAAGAACATAGGGGTGTAGGGAGTTTGTCACCCAAATTAGGAGTCTTACTTCTGGCCCCAGAAAACTGCCTTTCATGCCCAACCAGATTTAAAAACAATAATAAAAAGATATAAATCAGGTGTATGAATTTCATCATTGATAGTTCAATGATGAAATTCTGAGCTACCAGCAAAGCAGTTTCTTCATTTTAGAGATGTCTTGAGTGTAATTCTTTAGCTTATGCCTTTTTGGTCCTTAGATTGAATTTATATTACTGAAATAAGACACATCAAATACTTTATACAGCATCTTTATTTTCATTGGTCACATTAATCCATGAAATAAAAAGGCTAGATAAAAATACGTTTGAGATGTTTTGTTAATATAGCATGACCTTTTACTACATTTATCAAAATCAGCCTGCAGCTTCTCTTAGCAGTTACAATAACTGAATAAAGTAATCATCCCCAAAATTGTTGCAGAAAGTAATATCAAGTGAACTAAAAATTGGTGTCTCAGTAGTTTCCAGCACTTTACTAATTGTTGTCTGCATAATGGAGCTGAACTTTTTCACCCAGCTTGATGTTACTGCAGCAATTTTCCTGATGTAGCCTAAAGACTCAAAGAATGTGATATTTCTTTAGGAGTTAAAAGGGAGTTAATATCAAGTAAAAATTAAAGGATATAATTAAAATCTCACTTCCATGCTTTATGAAGGTTATTTCTTAGGATCTTGAAGAACAAAACCTACCCAAGCAGCTGAGAAAGATTTTCAACAAGCAACAAAGAACATCAAGACAGAAATTAATTCTGTGTTACCATTGCCAAGAACAGAAAGTAGCAATGAAAGGAAACTGAGAATGCCACTGCAGTACTTGAGGGAAAAGGCTTCATTATTGTAATTCTCAAAGCTAACAGTAGAATTGAAAGTTACCCTAGTGATTTAAATATCCCAAAAATATGTACATGTAGAAAAAGAACTGATTGCTCTATAAAGAGCATCCTTGTAATTAAACTGTGGTTATGGAAGATTCATTCTTGGTATTCTTTCTCAGAGCAGTTGAGAACACAATACAACTCTTTAAATAAACAAAGACAAACACAGAAACTAAATAGTATGCAAGTCTAGATACTCAAAAATGCTATGTAAACCAAGTAAATTTCAAGCTATATTCATGTGCAGCCTGCAAGAAATTGTAGCTTTTTCCACAAGTTTAGGTTGCGTGCATGCAATGCAATTTTAGGAATCTGCCCACTTATCACTGAAACCAGGAAGCAGCTGTAACTTGAATAATTGATTTTCATTACTTTCTTAACTTATCTTCCAGTCAGTGCAGCAGAAGAATCTGCTCCTTTGGCTTTTGAAAGATGAAATTCCAAGTTAATGCCTTTTCTGTTTCTGCCATTGAAAGCACTTCTGACTGGAACAGTCAGGTTGAGCCTGACTCATGAACACATAAGGCTGATGAATCACCACCAAAAATAGGCTTCCAGTATGAATGACTTTGATGGAGGACACATACACAACTTACAGTGGAGTTAACAATGCTGTAAATGTCTGGGAAGAAAACTATTCACACTACAAACTAAGAGCACTGCTGCATGAGAGAAAAAGCCTAAAATCAGTCCTAAAATAGTTCAAACTGAGCTGTGTCTACTATTTCTATTGACTTTGGAACAGCATTCTAACCTGAAGTACTTACAGCATTTACTATCATTATAATATGCATCATCTGATTTTGGGTCTCATACCCCTAAGACAGCCTAACTGTAGAACACCTGCATGCCCACAAAGCCAGTGCTTTTCATCTCCTCTGTTGAGGAAAATTAGTTTCCACTTCCTTTTAAAACTTCTCTCTTATAGTTGTCATCACAGCAATTAAGACAGTACACTGACAGGTTCCAGTGCCAATTTTGAAGTTCTGTAGTCACTTGCGTGGATAAGAATTCCTATCATTCCACTATAAATTACTTGAGAAATAGGAATTAAATTACTTCCTGTAGATGAAGCAGGTAAGATGGCATGGCTTCGGAATGAGCATTGGAAAGCAGCCCTCTGTCAGTGGATCTGTTCAAGATCTCCTTCCAAATTTCACTTATGTTGTCCAGATGTCTCAGAGATAAGGACCAAAGTGAGTCATAACTCCCGCCTTCAAGAGAGCTCAAAGTGCAAAACACCATAAAGTAGTCATTGTACAGTGCTGTCCAGGCCCTGTGAGCACTGAGCACCTCACGTGCCATACAGTGAAGATGTGCACAGCATAATTTCTTACACTGGAAGAGCTAATAGATTTTTAAGTTTCATTTCTTACATTGAAAAACCTTCCCAACCTAACTGGAAGGAGATGCATAGTGAAAGATGCTGAGACATAAAAAGTGTAAAAAGAGATGACCCTGGGAACTACCAACCTGTCAGCATCGCCTCTGTGCCAGGAAAGATCGTGGAACAGTTCCTCCTGGAAGTTATGCTAAGGTGTATGGAAGGCAAGGAGGTGTTCTGGGAGAACCAGCATTGCTTCACCAAGGGCAAATCCTGCTGGACCAACCATGTGGCCTTTGATGATGGTGTCACTGCATCAGTGGAGAAGGGAAGAGCCACTGATGTCATCTGTCTTGACTTCACTAAGGCCTTTGACATGGCACCCCACAACATCTTTTTCTCCAGACTGGAAAGAGCTGGATGGCTATAGTTCTTAAGGAGGCAAAACAAAAACAGAAATCAAAGTCAAAATATCGAAGTATGAACATGCTTAAGTGTCAAACTACCCAAGAGAGTCAAAAAGCAATTCTTAATCCTCCTTCCCTCATTAATGTGCCTTAAATTTTGGTTAGCTCTGAAGTGGTCAAGAAGTTGGACTCAATCTTAGTAGATCCCTCCCAAATGAACCTTTCTATTGGATACTTCCAAAACCATCTGTCTTAATTGCAGCTGGAATGAATTCTTCTTCAGAGTGTCTGGTAAGATGCCATGGTTTTGGTTCTAGAAAAATAAATAATAATGTTGATAACACACCAATATTTAAAGTTTCAGCTGGGCCAGGTTACATGCCAGCTGCAAGCCGTGACTTGGACATACCTGCCATATGACATCATACAGAATGAGTTTTCAAGGGAGTGGGAGTTCTCACTTTCTTCCACTGCAGGGGCCTAGCTGGGCATTGTCTGGGAGGTGGTGAGCAATTGCTTGTGCATCACTTGTTACATACATTCATATATTATATATATACACATATATAATATATATATATTATATATTATACACATACATTATATATATACACATATATTATATATATACACACACACAGTCAAAACTATTATCCTTTCTCTTTTCTCTGTCTTAGTAAATAGTTTTTATCTCAATACACGAGTTCTGATTTTTTTTCCTTCCAGTTCTCTACTGCATCCTGCTGGGAATGGGGGAGTGAGAATATGTGCATTAGTGAGCCACCTGCCAGGTCAAGCCATAACACCAGCCCAATCTGATAGTTTGATCAGCATTTGCAGTGTCCTGACAGATCACCTTAAATCACTGCAAGAGGTACATAAGAAAACATATTCAGAAGGTATGACTGTGATGTAAGAATTAATGGATGCTTGCTTTTATACATGTCTTAGCTTATCTGTAGTTTTAAGGATCATGCCAGAAGGAATGGCACGAAGGACAATGTCTGAGGCTAGATCTCTAGGGTCAGAGGGGTCTGCTGAGATAATCAGCACGTTATGAATCTAATTTTCAGAAAACAGAGGAACATTTTATGCTCAAATTCATGGCTCTTCAGTCATAATTCTAAAATCTTGGGAGGCCTCATACTCAGATTTCTCGGGGATATGTGCCCTGTGTTATAAGAATTATAACTGTTTCCTTGGTCTAAAAAAAGAGACTAATATTCTTCTTTTTGGCACAGTTGAGTCAGCAGATAAGAAAAGTAGATTCTAAATATAGCTCATTAGGCAAGAGGACACAGCAAGAAGAAAATGTGATCAAGCCTTCTCCCTCACAGTAATATATTGCTTGTGATGACCCAGCCAGCAAAACAGCAGTGTCCATTGCCAGTCATTCTTTACAGGTCCCTGAACTAATCCAACAATAAGCAAGTAAAAATTTGCCTGACACCAAATATTAAAGAAATTTGCAACTGAGTATCTGTGTTAGCAATGGACAGTTTACCAGTATTACCACTATTCTTAGTTCCCACTGAAGAAAAGGAGAAACAAACCAGGGAAATAGGCTTCAGTCCAGCTCCATAGTTCCAGGCAAACACAATTTTCTGTTCACAAAAAGTAGGAGGAAGAGGTTTCTTTACACCAGAAGAGATGCATAGTACTGTGGATCAGCAATGCAGAGTGTAGATGGAGGCCTGTGAACAGTGGTAATCCACAGGGGTTGGTTCTGGGTCTAGTTTTATCCAGTGTTCATCAGTGACCATGGATGAAGGGATAGAGTCCACCCTCAGCAAGTTTGTTGACAATACAAAGCCAGTAGGAGTGGCTGACACACAGAAGGCTGTGCTGCCAGTCAGTGAGACCTAGACAGGATGGAGAGTTGTGCAGAGAGGAACTTGAGTAGGTTCCACAAGAGCAAGTGCAGAGTCTTGCACCTCGGAAGGAATAACCACACACAGAAGAGCAGGTTAGGGGCTGACTGTCCCGAGAATAGCTCTGCAGAGAAAGACCTGAGCGTCCTGGTGAATAGCAGGTTGACCATGAGTCAGCAGAATGCCGTCGTGGTCAAGAAGTCCAATGGCATCCTGGGGTGCATTAAAAAGAGCGTGACCAACAGAATGAGTGAGGCGATTCCCCCCACCCTCCACTCTGCACTGGTGAGGTCACATCTATAGTACTGTGTCCAGTTTTGGACTTCCCAGTTCAAAAAGACAGGAACCTCCTAAAAAGAGTCAAGCAAAATGTGACAGATGATTAAGGGCCTGGAGTATCTCCCAAACAAGGAAAGACTGAGAGAGCTGTGACTCTTCAGTTTGGGGAAGGCTAAGAAGGGATCTCATAAACATTTGTGAATATCTATAATGCAAGAGGCAAGTCAATAGAGGTAGAATCTTTTCAGTGGTGAGCAACAACAGAACAAAGGGCAACAGGCAGAAACTGGAACAGAGGAAGTTCTACACTATCACAGGGAAGAATGTCTTTATTGTTAGAGTGATATAGAAGATATTCAGGACCTGCCTGTATGACTTGCTGTAGGGGACATGCAAGTCAGTTGGACTCAGCCTCTAGAGATCCCTTCCAACCCCTACAATTCTGTAGTTCTGTGATTCCAAGATATTATGAATGAAAAGGATGTGCCCACCATGGGACAATAACAAGGGAAAAGGCTCTTCCATCACCAGCAGTCCTGTAGGATGTGGAAGGAAAGTACAGACAGGAAGTCCCAGCTCTCCATCAAGGTCACCTGGAGAGCATAAACTTAGCTAGGGCAAACAGATCCTGCTCTGACCTCCAGGTCCAAAGGAGAAGTGACAAAATAATGCCTGCTGGTATCAGAATAATTTTCTTGGAATCACATAATCCAGAAGTGTATCTAGCAGTAGCTGTCACATCCTGCCCATCCCCAAAAAGGGATGACCAGACTTGTAAACATTCGTTAGATTAAAATGATACACAGAGGTTCATACACAATCATCAGTTTTAATGATAATCTATATAATACAATTATCCCAAAAATATTGGGGCTCTAAATCTGCCCTAGTTGTACATCTAAGCTATATGACTAAGAAATCAAAATCAGTCTTACAATTACTTAACTTATAAAGGAAAAACAATGAAAAGAGAAGCAGAGGAAAAAAACAAAACCAACCAACCAATCAACCCAACAAACAAACAAAAAGAGGGAGAGATAGAAATGGACAAGGAAAAAGATCAACGGTCCATTTTGAGAATTTTCAGCACTGAGTCTGCTGGTGTGAGAGGTGGAATGAGAGTGTGACCACACTCATCTGGAGGTAGCAGACTCCAACTAGCAGACAGCAGGCACCAAATGATGACAACTGGGGTTTGTCTCAGGCATTCTTTTACACCTGCTAGGTTTGCAGACGCATTGCCCAAGGTTGCAAACAAGCAAGTTTGCAACAACAAGTTTGTCAAAAATAAGTCTGTACCAAAACTTTCTCACAGGAAAGGTATGCCTATTTTGTGAGCAAAGCCAGACCATCCTGTGAGAGAACAGGATATCATGCCTCGCTGATAACAGCCTTTGGTATGTTGTCATGGAGATGGCCTTGTATTGCAAGTGTTTCAGACACATCAGTCACACCCCAGAAAGTCAGAAATTGTTTTTCTTGGTACTTTACAGAACTAATTAACCACCCGAGGAGATGAATTCCACATCAGTTATCTGCCTGTCTTTTCTGACATGGTTAAGGTGGTTTGCAGTTTTCAGTCAGGACAGGACTACAGGTGGCCAAACAGGAAGCTATCTACCTTGTTAGCTTCCATCAAAATTTAGGTAGATCTCTACTAGATGTATCTCTTCTAGATCATATTGAGCTTTATGTTACAAAGGTAACCTGAAAAGGTACTACAAACCTACAATACTTATATTAAAGACACTGCTCAGCATCAATGAGTGCTTAGAACGTTTTAAGCTTTTAGTCAGTTCTAAGCATTCTAGTGTTCCAAGACATAATCACATTACAGTTGAACAGCCTCTCCCCAGTTTGCTACTTTATTCTTAACTAATACTCACAAAACCTATTCACATGAAACACAAAGCTCAGAGTAAAGTAAAAAGCACTGCAGCGCAGATCATGGTGCCAGAGAAATTCTGGCCATAGTTTCAGAGGATCAAATTCATTACAATCCTACCAACTTCAAGCAGAGCTTAATTAATTTAGTCTGTTGAAGAACAAGATATAAATAAACATTTCTGGAGTCTTTCCTGATAAAAAGGGTATAAAAGGGATACTTAGGATAATTAGAAGAGCTGTTCTGGGACCAAGTTTCCTTTTTCTTTCATTTGCCCAGGAATTATCTGGCAGAGGTGTGGTTTTTTGTTTGTTTTTTTTTTTTCCTTCTTATGTTTTGTTTTTTAATCTCATTTTCATAATTTGTTTGGTATTCCTACAGAATTATCATGAGATACACAATGATAAAATTACTTCCACTAGCATTTGAGAGCAGTTTTTTGTGTAAGGAGTTCCATAATTAGGCTTTTTTTTTCTTTTGTAAGGTGTCCATATAAATGGAAAAATAAGTGTCATTAAGAATACAAAAGAAATAACTTCAGAACCTATGATTGTAAAACTGCTTTTTGAACATCAGTACAGGTAAATTCTGTAAGTCACAATGTAAGATAAACCTCATTTCCAAAACCACCCTAACATACTTTTTAAACTGGCGTCTCACTAGAATATAATAGGGCATGAACAGAAATGTAGTTTACTTGATTTTTCCTTAATATTCATGTACTCAGCAGACTAGAGCATGATTTTAGGAATAGACCAAGTTTATGTAATGTTGAGCATAAATTATATCATCTACAATAAACAGTGCCTCAAATAACCTTGATGAGGCTGTCAGTTATATTCCACTCCTTAAAACTTATTGCCCAGTCCAAGAAGAAAATCCACAGATATTTCTACCAATTTAAAAGCATCTAAGACTTCAGTACTGCTCATTGTTACTCATTCTGTAAGGATATAGTTCATAACTTTCCATACAAGTGTGCAGTTATTAATAAGCAATTAGAGATAGCTACATCATATGTAGCTTGCTCTGAAAGTAATGCCTCTAACACAGGGAAACTAAAACAAAAGCAAAGAGCACAACACTATCTAATTCTAAGCTACAAAACACTTTTGAAAAGCTATGCTTTTTCAACAGTGACAAACAAGAGCCTGCGTGCCACACTTGTAAACATCTGCACCAGCAGAAGTTACCTGCTGTAACCACTGCTCCACCTACTACCTCACAGTGTTCACGTTCACTGCTCTGTCCCTAGGAACTTTCAGCAAGCATCAGTGGAAGTCAGTCGGTGCCATTTTCTCCACACGGAAAAAATTTAATGACATCTCTGCTTCATACACACTTCCACATCAGATGCCATTTTGCCACACTGTCCCTCTGCTGCCATCTGTCACACAGCTACAAAATTGAACAGAACACTGGCAGAAGTTTTATCTCAGGCATGTCCAATCTGCAGCCCAGCAGTCTGTCCTGTGGTCAGTTCCTGCCCCACACCATTACAGCAGTAGCTCTTCTGCACCAGTTGTTCTGGCCTGGCCCTGGGCACACATCCATCGCTCAGCAACAACCAAACATCAGTATGTGATTGGCACTGTCTTGGCTGACAGCGGGGCACAGGAGGGCACAGTGCAATGCTAATTCAAATGCAGCAAATAATTCTAACCATTTGGATACACTGGCTAAATACAGTCCTGTGAATAGTGGAAAAATACACAGTGCTTTCCATTTTGATAAAGGAATTTGAGAACCTGTTTCAAGATTGCAGAAAAATAATCAAGTTTGGATATATTTGTAACATTGTTTTTACTTAAATACATTACCTGCAAATTTTCAAAAGGAATATATTGAGATGCAATCAGATATTCAACCCAAAAAATTTGATCTCTACCAGACTCCTGTAAGACCCGTTTTACCAGAGAGAAATATCCCTTGCTTCACCAGAAGGGGACTGCATCAGAAGAGGGAGGACCAGCAGGGCTACGAAGGTGATTGTCCCCATCTCTACTCTGACCTTGGCTCCATCTGGAGTACTGGGTCCAAGTTTACGCTCTCCAGCACAGGAAAGATATGGAGCTGTTGGAGAAGGTCCAGAGGAGGGCCATAAAGATGATTAGTGGGCTGGAGCACCTCCCTTACAAAGACAGGCTGAGAGAGCTGGGCTTGTACAGTCTGAAGAAGAGAAGGCTGTAGGGACATCCCATTACCGCCTTTCAACATTTAAAGAGAGATTAAAAACAAGAGGGAAATCAAGTTTTTATATGAGGAGACAGTGATAGGACAAAAGGTAATAATTTTAAACTAAAGGAGAGGAGATTTAGATTAGACATTGTACAAAGTTTTTCACTGAGAGAGTGGTAAGGTGCCGGAACAAGTTGCCCAGAGAGATTGTGGATACCCCATCCCTGGTGGTGTTCAAGGACAATTTGAATGAGATCCTGGGCATCCTGATCTAGTACTTGATCTAGTGACTGGCAACTGTCCCTGGGGAAAGGGAGGGAGGTCAAATTCTTATGATTCTTGAGGTCTCTTCCAATCCAAACCCTTCTATGATTTTATGGTTCCTGATCATGACTCATTCATGTCATTACTTTTTGTCAGCATGTACGTTAGTGAAGCATGAAGTACAGGAAGAGTAAAAAATCTCACAAAAATCTCTGACAAACATCTTGAGAACTCACAATTGTAACCACTTCCATCAAACTAGACTGATGGATTAATTTCACAAAAACAAGGTCAAATATTCATGGAAATAAATAGGAAGAATTACTTTTGAACTCAAGTACATCTCTGTCCTCTGTATTTTCACTTTTATACAAAAATAATCTTTCCTCTCTTGCTCAAAACTCAGAGTTCACTGTGTTTCTCTATCATTTACCTGCAGCTGCTGCTGGAAGCGTGGAAGAAAGTGAAGCCTGGCTTTTCTCACAGCTGCTCAGTGATGGGAGGACAAGAGGCACCAGGACCCCACTGCAGCATGGAGAACTCCCAGCTGGGCAAGAGGAAAAGACTATCACCATGACAGCACTGAAGCATGGAAGCAGTGCCCAGAGAGGCTGGGGAGCTCTGTAATCCACAGTAGTGAATAAAGGGGGCTATTAAGAAAGATGGAGAAAGATTTTCCCTCAGGGCTTGTAGTGACAGGTGATGAGGCAATGAAACACACTGCCCAGACAAGCTGAGGATACACCATAATTGTCCAAGGTCAGGCTGGGTGGAGCTTCAGCACAACCACATCTAGTGAGAGATATCCCTGTCTATGGTAGTGGGGAGTTGGATAACTTCAGAATAGTACAACCCAAACCATTATGTGTGCAGTGAATCTAACCCAAAGAATTGACAAGCAATCCTCCAAAGATATGATCTGCTCAGTGACCTTACCAAAAACAGCAGGAGCCAAAGGGAGAAAAGATGCTATGAAGCAGCTGAGAGTGGATACCTGCTGCTATTTATGCAGTAGACAGTTTAGTAGTATTACCTCCTGTATCTATAGGAGGCATGAAAGCAAAACACTGGAAGCACCCAGGAAAAGAGAGTGCACTGAGGTCCCCAGATATGATGGTAGCACAGGCTCAGCAACTCATCAGCAGGAACACCAGTACTACTGACTTAGCCTTCCTTACTTCCACAGCAAGAGAAGACCAAACGGTGAATGTTAATACAGTGAGGTACAGAACACTGGACAGAATGGATATTTTTAAGAATGCATGCTAAGATATCTGGCAGGCTAAGAAATAAGGCCACTTAACTGCATTTTTTTTTTTTTTTGTCTATTTTGTATTACCAAGTTTCCATTACACACAATTATTCATTGAGCTAATTGGCTACTATGAGATATGAAAGTGTTACTGGCAAGGTATCCTCCTTCTTAGGGAATACAGCAAGTTTCCTCAGTGCCACTCAGAGTACTGAATGTTTTTTAAAGAAACAGTGGATACAAGGCTCAAGAAAGAGTAAGACCTCTAAGAGATAATATTCGTAAACAAAACAATCAGAATAACCATCCGACCAAAAACTAAGAACAATGGATTATTTTTCAACCATCAGCATCCACAAGTAGAGGACAGCATTCAATACCTCCTACATAACCCATTTATGCCTTGTTAGATGAAGAGATACAAACCAAAAGATAGTATGCTCTAGAGACAGAAGACACCAGGGGTTTATAAAATATCTGGTCCAATTCAACAGCTAATAGCAAAAGCAAGTTTGTCTTGGTCCTAATGAACTTTAGTAGAGTTTTCATAATTCAGTTCTTCATTTACAAGATTAGGTTCACAAAGAAACATGCAAGAACAAAAGAATGCATATATATTATTAAACAGACACATTACAAGGTGAGCTTCTTTCTGGCCTCTCTTTATCAACTTCTTCCTCATCAAGAAGAGAACAGCAAGAATTCAGTTAATACACACGAGGAATAAGAGTCAAAATGAACAATCTAAAGAGAGGAAAATATAGTAGCATCAGCTGGAGACTGATAAAGTTCAAGATGCTGGCAAGACCCAGTTCTTTCCTCTGGCACTTCCATTGGAATTTTTATTCAGAGCTATAAGCATATGTGTATAATTGTATCAGCTTACAATGTAAGCATTACCTCTTGAGAGATACCACTGTCAAGTACATGAACTCAATGTAAAAGCACATGAAATCATAGATGACTCATACCACCAGTAGATGAGCTTTCTTCCTTACAGCTCAAACTAGATTAGGCAGCCCTTTAGGAACAAAACTTATTTTTTAACAAAACTTTACCTCTATTTCACAGTTTAGAATTGAAGCTGAGGCTTGAGAAAATATTTAGTAACTATAATATACACCAAAGGGAGGGTAGGGCAAAAGAAGAGAAAGATCTACTACTACCACTATCTCACACTCATCACTTTGCAGGTATACAACCCTTGAATTGATCTCAACAGGACACAAGTTGAGTTTTGATTCTCCTCACAGCCTGGGAAACATGTATGAGACAGTACAGGTACTGTCTTTGGGTTGCAAGTTGATGTGCTCCCTTGAAAGTAATCATAGAGCTGGTTACAAGACCTGACACTCTTCCTCTGTTCCTCTTCACTGTGCTCAGGGGAACAACCTTTTGGAGAGTGTCTCTAATTGTTAAAATCTAGCACTGTTTTCTGAACCAGGTACATAGATCAGTAGTGAACTAATGACAGGCTAACAACAGGCAGTTAAAAAAGTGACTAGTTACTTTACAATTACAGTGATTAGACTGGTTTAGTCAACAAAAGTATTTAACTTCCTGAACCATAAGGTGCCTTCCCACAGAACTTCATAGAGTATCTTCCACAAAGTGCCAGTCCCATCGGATTAACAGATTACAAGGCAAAAGAAGGCAATGACAGCGCTTTCTAGCAGGATACAAACTCTACAAACTGATAGCAGGTTTAAAAAAAAACAACAAAACTTGTTGTTAGAAACTTCATATATGTAAGCAGAAAGCAGAGACATAAGAGAGTTACAGAAAAAACCTTGCTTCACGTGCTTTACCTCACTGGCACAGGAGAGAAAGAAACTCATTTGATGTGGCCTAACTGACACAAATATGGAACATCCTGCACGTAGCAGCCCAGGTACAGCACTCTTGAAAACTCAGCCCCTAGGTAGCTGTTCCAGCTGGAAGATTATAGGAATGTTCAGTATTAAATGTATTGAACACATCTTCCAAGAAAACCAAGAGCATGGTGTCAACGGCTTACCGGGCTGGATCGGCCTGGTTCCGTGACGATTGGTGCGGGGGACCCACAGACCCACGCCCCAGGAAAGGGGAAGGGGGAAAAGGGAAAAGTAAAAAGGGAGATGGGCCTAGAAACAAAACAGCGGCAATGATCTGAGGAGGAAAGCTAATTTACTAAATAAGATATCAGAAAGCAAAATAACACAATATAATACAATATAATTGGAATTGAAGCTAATAAATCAAATAAAATGAGCAAGAGAGAGTGTCCGATAAACCGAAGGCCTTACGCTAACGCTGAAGGCGATATGGCAGCGAGCACCCACTGCTGAGTCGATCCCGAAGGAAAGAGAGTGTCCCGTGACCGCAGAGGGTTTTTATCTTTTCCCTCTGAGCGGAAAATACGTAAAAATGCAAAGCATCGCTAAGTCTTCTGGGGAATATAGTTCTTCTCTTCTGAGACAGGTATACCCGGAAAATATCAATGATCTGTGGAGTTGGAGTATTAACTCTTTAACTCTTAATGCACTACATGTTGTTATGATGTGGAATACCAATACCAAAAATCATAAAACCATGACACATGGACACTTTTGAACAGGTCTGACACTGTTTTCCCTCACCTGCCTTTGACTTTGAATTACACTTCCCTTGAGAAACCAAATTTGATAAATTAACCCAACCTCCTAGACACTGATTGTCATAGGCAATGTATTTCAAAACAGCACAGCCATCTACCAGTAGTATTAGCTGCTGCAAAGAAAACTCTCATTGCTGCATGCCTTCACTGCTCAAGAGTTGGCACTTCTAGAAAACAGAACTTCTGGAGTTAAATGAAGCCTTTTTGCCTCTAAATTCTATAGAGGCACTGCATCTCCAAAGACTCTTTGGAAACAGCTGGGTCCAAGAGAAGGGTTTCATGCAAAGCTGTGGAAATACAAACATTCCAAAATGAAGTAGCTTCCGAGTAAAACTATGTCACTGGAATGCTTCTAGTTCCTGGTTCTTATCCCTTTTTGCCTAACTTTCCCTCACAGGCAAATGTTCACTCCACCATACAAACTCTGTTATTTTCAGGTCTTCAATCACTTGTCTACTTGCATTTTGTATTAGATAGCTCCAAACAATTGCCTGGTATCAGAATATTCAAAATCACCAGGAGTAACTAGAATGAAAGCGAGAACTAACTGATCCTATACCATGTATTTTCAGGGTAGAAAAAAACCCACAGAGATTTATGGAGTATATTTTTTAAGAAATACCCTTATTTCTAGCTCAGAGAATAGACACAAATTCAAATAAAAAGACGATGATGGCAGAATATGAAAAATTATCACAATAATTTTTGTTAGATAGAATATTCTCAGGGAAATATAGAAGGGAAATATATTTCTCAGTGGGAAATATAGCAGTATTTGGAAAACTAATAGCTAAGAACAGATTTTTAGACAATACCAACAGGAATGGAGCAGCTGGCACTAATCTATCTAGATTTAAAACAAACAAAAGAAAAAGCCTTCAATTTCCAAATTACTCTCCACAGCTGAACTTTAAAAGTACTCTTGATTGGAAGCAAGAAAATCACATCACTTGCTAAGGTGGAACAGAGCACAGGCCTATGGAAACTCCTAAAGGGCTGAAATGGAAGCGTCATACAGCCAGGCATGAACACGGGCCACCAGAATGGCAGTCTCATAGTACTGAAAAAAAATAGAGGCAGCCAGTCCGGATCCCTAATTCCAGTCAGTGTGCAGGGTGAATGGCAATGACTACCTCCCACAGAACCAGCCAGACTCACCAGATACTGCTTCAGAGGTAACTGGAGGTAGACACCAAGTACAATGCAGGAGAAGAAAGGCAGGCAAGAAGCTAAAATATTCACAAGGGTGCTCACGGCTCCTGAACTAACTGTGTATTGAATCTGTACCGATGCAGATCTGTTCTCCAGATTCTGCTGACAGAAAATAGCCTGGGTACAGGACATCGTAATAAGAGCATCTGCTCTTAATGTCACGTGGGAGAAACAACAGATAGAAATGCAAAACTGCTGCATTTATCCTCACAGAATCCTTGTGGCTACAAAAAAGATCACCAAAAAAGTATTACAGGCCAGGGCTAGCCCCTTCTACCACATTCCTTCCCAGCATTTTTCCTGGCCCAGAGGTACCATTTAAATGGCAGAAGCAGCTCCTAGCAAATAGCAGCTATTAGCTCCTCCTACTTCTGGCCTTCATTAGCCACTTCTGCAGTGGAAGCTGCTCTCCCACCTCTCTCCTGCTGTCCATCCACAGCAAAGAAAGACAGCACAGATACCTGAGCTGCTCCTTGCATTTCCACAGGGACAAGTTTCATTGAGCAATCACAGATATGTCACTCAGTTTCACTTGAGATGGAGACAGGTGTCAAGGAATTCCATGCATTTGGAGTCATTGTGCACCCAAACATGGAAACAAATTGAGTACAAATATTGCCAGGACCTCAAGCTCAGGATTCCCTTTAAGCACATGGACGTGATCCTACATTCCTCTGTGGAATAGGAATTTAGGCTCTATTCTGGATCTTCGACTTTTTAAAATAGTATCACATCTTTTTGTGCAAATAGAAACAAACAAGCAAAACAAAAAAACAGGATTTACTTCCCAAATCAACTAAAGTTTTTTTTCCCAGAAAGTGGGAGCATTACAGATCCTTGCTCTTCAGGTGCAGGTGGGCCAGAAACAAGGAAGAGAAGAACTGGTGAATGTACCAACAGTGACACTAGGACAGAACTGTTCTGGCCAAGGTTTTCTGCAGCATATGAGAAAGAACAGCCTCTGGAAGCTTGCCATGGCTGCTGGATGAATATGGACAGACATCTGCTGCTCAGTAAACACGAGCATCATACCAATTGCAGTACATTGCCACCAGAGAAACACATTTCCCAGAAGCTGCAATTCTTCCTGTTCAGCACAGGCTGACAGAAGTGAACTAAACTGTGTTCACCAAGATGTGTTCTCATCGTTTCACCTGTCAGCAAGAGAGAAACCTGTAAACATTACAGCAACCAACACCGCCATGTACAGCAGTGCTCAACAGTATGAGATTTCTTCCTCAGCGTGCTCACTATCACCCATCACAAATCTTTAGCGTGGACAGTGGAAGCTTAGGAAAGTATAAGGGTTAACCTAAGTTCCCTCTTCACAAAGGAAAAAGTCAGGCTAATAGAATGTATAGCCTGAAACAGAAAGACATTACTCTTGCTCTTAATGCCATTGCCAGCTGAAAAGTTCAGTGAAAACATAGTCCACATTTTGTGAAAGCCGAAAACAGAGAACAATGCAGATTTAGAAATTGTTTCATAAAATGGTAGCTCACATCACGAGTCACAGTAAGACTTACAGATACTGGCATTACAAAAATACCTTTACAATGACATTACCAATTTCTGAGGTAAGCAAACACTCATACTCCTCTGTTCAGAGCCTCTCATAACCAAGGTCAGACTCATTTCCAGCATCAGACTGAGCTCACAGCTTTCCTAACAAAAACCTACAGCTTCCTCCAATCCCTCCTGCAGACACATCCTCTCCCCTCCCCCTCCTTCATTTATTAGCCTCAGGTGGTGTCCTTCTCTAGCGCATCCACCCTCTAGCTCAGCCAGCTCAGCCTCATGCGTGCCTCATGGCTGTGGACAGTGATGGGAGTGACGAATCCAGCAATGGCTGCAGTTTGCCTCTGGTGCTGAGTGCAGGCAAACTAGAAGGGAGGGAACTCAAAAGGCATCAACAGCAAACAATATTGAGCTTTACTGGTACCGTGCAGCTGCACTTCTGTGTCAAAAAAGCACCTTTCCCTCCTACCCAAACCATGCTAAAAGCACCTTCTGAGATTACCAGGGCTTAACCCTAAAGGTTGATAACTCGCAGTTCAAGGATCCTTTTCAACGTTATTGCAAATGTGCCAGCTGCTATAATACTGATTTGTCATGGTTTACTGAGTATTCTTCTTCTGTGTCAGGAAGCAAAATTGTGTTGAGCTAACACAGGTTTTTCATATTCCTTTCATTTACTCTTTTTGTCAGTAAGAAAATAACTGAAAAAGAAACTAACTTGTGAATAGCGGACAGCTCATGTACATTTATGGAAGACATCCATTCAGTCTGGCATAAAGCAGCATTCAACCTCAACAGTGACACTATAGGACAAACAAAAAGTAACTTTCTTCTAAGCCCGATGCTCTGTTTGTTTTTCATCCATTTACAACTTCATTGTATTTTCCATTTTGTTTTTTCTTCCAAAAATAAGTCTCAGTTTATTGACTTTTTAAATGCTTTGGGCTAGAGTATGCTAATGCTCATCGAATAGCACACTGCTCTGTAAGTAGATGTGCTCAGGTCAGGAGTACCACTCTGGCATTACTCATCATTTGAAATGAAAAAGGCATCCCAGCTTTGGTAGAAGACAATGGAAACTGCCTGAGTAAGCATTTTTTCCTCTGAATGTACACCTTTTCTAGCTCTTTTTAATATCTGGTTTTAAGATTCTTTGTTTGCAATGGCCCAGAATGTATTTTTGTCTACAAATGCAATGTCTTTTAAAGGACCTCGAACATTATTATTAATTAAACCACCATTATTTTCATTTTCTTCTTCAGGTACTACGACGGTGCGTTTTCAAAATACATTATTTTTACTTTGGCTAATGCTACGCTATTTTGCTTTAAAGCACTTCCACACTTCTTGCATGCGATGATAGTCTACTTTTGTGTGTATTTCAGTAGAGTGATTAAACGACTCCTTAGAATTCTTTCTCTTTATGCTCCCACCATTATTTTCCCAGAGAAACTGCACATCGCCCCTTTGTGGGATGCTTTTTAACAGCTTCACATCTAAGCATCTTGCCATGCCTTCAAGCTCATCCCTTGCTGTCTTCATTACTTCCCCACACTCGCTAACTGGAAGCCCTCTCCTGACGAACAGCCAATCTGTCGATATTACCTTCAGTAAGTTTGCAGATGACACCGAGTTGGGAGGAAGTGTTAATCTGCCTGAGGGTAGGAAGGCCATAGCAAGGGATCTGGATAGGCTGGATCAATGGACCGATGACATTTGTACGAGTTAGAACAAGACTAAATGCCAGGTCCTGCAATTTGGTTACGGTAACACCATGCATCCCTACAGGCTTGGATAGAGTGGCTGGTAAACTGCACAGAGGAAAAGGATCTGTGGGTGTCAGTTGACAGGCAGCCAACGTGCGCCAAGAAGACCAATGTCGTCGTGGAAATAGCAGAAATAGCATAGACAGTGGGGCTAGGGAGGTGATCGCTCCCCTGTACTCATCCCTGGTGAGGCTGCATCTCAAGTACAGTATTCAGTTTTGGGCCCCTCGCTACAAGAAAGACACTGAGGACCTGGAGTGTACAGCAGAGAAGGGCAACAAAACTGGTGAGGGGTCTTATGAGGAGCAGCTGAGGGAACTGGGATTGCTTCTTCCGCAGAAGAGGGGGCTCAGGGGCGGCCTTATCACTTCAAACAACAGACTGACAGGAGACAGCTCCCGGCTCCCTCCCCACATCGCCTCGCCGAGCCCCTCAGGGGCGCTCCGGCGGCGGCGCTCAGTGCGCAGGCACGGCGCGAGCGGCGCTCCGGGCCGTGCATAATACGCGCCGTTCGGGGCCGGCGCGGCGCAGAGCGGAGATGGGACCGGGCCGAGAGAGCCGCAGCTAGCGCCGCTGCGGTTGCTCAGCCGGCCCCAGGGGAGCGGCAGGAGGGACAGGTAACCCGCGCGGCCAACTGGGGCTCGGAGCTTCCCTCTGCGGCGCCCGAGCGGGGACGCCGGGGCTGAGCGGGGCAGGGCGGGGCTGCGGGGCGGCAGCGCGGCCGATGCGGACGCGGTCCGGTCCGAGCGCGGCGGGTGGCACATGGGGACGGCGGCGGGAGGATGCTGCTGCTGCTGCTGCTGCTGCTGCTGCTGCGCGACCTTCGCGCGGGTCTGCCGCTGAAGGGGGGACCGTGGCTGTGGGCGTACGGCGCGGGAGGCGGAGGCTGTGTTTGTGAGACCCTGCCGGAGTCAATGGCGTTCGCCGGTTCGCGCCGGCGGTTTGCGCGATGTCAAATGGAGGTGGCTCGTCCTGAGTTGTCCTGCCGGCCCATCTGAAGTGTTTTCAGTGAGAAGTGTTGCCAAGTAATGGGAGAAGTTATGGGGCGGTTTTTGGTTTGTGCCCGTCTCTTTGTTGCCCGCTCGCTGGTCCGGTCACGTCTCTCAGGATCGGTGGGGAATAGTAAAGCACAGTGTAAACAGGACAGCGTTTGCCATGGAAACAAAAGTTGCTAGGGGATGAATTGCTGCTACGCAGTGGTGCGCTTTGGAGCTGCCACCATCTGTCCCACGTGTTCCCAGACGTTGCGGGTTTAGGTGCTGAAAAAGTTGCGAAGATAAGCTGTTTCCCGTGGCCTGGATGCACGTTCTAAGCCCGTGCTTAATGCAGGTCCACCTCGCAGTGATTCTGTCTCTCTAGCAAGTTTCCCAACATCGCAGCATTTAGTTCCTCAGCCGTAGAGGTGAGACATGCAAACAGACACCAACGCTCAAGAGGACATAGCTACGGCAGTGTTTATTCATCTCCAGCGTAAATTGATGCAGACACATTTCCTCTGTATTTGAGTGAAACTGATTTTCCCACCGTACTCTGTTCCAGTTCCTCTGCCTCATGAGCAAGAACTACAACATCATGTTTGCGCTGCAGCTGAGAGAAGAGATCATCATAAGTCCAATTGCTAGACTGCGTCAGTGAGTCATGTAGGATTGGGAAGCCTTCTTCCCATATCTTTAAGGGATTAGGTTTTCCAAAAGGTAGGAGGACTCTTACTGTAAGTGGAAGAGTCTGAACCCAAGCATATAACATGAAATAGAACTAATTGTGCAGTGCTTAGGAAGAACTAATGATGCTGGCTAGATCTAGTCCTTTTTACTATTTTGTTTCTTTTCATTTTGAGAGCTCATACTACTTGATGCTATCACAGCTCTTTCAACCAAAAGATCATTCTTCTGTTTTGTTTTGTATTCAGGCTTCCAAGCTCTTTATTTATCATTTTGTTCGTATGCTTGACCAAAACCACCAATTAGCATTTTAGATGAATAAAGAAGAACCTGCATAACGTAAGTGGTTAAGTGGTTATGGACTGTGTGTCTCCTGCAGGTAATTCTTCATCAAACTGTTAGAAACACCAAACCACCCTGTATGTTTCTTGACTAATAAACATACAGACAGTGCCACAAGTCCAGGAGAAATATATCTGTACATATTTCTGTCACATTACGTTGTATTTTCTTGAATTAATGGTAACAAACTACAGTTGCTGGTTCAGACTCATCTATCTGCTCTACCTTCCTTCCAGCCTTCTAGAGGAAAAAAAAGGTCTCAGATTGTTTCTTGATGGCAGCTGGAACAAAGCAAGCGAGCTTTGAGATCCCCTTTTATCTGGCCATAACTGGGTCAGGTCCTTCCCTGCCCTGGCCTTGCAAAGTCAGCAGGACCTAGGAATAGTGCCTCCCCCTCTTTTCATTGTGTGATGTCTCCTGCCAGAGGGGAGAACTCTACATATAGATGAACTTGTTCCACTTTCCCTCCATGTGGTGGTGGTCTGGTTTTGGTTTACCTTTGCTTCTTCGAGAAAAATATTTCTGTACTGGATAGGCAGAGCTCTCCTGTTGCTTGCTCTGTAGAGGATGGCAGCTAGCTAGCTATTGAAGAAATGGTAGCAGTGAAAAAAGAGGATTTTCTTTTTCCCTTTCTGTTTGGTCAGGAAACACTCAGCAGGAGAGACTCCCAAGGGACATAAAAAGGCCTCTTTGACTAAGGAACAAATAGTCTTGAAAAACAGAATAATTGCCAGAGTTTCCCCATAGGGGTTCAGGTTATGTCCTTGTGGTGTCATGCCCTCAGCAGTGATTGGGCAGCTTGTCTGGGAGCTGTCTGCTCTGTACCCAGGCCACCACTTGCACAAAGCTGCCCAGACATCTGGTGCCACGCAGGAAGACCTTCCTGCCGTCCCAAGGTTTCTTTGCACCTCACCTGGCAAGGACAGTGCTGTGCGTGTGCTCCGGAGGGCAGTAGCTCTGCACTGTTAGCAGGGAGCAAGCCAGCCCTCAGGCTTGAAGGCATGGGGCCTCCTCTTCCGGAGACTGCAGTTCTGTGAGAGCTTTGAAACCTCACCATGAGTCATAATATGCTTGCCTTTGTAAGATGTTGAGATCATGAAATACCAAACTAAATGCATATTAAATGTACAAAGTAAATGACAGCTGAGGTTACTGCTAGCAGTAAAGAGGAAACAGCAAAGCCCTCTCATTTGACCAAGAATGCAGCCAAATTCCAAAAGTTCAGGAGATCATTGTCATACCAGCACTGGTTTCAGAACTAAGAGCTTCAACTGGCTTCCAGTTCCCACTGGCACGTGCTGGCTCCTGCTTAAACTGAAGGCAAAAATATCTGGTTGATTTTTTATTTTTATTTTTTTCCTTACATAGTCAAACATCTCATACTTAGCAGGATCACCCATTCCTGAAAGGCAGAGGGACTGGAGTCTGCAAAATTGGAAGGTTCTGGGTGCAATGACCGCATGAATCCTTCCTTCCAAGTGAAATTGCAGTGATGATGGCAATTGGATGGACCAGTTGTAGCTGTCTGAAGCTGGTAAATTGAGTTGTGACGTTCAGATTCAGGTATTCATTAACAGTTCCCTTTGGGGTAGGACTTTCTGAACTCTCTAAAGAGAAGCAAGTCAGCTTAAATAACACTGACCCATTGCTCAAGTTTTTTAGGGGCTGGTATTACTTTAATGAATTCAGTAGCATCACACTTATGCATGTTCAGGTCTGGGACTTGCATAATTAAATACAAATTTTCTGTGTTACGGTAACTTCAGTGAAGTGGAAAGAAGAGGGAACATTGTCTGCTATGAAAAGCTAACAAAATTCAGATTTTTATGAGAGTCAGCAGGAGCCTGGGCATCGAATTCTCTAAGGGAGCAGCAATTTGCCACAGATTTAGTATTTGCATTTCACCCTTTGGTGAGCAGCTCAGTGCTATTGTGGCATTCCATCTTTTTTACTTTTGCTGTTTATATTTAAGTGCTGTTTGAATCTAGCTAGGAGTTACTGTGCCAGTGTTTCTCATGGCTGTGAATGTTACATCAGTGTTTAGTCCTGCATTTCAAAAGCTTGGGCAAAAACATTTTTAAGAGCTCACTCAGCAATTAGAAAGTTCGTAAGGTTGCAAACTCCACTTAGCTGATAGAGCTGGAGTCTGCCTGCAAGGCAGTACGATCCCTTGAAAGATGCTGGCTAACACTGTCTGCTTTCTTCAGTCTCCAGAGTAACCATCACTAAGTGTGAAGGATGGGGACCAGGCATTCTACCTGTGGGAGGGATGTTTCTGCAGCACCTTTGGGCTCTGTTGAGCCCATTTGCTTGAGCTCAGTCACTGCACGCAATGTTACCGGGCTCATTACCAAGGCTGCTTTCACTCATGTTACCTGGAATATACACAGCCAACTTTGCTTTCCTTACCACGTAACTTTGCATGAAACCTTTCATTGCAGGCAGGAAGGATGAGCTCCTATGCTGACATCTGCGGGTCCAAGCACGCACAGGGCAGTTCCGAGGGAGGTTACCAACGCTACGGAGTTCGGTCCTACCTGCATCAGTTTTATGAGGACTGCACAGCTTCAATTTGGGAGTATGAGGATGATTTTCAGATCCAGAGATCGCCTAGCAGGTGGAGCTCTGCATTCTGGAAGGTACTGCCCATTGCTGGTTATTGGGGAGGGAAAAACTGATGCTGAGATGTTCACATGTAACTAATGATTCTAGATATTCATCCAGAAAACCCTTGCTGCTCAGTTTTCACTGTGATGAGTGAATAATAATCTGACTTAGCACAGGACTTTTTGTTTGTCTAAACCAAGATACAGCAGCTTTCAGGGGAGTGCCGGAGTTCTGGAATCCTCTGTTTTCTATGTCTCTGAAACACCCAAGTCTTGTTAGGGGCAGGGTTTTCCAAATTCAAAAGTGTAGTAGTCCCCTCAGGTAATAGCAAATGGTAATGGTAGGTTAACAACACAACCCTGGGTCTGTGTGAGTTGAGCTTCACAAAAAAAACAAAATCAAAAACAAAAACAAAACAGCAACAACAAAAAAACACCCAACCAGCTATAAGCTCTCCATGAAGATCAGGAAACTTGGAGAATCTGAGAGTGCCAGAGGTCGGAAGGGATCTGTGGAGGTTATCCAGTGCAGCCATTCTGCTCTGATGGTGGGGCCATCCTACGTGAACGAAACTTTGCACTTGTGGTTGAATTGTGCTAGAAATATTATACGAACATACATGAGAAGCGTTGAATATGACACAGACTAGCAAGGACAGAACTGTTGGTGCTAACCACCACCTAAAGCTAAAGAAATAATTAGTCAAGCAGTGCTGGGGTTAGATGGTAATTTTCCCTGTGCTGGGCCTTTGGACATCAGGTGCTTTTCAGAAGTACAGATGCATATGATGTTGTTCCCAGAAATGTCAATATTGAATTATATAAATAAAAACTGTAAAAAGAATGTTCCTCTGTGTATTCTAGTTCTAGTAGAGCCACTCAAAAGAAAAACATTGGCTTAAGAACAACGAACTGTGTCTGCAAGACACTTTGAAGCTAGAGGCTCTCTGGAACCACTTCCTAATCAAAACCTAAAAGGTCGTATTCACTGTTACCTTTTCTGTTTTCCAGGTCGGACTCGTCTCTGGGACGGCTTTCATGCTGATTGGTTTAATGGTTCTTGTAGTGGGTTTTCTTGTGCCACCGAAAATCGAAGCTCTTGGGAAAGATGATTTTATTGTAGTGGATACCCGTGCCGTTCAGTTTAATGGGTCCCTTGATATATGCAAGCTGTCAGGAGCAATCTTGTTTTGCATTGGAGGAACCGCCATGGCAGCATGTCTGCTGATGGCTGCTTTTGCTAAAAGTTACTCCAAAGAAGAAAAGTACCTCCAGCAAAGATTTAAAGAGAGGATAGCAAATATAAAAGCCCCTACAAACCCAGTCACAAAAGCGCCAGCACCAGGAGAATCAAAGATACCTGTCACTTTGTCCAAAGTTCAAAGTGTCCAACCCTTATCTCAAACCTGACCCTTTGGTTTTGTTTCTCACTTGCAGATCACTTCAGTGGAAAATATCAGCGGTTGTTGGCATTCGTGCTAGTCAATTACAGTATCAAATGCTCTGCTATACAAATGCACAGCCGATTGGGAGGCCGTTCCAGTACCAATTTAGGGTTGGAAAAATTTAAATCACGTGATTAGAACTGTAAGCAGTATACTCGGTATATTCAAAATTTTTAATCTGTGTTCATACAGTAAGACCTTGCAGCAATGGTTAAGTAGTTTGCTTGCCAGATTGCATCCCTAAAAAATAGAAGGTGCATTCATGACAGCTATGCCAGGAATACCCTCCACCCTTAACATTTAGGTTAGTTGGTGTTCTATTTTGTTTCCTCTTTGTCTTCAAAGTACTTTTACTGCCTATTTCTGCTATCCAGGAAGCCAAGATTCTGCCCTTGTAATTTGCACTTGTCATCCTGTCACATGCTACTGTCTGTACTGAAGTAAAACGCACAGGTAAAACATACACGGTGTTGCAGTGCCCTTAGCTGGATGCTGGCACACTTCCCAGTAACGTTACTTTCTGGGAAAGACAAATTTTACTCAATCCAGAGTTACAGCTAGACTTTGAGAACTGCCACTTTTCTCTTAGTCATTGCCCTGTTAAGAGAAATACAAAATAAAGATGAGGAATGCAGAGAGGAGGAGGAGCATCATACTCGTGTTCCTTTGGATCGGTATTGTTTCTTTCATTACGTTGTATTGTTTGAAGCTTATACAGGTTTTCAGTTGTGGCCAGGCGTGGATTACTAGGTGTGGTTTGACATGCCCAGGCCCCATTTTGTGTCGGGACGTTCATGCTAGCTCAGATGTCCTTTACGTACTTATCTAAAGACATTTTGAAATGCTGTTTATATTTTTATAGATTATAGAAAACGATATGCTTATCAGATACGTATGTGTAAATGCTTACCTGAGGACTCGTTCTTTCCCCAGAGACTCATAATTATTTTCTCACCCAGGGTAATTATTTCACTGTCTTAATCTATGGATTTAAATTCAACTGTATAAAGAAAGATGTGAAATTTGTACTCTCTGATGATACGTGCCACCTTATAGTTCTGTCTATTTTTTTGGAATGGATTGAATAAAATTCTAGGCCTGAGCCAACCACAGATTTTGTGGGAAGTCTCTTTCTGGTCAGTTTCTCCGATTCAGTTAGAAAGGAGAAGTTGGCAGTTGCAACTCACCAGTCTGATAATGCAGTCTGTATTTTCAGAGAGAGTGCGTGCTGGATCAAAAAGCTTCTGCACAGTAACAAGTATGCTGTAATAGCTTTGCTCCTTTCCTTGATAAAACATTCTGTGGTCTGTGACTCAGTTCAGACTTCCATGTTATAAATAAATCGGAATATATTAGGAAGTTTCAGCTGAGTTTGCAACAATTACTGTGGCTGACAACAACATCAGAGGTAAAATTTTCTTCTGAAAGAGATGAGAACTGCCTGTCTAAGCAATTCAAGTGAGGTGTCCAAATGCTGGCACTAAGAAGTCCAGTTAAGAGCTTGTGGCAAGCACTTAATTACATAGAATGCAATGAAACATGTTTTTTGGAGTGCTTCTTACAATTTGTTGGCAGCTATATATATAAGACGTGCAAAAACACACTGCTTAAAAAGTAAGATTGTAGTCTCAGGGGAGAAGCAGATAAAAAATAGTGTGGAAGAGGAAAAGGTGAAGAAAGTGAGAAGAAGAAGGAGCTGTGTATTGTTTAGAAAGAAAGCCAGTGAGAACTTGATGGGGGGATGAGGTGCACTGGTTACTCACAAGGACCAGAAAGAGGAGAAGAGCTGAAGTTCCAGTGCTCGTTAGCTATTCCAGGTAGACTGCTTATCGCTTTCTTTCCTAGCTGAGAGGAATTTTGTTTACTACTGCTTGCTTTCATTGCAGTCAGGTTATCGGTACATGGGCAGCAGAGACTCAAGCTGTCTTGACCTTTCCAGTGCAATTTTTAGCTTAAAATTTGTTTGTGGAGGGGATGTGACATTTTAAGTTTTACACAGAGGTTAGCTGAAGGAGCTGAGGATGATGGCTCCTGCAGATGGTACTGAGTCCTATCTCTGTGCCTTTGTTTTGTTAGGACAATAGTGAAAATTTGACCAAAAGTCAACAAAACAAAACAAAAAAAACGGAACAGAACCCCACATGTAGGTGCGTGTGTGCGAGTGCTGCTAAATCTTGTCCAGAGGACAGCTGACCTGACAGCAAACAGAGCTGCAGCAAGCATTCGGTCACACTGTGCATCATTCCTGCAGAACTGAACGTGCTTTGACAGTGTGAGAAAGGATGAGTCATGCATGGCATTAGCCAGGGTTAGGAGAAAGAAAAACCCTCAAGGATCGCACTAATGCTTGCTGGGATGAGAAACGTGCTGGAGATACAGGAGCTGCAGCAAAGCTGGTTGCACTGTCACAGCTAATGTTGCCACATACATTTCATCTTGTTAAACCCTTGTTAAAGTTATTCAGAGATTTTCCAACATTGAGAACTCTGAAGGCTGGAACCTTTCGGAACAGAGACCCTGTGCCACACAGCGCTTTTCCAGAAACAGGAGTATAAAGATATTCTGTTATTAAGAAGTCACACACCAGGAAGCTTAAGACTCATTAGAAATGTTTTTGGGATTGTAATGTTTTAACACTCTCGCCCTTTGGCACGGGAACTGAAGCATGGGAAGAGCAGAGGACATGTGCTTTTTATGTTCCCATGGAAAATGCCAGAGATGCAGCCCCCAGGCTCCCTGGAACCTTCCAGTGAGTGTGAGGACGGTCTGTCCTTGCATCTCTCTTTTCTCCACCGCTCATCTTTTCCCATCCCCACCAAATCACAGAGCGTGCACTCTGGGGCTGTCTGGGACTTCACGTACAGACAGCGGCTGCCATCACCTTTCCAAAGGACGCACTGATGTATTACTTAGTGCAAATAAAATATGGCTTGGACATCAGAGACCTGATTTCCCTCTGGTTGACCTCCCTGCTCCCTGCCTTAGTAATTTCTTCACATTCGCCCTGTTTCTTCCCCTTCTTCTAGCCCTATATATCTTAAAGTTTCAGTGAATACCCTTTTAACCCAACAACGTTTTCTCTGCAATGTTAGCAAAAGAAATAACATTTTTCAGTCTGACTTATAGCGAATTAACTTGGATTGATGCATGCTCTCCTGATGGTTAGGTCTGCGTTCTCTACCATACTGTGCAGGTAAAGCTTCTCATCTGTTCGCTCCTCCTCCCTCCAGGCTGTCTCGACCCTTCTATTTTCAATTTGCCCAGTGAGTCACAGCCTAAGGCTGAGAAGCAGAAGTATCCTCATCTGAGCTGTCTGATAAGCACATTTAGTTCCCAGTCTCTGCTACAGCCTCAGCCTGCCATTTCCAAGTATGAGCTTTCTAATCACGCACAAGTGCAAACAAACAGATCTTAATAAAAGCAGCAGCATGGGGAGGCTGCAGCACCTTGACCAGCAGCCAGAGGAGAGGCTTGGCAGGCAGAGAGCAGCACGGAGCCTGCGTGCTGTGCAGCCTGCTGATCAGCCCCCAGAGCTGTGAAAGCCTGTGTGGACAGCAAAGACTGCAAGAACCAAAGCTGGAGGCACTTCGCAGGTTGCCTTCTATCAGAGGGCTAAAATAAAGGCATCAGCACATCCGCTCACTCACACCAGCCCATCATGCTGCCATTACACAGCAGGCTGCTCTCTAAGCTGTCCTGGGATAGCAATACAACATAACGTGACGCGCCACACAGAAGCAACTTCTGGATTTTGCCAGGTCATCCTCATGGCACAGTGTGTCCCTGAGGAGCACCGCCACAAATAGGGAGACCCCTGTAGGATCCTCCTCCTGTTTCCCGTATTTGGATTGTGTGCTTCTTGTGCAATCTTCTGATGTCTGGCACACAATCCACTCACACCCTTTATTTCCTCCGCTCTTATCAGGACGCCAGGCAGACCGCACAGCGCGTGCTTCCTGTGTTAGTTCACTTGATGTACATTAAGCAGGGCAAAGCTCAGCTTTGCTGTCAGACAATTTACAGAGGGACTGTTACGAAAATAATGTCTGCATATTAACAACAAGTCAGGCATTTCTCATGGCCGTGCAAACAGAAGAGACGGCGTGCAAGGAACTGGTTTCATTGTTTTGTCAAATCACTTGCAGCTGCTTTTTGAAGGTCCACTTTTTCCATCATTTACCATTTATGGGTTTTAGCAAATAAAGATGGAAGATTATTTCTAAATGCAGCTAATAAGCCAGTCAATTTAATGATGCAGCAGATATGCTGCTCCGGTAATCACTTGTGCCTTCAGGCCGTTGCCTAGCTAAAAGCAGCCTCCAGCCTGAGGCCACATGGATGAGCCAGCCGAGCCCTTTCTCGAGGTCATTATTTCCCTGCCTCTGCTCTTCTATCAGCTTCAGTGCTTGCTGCCCTTTCTCTCCATGCCTCACCTAGCAACCTTATGCCCTGACATTTCCCTCCTAAGCTCCATGTGTTTTCTGACAGCTCTCGCTCAAACATTCAGTTCTCACCTGACCCCTCGCAAGGTGATTTTTTTCTTTTCCATCAAACTGGAGCAAAAACATGTTGAGACAGAATCCTTCTGCTGAGCGCGTTTCCGCTGCCTCCAAGAAGTGTAGATGGTTGGAGTGCCCTGGTATGCACCAGACAGGTGGGGGGCCCCCCTTTCTTCGCAGGAGCATAACCAAATGGGCTCACCTGCACCTGACCCTGCAAAGTTAATCCACACTGTCTACGCAAAGCAGAGCAGAGGAGGTTGCTGAGACCCAGCAGTAGTTTCTTTCAGCTCTGTCCTGCAGCCGAGCTCTGAGGGCAGGTTGAGTCTCTGGCAATATTCTAAAACTGCTTTAGGATCTGCTCTCACTTGCCCTGAGAGCCAAGGTCTCCAGTTTCCCCCACAGTAAGACAAAACAGTCTCTTAGAGCACTTGTGACATGAGCTGAGTCCTTTGCTGCCAACACCCATTAAAGGGAGGTGATTGCACCTCAAAAAATCACAAAATGGACTTTGACTAGATCATGCGGACTTTCAGACAGTCACACAACTGTCGAAAGCAATGGGTTATTTGGTTTAATTATGCCTCACCTTTAAACATATGTCTCTGAGAGCTGCAGTCAGATCTTTGCCCTGACAAGGTGCGCTCTCCAGGTGTCCCAACCGCTGACCCAGTAGGGGCTCCCTACTGAGGGGCATCCAGGGCTCCCCTCTGAACCCAACCGTGTTTTCTCCAGGCACAAAGCACAGAAGCATAGCCTGTGGTATAACCCTCAAGATTCCACAGAAATCCATCTACCTGAACCAGCTTCTGTTAAGGTGGCTCCAGAGCTGGCTGCCTCATCTCACTCCACAGATGCATCGTGGCACCATGTTGAGGGCTTTGCTCCTAAAGACATCTGTGTGCTGCCATGCATATCCATAGGGTTTTTCTGCAGGGAACCTAGCACACGGGCCTACACACACAGTTCAAGCACTGCACTGAGTCCTCACACCCAGAACATCCAGCTGTGCATCACTGGATCCTTGTTTAGAGAATGCGCCTTGCTATATCCAGATGTGCTCTGCAAGAGCTTTGTCACCCACATGTGTCATACCTGCACTCAGACACTGCAAGGCCTTCAGACCTTAGCAAAATGCAAAAACCACAGATGTTAAAGAAAATAATCTGCATCCCATGTCTAAGTGGGGATGTAACATAGCGTAGGCTTGATGCTTGTAAACATGGTGAGCAGTAAAGAAGTAAGAGAGGCTAGAAGAAACACAAGCCAGGAAAATGAATGGGTATAACACCAATATATATGTGCTTCTAAAGTACATGGTTTCTTATGGCATGGAAGTCATGTGGATCCTTTTTGATATGGACATGATATGCACACTTCATTTGCTGGTGGAAGTAACAGGCTTTCAGTGACAGAAGCACTGAAGAGGTTTAGCTACCCTACCTTTCTTTTTGTGTGATGTCATTTAGAACTGTGAGGTTCTTTAAGAAATGAAGTCTTCAGTCACCTTGAGCTAGTCTTTGTGTTGCATGAAAAGAGAAATAGTCTTCATTCATTTCACTTTCTTTGTGGATAGAGAATGCTTTTAGCCAGCAGATACAAATCCCAACCCCTGGCTTACCAACTTAATTTCTGTTGGTGCTAGCTCTGAGGGAGCGACAAGAGAACAGTAAGGAAAGGCACGAAGGTTTTTTCCTAGGATGCTCACTTTGCACTGACAGTCTCTAACCAAGAAAAGATGTGGAGCGTAGATACTATTTTTGGAAAGATCATTCATCACAACCAAAGTGGGAGAAACAAATTCAGCAGAGAAACAGAGGAATGGTATCTTGTAGGAAAGCGCAGTCCATGGCAGAAGAGGAAACAAGGATAACTTAGCACAAAGGTATAACTGGGGAGTCTGGAGTACAGTGTGACTGCTCATTCCTGACAACATTTCCTCAGTGAGACAGAGGAAGTATACATCAGCACCCTACTCAAATCCAGCAGCCCTTTCCAACTGAGAGAGGTAGAAAAGTCTGTGTATCAATGAATGCTGAGGGTTGAATATGTATTTTTTCCTCAAGAGCATAAGAATCAACTGACCCATGTGAAAGGAAAGGAATGGGGCCCTGTCACATACAGAAACTACATTTCACTTCTGAGAGAGAAGCAGAAATACATTTGTTGATGGAACACAGTGATTTAATAAAGCTTGATTGCAATCATGGCAGAGAATTAAGAAGAGTGTAGTTGGCAAGGTACTCTTGATTATTTACTGCATAGAGGGTAGGGTTAAACATATTCAGCCAGGGCCTCTCTCACTGAATCATGAGATTCACAGTGGATCCCTCTTGTTTTCTAAACTCCTTGAACCACAGAGGTGAGGATTCCAGGTGTTGCTGAATCTACTGCTAGTCCCAGACTTTATCCACAATTTAAGTCTAAAGGTACAATCAAAGATATAATCTTAGTGCGGCTGACCAAACTTAAACAAATAGTCATTTACCGAGGATCTGCCTCAGCAAGACAGCTTGATGTCAAGGTGTAAGGTATCTCTGTAACCTTGAGAGGAGTCCTGGCTAAAGGGGAGATCCTGTCTTGTGGCCTGCTGCCATCAGGAAAGCTGAAGGGGCTTTTGAGCTGCTCACTGCTTATGAAGTAACATGGTTGACTCATTAGTCATAGTTTTGGTGCATGCCCAGTTGGCCTTCAGCTTTTGAACCACGGATCTGCCATCAGTTCCCTGAGCACCTAAGTTTGAGACTGTACTGTGGTCATCATTTGTTTTGGTGTTATATGTCTTGGGCATTTCATTGCCTGCCTTATTAAGGATTTGGGTGCAGTGGCCAGAATAAAGGAAGAAGCTGAGGAGGGAACACCATCACAACTCCATCTCCTGGGTGTTCCAGGGAGTGCTATTAAGATTGCCCCCATAGCTATGCTCAGCTATGAGTGAGAACTGTGCCTTTCTGACATACCTCATCTGGGCCAAAAAGAGATGGCCACTACTGCTCCACAGGATATATGATTACAGCAGGCCAAAGCCTGAAGGGTGAAGCTGACCTGTCAGTACTACACTTGCCCCTTGCCGAGGCATCAGTGAAAGCACTGATTTGATCTGTATCACCCCTATTAATTTTGCCTTGTTATGCACTAGGTCTTCCCAAGATGCTCCTTGCACAGCAACAGCCCCTGCAGCAGTGACACCTGGCTCTAGAAACATTCAGGTGTGGGATACAAGGACCCTTCTCTGTATCTGGTACCTTCCCATTTATCTAAGCTGCAATAATCCAAGTACCCAGCAGCCAGGTTCCATTTTTTTAACAACCCATGCCTCATATACCTGATGCTCCTCTGCAAAAAGACTGAAGGAGAAAACCCCAAATTACAAATGCTGCTGTAGAGAAAAGCACTCACAGAATCACAGAACTGTAGGGGTTGGAAGGGACCTCTAGAGATCATCTAGTCCAACCTCCCTGCCAAAGCAGCTCCCTAGCCCAGGTTGCACAGGTAGGCGTCCAAGCAGGTCTTGAACGTCTCCAGAGAAGGAGACTCTGCCACCTCTCTGTGCAGCCTGTGCTAGTGCTCCGTCACTGCACTCTTAAGATGTTCCCACGCGCATTTGTGCGGAACTTCCTATGCTTCAGTTTGTGACCATTTCCCCTTGTTCCATTGCCACACACTGATGAGAAGAGTCCAGCCTTGTCCCGTTGCCTCCTGCTCCTTAGATATTTATAGACATGGAACAGATCCCCTCTGACTCTTTTCTCAAGGCTGAACAGACCCAGGTCTCTCAGCCTTTCCTCGTAAGAGAGGTGTTCCATGCCTTTATCATCTTTGTAGCCCCAACTAACTCAACTCTGTATATCTACATGCTTACTGTTAACAAAAACTCTGCCATTTTACCATACCGATCTTCACCTACACACCACCTTTACAAGCTACGCTTTACTTCACACTTGTTAAAAAACCAGCATCTGACTTTGTGGCAAAGGGAGTTACATGATATTGCTTAACACTGGGCTGCCTTTTGTAGGTTCCAGCTAAAGTCTTGCCTTCCTGTGAAGTCAGATGCTTGAAATTACAACAGAAGTGGGAATTTTAAAGTGGATCCCAAGCAGCACTTGTCTTTCCACATCATCTAATTTTAGGCTAATTCTTAAGCTGCCTCTACAGCCAGTCAGTCCGTTAAGGGGGACACAGCTAGGATCTCAGATATTTTGCATCATCCTCTAGAGGGCCGTTTTCCTTCAGTCACAAACTGGGCAACCTGGAGAAAGGGCGCCATAGCCACAGAGGTTGAGCGTGCTGAGTCAAGCGCTTGGATTACCTGGCTGCTACTTTTTGTCACATGGAAGCCTAGAATGCCATGGGGCCCCCTCCTGAAAATCAGTGGTGTTTGGAACATAACTTGGGTTTTCAGGAGACTAACTTCAATCAGTTATCAGGAGATTAACTTCAATCAAAATGTATCTTATGTGTTGGTTTTGGAGTCTGGAAAAAGTAAATGCCTTTAAAATGATTTTCCAGGTAACATTTGGATTAGGAGCTTGATTTCACCTGCTTCGCTTGCGTATCAGTGGAACAGAATGACGGGAATCCAGAAAATAAAAGTGAACGTGTACAAACAATTCTTACAGGAGAAAGACTTTGTTTTTGTTTTTGTTTTTGTTTTTCCCAAAGAAACACCCGGATTCTAATCAGAGAATTCACAGCATAAATAGTACAAGAAAACTGTGCCTTTGAAAATCTGTTAACCATCATCATGAATCCACATGTTCTTGCTGTGTAGAAGTGTGACTCATTTTACGGAGAATTAGATTCCTTCTTGCCAAGCAATAGATTTTGAAACTGTTTAGGGATTAGACAACAAATAAAACCTGCATTTTGAGTTAAATTTTGGTTTCACTTGGGGCAAAAAATACTTCAAATTGTGTTTAGGTTAGTTTATTCAATTGTAAATGTTAGGACTAAGCATCATCTGCAAGGAAAATACGAACATTTGAAGGTACTCATAGTTATTGCATAGATTTTTTGGATGTCTGCCTACTGTTTCAAAATATCCCATTGTTTAAGGCAGAAGTCCTCCCTGCAGCAGCCTAGGACTGAAGACCTTTGAATGTGTTGCTGTCACCTGCTGCAGAAAAGGTATTTGCTTCCTTACTTGAATTTTCCATATCCTTTCCACTTTTTTACGACTGAACTTTCTCCCAGACAGTTTTAGGTTGCTATTTCCATTTCACTTCAGTGTTTTAAGCATTCTGGACTTGATTCAGCAAAGAACAAAAGCATGTACATAACTTAAGCAAAATATCAACCTTTCAGAAGGTTAACTATTGCCAGATTTTGTGACTTTTTTCCCCCCCATCATCATAGCAAATTTCACTTACTTACAATCAATAGTATTTCTCCCATTACTAAAAGTAGAACACTGCTAGACCACCACATATGCACATTACTTGCACGTGCAGCATGAGTACATAAAAATGAACTTAAAGTATTTAAGTTAATGCAAGCATGTCCATGAAGAATACTGTAAAGATATCAGATGGTTTACCTGTCTATTGCCATGTCTAAACCACTTTTTTTTTTATTAAAATTCAGATTGAAGACCATCAGCCACCTAAAAAATCCTTGAGCTGCAACTCATAAAGTCATCCTGATTGTTTAAATATAATAATCCTTCCTTGAGATATTTCATTTTATACTGACATGTATTATCTAATAGTTATTTTAATGTAACTTTGGAATAATTAATCAAAATACCCAAGCAGCTCTCCTTTTCTCAGTATTTTCAAGTAACACGTGATTTTTTTTTTTCCTGCATGCAGGTTTATTTAGATGAGACTGAGACAGAGAAAGGAACACATTTTTTCTTTGTTTTCAACCTTTCCTTTCCAGAAATTGTTATTTTGACTCTGATATGTCAGCTCACTGAAGCATTAAATAAAATTTGATGAAACCTGCATCTCTGTGGGATTTAAGAATACGCTTTAGGGCTTTGCTGAAATTGGGAATTAATTCCCAATATTTGTAGACTATAACAAGGGTTAAATTATTGGCATACTTTCTTTCATGGTTACAATGCCATAACTACACAATCTGATCATCCTGAAGTTCTAGTGATGGCAGAATCCTAATAGCTGAAAAAGTCACTAGGTTTATAGATAACATCAGTCACCCAAAGCTAAAAATTGACATCAAACTGACCTCGATTTGAAACAAAAGCAGAAGTGTCTGTGTGCCAGTTCTTTTTTAATAGCAAATTGTTTTTAAAAGTAATAAAAAACATGTTAAAACAATGTTGTACAGAAGCTTAATAAAATAGCACTCTATAAGCTTAAGAAAAAAAACATTTCTCAAGTAAAACTGAGTAAAGTCATCACCGCAAATTCACATACACAAAAATATTTTTAGGAAAGACCACACATATGCATCATGATTAATTTCTCTGTTAACATCAGAATAGTTATGTTATGCATAAATTGCTTTTCTCTGTACAAGAGAATCAGATACAAAGAACGTTTTCTGTACTGAAAGTGTGAATGATATATCTCCATTTCTCCAAAGTCCAGTTTGATATTCTGAAATAAAATATTCAATCTTTCTTACGTGGTGAACAACAGAGAGGAAAACATTTTAAAGGCTGTGTAATGCTCACTGGGATTTTCATGTACCCATGACAGACAATTACCACATTACAGTTCCCTAGAATTTACTTTAAGCTTTTAAATAACTTTTACTGAGACAGAGCTTCCTGGTCTGGCTAGTTCAGCATTTTTTGATGGCTTTCAGGCTACTGCATACATAATTCCACTGCAAGATTACCTATAAAGGTGCGCTAGAGGACTACAGTGTGTCATTTTCCTCATTAGCACTTGTAGTTATTTTATTCATCCTGTTTTGGGATTATTTTGTTGTTAGTTGGTTGGTTGTAGTTTTGCTTCTCTTCAAGAATCATCTTAAAATTCCCCAAATAAAATAACTGTTGCTTAAAAGCTGGGCTAAATTAGGATCTTAATTTGAACAGAATACAAGGTAATATTCTACTTTGTGAGACAGTTCAATAGTGGACATGTAAATCACATATTTCAGAGTTACAGCAGAGCAAACCATCCCAACATTCCTATGTCTTTTAACATTATTTTAAACTCACATTGCCAGTTCTCAGGAACATGCTGAAGGATCTCTACATATTTCACATCCATTGGAAAAAAAAACATCTTTAATAGTGGTAGAAAAGCGAGGCTATTTCTATGAGTTTCAGTCACAATAAATTGTCAAACAGTGCTTCAAGTTCAATTTGTTCCTGAATGTAATTTTAGTCTTGACAGCACAAAATCAACAAAAATTACATTTAATTTCTCATCGTCATAATTTACCAGCATTAATGATAAGGAAACCCACTATATATTTTTTTTAAATTAATGGAATTATGCTCAGGGCTGTATTTCATGATTTACAAATAATTGCTGTTACTAACAGAGACATGGTAAGAGTGATGGGGTTGATGTCATTAAGAGAGTTAATACTGGGGATCAGTGGCTTATTTTCTAATGCAAATTAAGCCAGAGCCTATCAGGAACCTGCTAACTCAAAAAGATGATAAAAAGCTTTCATGCATTAAGGCTATGAAAGGGATTCATAAGCACAACAATAGTTGCTGAATTTTACAGTAAACCTGTAATCTTGTATTAATGTGTTTCATATTAAAATAGCTTCGTTGATAACAATGATTTTGTGCTATTTTCAGTCTGAATCTGGGCCTCCTCATTTTTTTCCATTAATAAGTTAGATTTCACTTGAAATGCAGTCAAACTGATCTGCTACATATCTGATCTGCTGCATACCCCTGCTTTATTCTTTTTTCTTTATAAGAAAATTCACTGCTTAGGACAGTGACAACTGACAAAACTTATTTCTGCAAGTGGGAATAAGCTGCAGCATTGTAGGCTGTCAGCCTATCTTCGCAATGATAAACAAGTGCTATTTAAGAATGCATAAATCTAATTATTCCAATTAAAATACTGAAAAGCCACTGTTCAATGATAATAGGACTCATAGTGCATCTTATCTTCTGTCCTTTAAGTGAGCAAAGCATTCTATTTCTATCTTGAAGATACGCCTGGAAATAGAGTATACCATGTGGAATTTCAGTGGGAAAAGCTACTTATATCCTCCTTAAAGTCACAAATTATTTCTGTTTTCTAAACAAACCTGCAAAGAAGTTCTGATATTTAACTTGTTTATTTACCATTTTTCTTGAAAAATGTCATTCATATAGTTGATTCTGCTATACTGATAACCATCTTATACCACAGAATAGTTTATTTCTAATGTTTCTAACATTATTCTACAGCAGCATTAAATTTTTCCTCTCAAATTTCATCAGAAAAATCACAACATTGAATTATTTTCACAAGATATTTAGTAGATATTAATGTTTGTGTTCTATTATCCTATATGTCATTATTATTTCAAGACTCAGTATGAGGGTACTCAATCTATCTTCCTGTTTTAAGTTACAAAACGCATAATATAACATGCTTGAAAGTATCGTAATGTTTCATTTTCCATTAATTACATTTTCTTATATCTATGCAACTGCAGCATAGTCATTGCTCGGGTCCTTTTTTTCACTTTCCTGTGGACTGGTGATTGTCACCCTTGGATTTCTGGAAGTTTTTTCGAGATGAGAATCAACCTAGACAAAAAAAAAAAAAGACAGTTACCTGATGAAGTTACCTAAGATTTCTCCTCATTTCAAGAGAGAGTTGTCATTTTGTACTAAAAACTCCGCAGGGAATTCTTAACACAATTTTTTTTTTCCTGACAGTGAAAAAATTAACATTTTGTTTAGCATAGGATTATTTCGCCTCCAAAGGAGAAAGTACTCAAATTTAGAGGTTTTTCCCCCCAAAATGGAAAAATGTCCAGTTTGACATTTCCTTCTAAAGCGTATGTTCACTCACTCTATTGCCATAAGTAATTTCAGCTTCTCTGAAAACAAAACAAAAAAATCCATTACTATGTCAAGCATAAAATAAAATTGGGGCAAAAGAAAAAAAAAAACATTATGTGACTCCATTCTCTTTGAAAAATGTTTTTGTGTGTAATACAGGAACAGAAGAAAGCCTAGTTGCAAGGAAATGAGAAACCATTCCCAGTGTCCCAATTAACAGAGGAAGGGTCTCATTTTCAGCAGTCTGTAGGCAGCAAATGTGAAGTAATTTGTTCAGCTTCTAATACTCAAAAATACAGGTCTTCCTAGATCTAGATTTTTTTCTGTTAAGCGTAAGACTTCATCTCCTGTGTTCGGTTCATCTGACATTCAAGGGAGTCCACTTGATTCTTCTGGGCTGCATCCCTCCAACTAATCTAGCAGCATGTTACCAGGACTCTGGAATTAATAGGATATTTGATTTTAACCTGACTAAAGCACCTTGCTTTCAAGAGCTTATTCATTTCCATTGTCTTTTCCTCTTTCTTAGGAAAAGAAATGAAACTTCCATATAGTAATAGCAAGTTCTCTTTATAACTTCTGTGAAAGTCAGTTCAGAACAAAAAACAAGGCACCGAGGTTTCATGAATACATCTTCCTGCTCTGTCCTAAGGATAATGTAGTGAGGAAGTGTAAAACGGTTATGCTTTTCAGGAAATTGCAAGATTCTTCTTTCTTTGAAAATTCAGCATACTCAGGAAAGAAGGACATGCAAGTTCATCAAATAGTGAGAATCATCTGCTTTCTCAGTTGGAAGGCATATAGTTAATGATGTAACCAAACTACTTAGATTAAAAAAAAAAAGCAAAAAAACCCAGCTTTTCCCACACATTCAGGTCTATTAAGGTCTCTCCAAGACTTATCTAGAGTGAGATACTTACAGACTATCTAAGAAGCTTAAAACTGACAAAATGAAGAACTGTAACAAATGGAAAGAATACGTGCTTACCTGGTTCTGACTGCCAGAATAATCCTCTTTTATGTCCTCTTCATGCATAAGATCATCTTGGCTGTTCATCTGCTCCACCCCCCCACCATTTTCATTTATCTTGCCACTGAACTGTGTGAGCTCTTCCTCTGACTGATTAACATTCTCTGTTTCTTCTGTGCTGTGTTCATAATTCCCATTTAACGCATTCTCATATTCTCCTCCTCTATTACTTTTCCTAACAGTTTCCCCACTCTCCCCTCCGTTCACTTCTGGAAGTTCTTCCTTTTGTTTATATGCTTCCTCTTCTCCCCTGTCATCTTCCTCGTCTGCATTTTCTTCTTCATCTACAGTTTCTGCTGGTCTCTGAAAGGAAAAGCGGCATTATGAGGCATTTTTAAACAGAATTCAAGGCAATTCTGAAAGAGGACAGCCATCAGAGTCATGATTACATCATTACCAGGGAGTAAGTACGCTAACCGGAGGTTTGTTTATACGGAGAAAAAATGACGCTCCAGTTGATACTGCAAATTGCACTCATTTTACACAAACAATGTGTTAATGAGATTTAGATGTATCTCACTGGGTTAATCAGTTTGACTATACTAAAACAACTGGAATGAGCTAGACTTAATTATCCCAGCAATAGATACTTTGCACCAGCTATTCCGATCTGTCTAACATTCTGGCATCTGGTACTTTACTTTTTCTCTCCTATAAAATAGGAAAATAACATCACTAGTCCACAGAGTGTTGTCAAGTTTCACCTATGAACCAGACCACACCATGTCGATCAGTCTGGTTGCAACTTCTCTTCTACGCATCCACAAAAAAGTAGCAAGAGAGATGAGATAGATAGACCCACTGGTCACTTCCAAAATGTCTCTTTCCAAAGACGCCTGTGTGGGTTTGGATAGTTAGGACTTGTTCAACATTTATTAATTAATTTTTCCTGTATAATCAGAGAGGAGAAATAGGATCTTGTTCCATACTGAAAAAGACCAAGCATAAAATCACTAGAGATAAAGCTGCTAGCAGCATGATTTCATGACAACCTGGGAGACTGATGTATGTGCTGTCTAGTTTTTGCCATTTGTCTTCTAGTTTCAACTTTTAAGATTCACCTGACTATTCAGTGAACCACTGCCCCTTCTGCCAAGATGACTTGTGTACTTGTGCTCAAGTTTGAAAGAAAATAAAGAGTAAAAGTTCCATGGGAATGAAATTGTAACTGCTTCCCACACAGTCACATTAGACTAAATCTAAAGCAAGCAACCTGAGAGCAAAATATAGATTCTCTTTCAATGAAACATATTGGGAATTCTACTATCATTAACAGCTCCTTTAGGCAGGCAAGTTTATCCTACAGCTTGCAAGTTCTGTCTTATAAAAACCCCTTTTCCTCACTAGTAGTTTCATTTAAAAAAAAATTCTCTCATTATCTTCAGCATATAAGAGTCACGTCAAGAATCCCAGTAACTGATTGAAGTCTTTTGATGAGACACCCTGCTTTTACTTTGATGTTTAGGTAGCAATGTAAAACTATTTCACTTTGCCCATGCAAAAAAATTCCACTGACAGAGCATCAAAAAGGACAAGTTATTTCACTGTGATAATCCACAGAACAACAAATTACTAGAAATGCTACACGGTTACCTGACCGTGTATATAATGGCTCCTAAAGTACCCTTTGAAGTATAATGGTTTCTATATGGTTTTTATTTAAGGCTTCCTAACTACCTCTCAATATAAAACCAGCCTTGTTACTTCTGAAACAAAAATTAAACAAGCCAAGTCTTTAGAGACTTTCAAAAAAGTTGACACACAAAGCAGACTTGAGCCAACTTGTGTATCAGCACATAAGGACAGCAAAGAAAATACAGATCGAGTCTACTCACTGGCCACCAATGGCCTACTGATAGTGCACAGCAGAAATGAGAAGCTTTGAGTCCTGACTTGAGCAAGAGAGGACTGGACAAATTAAATGCACCAGATACTCATATTTAAATGTAAATATTTTGCTTAATGACAACAGCTTGCTATGACATTACAAATACTGGCTATATTTATTAGACTTCGTCCTGTCTAAAATAGATACAGGTGTAAACTAAGTGAAACACAGTGTACCGAACAGTAGACAGAATCCCACTGGAAGCTCATAGGGAACTAGCATCATATCACATTCAAATTGCAAAATGGACAAAAATAAAAAGTCACATTTACAGGTAATAATTGAAAAGCAAAATGCTTTCTTCATTTAATCACATTTAAAGTTACACTACATTATGGGCATGGAAGAAAAGACCTTCTGCCCAGTAGTCTAAAATACAGTATCATTCCCAATGCACAAGAAAACTTAAATAGGTTTTAAAATGAGGATGAGTATAGATGATACACTTCAGAATGATTAGCAGACCTAAGATATGACAATAGGACAGGAACTGAAGTCCCAAACCACCCACCAAATCACACATGAATCTTTACATAGAAAGTGTGATACTTAATACTGAAATCCTGCGGATCTAATAATTTTAAGTACACTGTCTCTTCTCTGAAAAAGAGAAATACTTAGTGTAGGGCGGATAATTCTAGAGAATGGAATTCAGAGAAAATATCGCGGAGGATGGTATATTTCCGCAAGGCTTTATAAAGATGGTACACAGACTACTGGTAAGTAAATGATGGCTCACCTTTTACAATGATTGAGACTTGCTGATGACTCAACTAGGGAGGGATCTCCAATGAGAGATCCTTCCTTGGTGGTGGTGAGCCCTTAAATGGGGTCTGGGAGAGGTGGTGCCAGACTCCACCCCTTCCAATCACACAGGTACATTACCTTCACCTGTGCGGCTGACTCAGTGCTCACCTCAGGTGATCAATCAGTGGTTCAGGCCGTGATTCAACAATTCTTGTACACTTAGCAAAAGTTATTTAATTTTCTTATTTAAGGAGACAGAATATTTATGGTCATATATATACAGGGAAGAAAACAGAAAAGGGGAAAAAGAGAGATTTTTATGGTTCAAAGCTCATAAATACTGCACATGCATAATTACCTTCCTGAACAGTTTTTAGTGAGCCTGAGAAGGGAGAAAGAATTTATTTAAGTGCTTTCAGGGTCAGGGCTTAATTCAGGGTCCCCTGGAATCAATGGGAACCTTTTCACATAATTTGTCTATTACGTTTATATCAAAGCTACTCCAAACTGTCTTCTCTCAGTCAGGATAAGACAGGATGGCTATACTGAAATCTGAACAGGTATGCTGAGTCAGATCCATACATCCTCACAGTAATTATCAGACTCGCTTCTAGGAGTCAGCAATGACCTTGTTTATGACTGGCATTTCACATCTTATTTTTTAGCTGCTCCTAAGTCACCTTCTAAACAGCAAGAATATTCACAGTAAGAGTTTCTTCTGCAGGTAATGCTTTGGCTGGATGGCTAAGACAGATACGGGGCTCTGCTGCTCCTCTCTGCGCCTGAGTCAGGCTTCAAACCAATGTGATTGCTCACAGGAAGTTGTGCAGTACATTTGGGATTCTTGTAAAAGTACAGCCCATCTCAAATACAGGAAGCCAGCTAGTCTGGGGTGACTGAGGTCTATTCTCCCAAGTCAACAATCATGGATGTCAAATATTAGTATCAACACGTTAACATGACAGATTCCAGGACCACAACAGTAAGCAAATGGCACTTCTAAAATTTACACTGGGAGCATGCCGCCAGTAGTAGCCCCAGACAACTAAATATGTATATACTGTAACAGAGAACAACTGTGTTACTTCAATAGTACTGTTTTTTTTGTTTTTTTGTTTTTTTGTGTGTGTTATGGACACAGGACAACTTGAACCTGAGTACAATAAATCTAGGACTGGAGAAGTGTGGGGTGATTATCTTCTTATTCCTTGAGGTAATTTTCATAGAGGACTTAATGACTTCCAGGAAAGGACACTTTTTCAATGTCTGTGATGGATTACCATCCTTCTTCCTACAGTTAGAATCATCGATCATAAGGCTAATATTCAGCTAGTATTCTGCCTTTTAAACAGCTGCAAGAAAATAAGAAATACTATTATTTCTTGTACAAATGGCTGCATCTTTTAAATGAAGATCATGCCTTTGCAGTCACATAGTTGAAATTACAGTATTTAAAGTAACATTTTTTAAAATCATATTTTCATGATTGTAACTACAATTCTTTGCATGCCACGGACAATCACTAAAAAGGCTAACTGAGAAAAGAACTGCATATATTTATTCAAAAGTACAGTCAATCAAAGGCACATGGAACAACTAAAGTGAATCAAAACTGAAGTCATGGCCCCAGCTCACCTTCTGGAAACCGGCTGACTTACTAGCAGGTTGATAAGGAACAAAGTGAATTTCACTGCATATTTAAGAAGTATGATTGATTGATGACATTTTTAATCTCAGCAAAATCAGAGTGTTTAAAAAAGAAAGATATAGTCTAATCACACTCATCATGCTATCATTCATTAGGAGCTACATTACCAGATGCCATCCTCACTCAAAAGGAATAAGTCAGGAAATCTTTAGACATGGAAGCATTTGGCTTCCGTTTCCTCTAAGGATGCTAATGCAATCTCTCAGTAGGTTTGTACATGACTGATACTGGAACACTAAAAAGTGCAGTATCACAAATCATTTAAGACAGAAATCGTTTTATACCATTAATGTAAAACATAATTTTCCTCTATTGAAACCACTTGGAAATATTTACATGGCTAATCGTCACAACAGACAAACAATGAGGTAGACGACAAAAAGCTTAATGGTCACAAATAACAGCATGAATATCAGCTCATGAATGCAGTATCAGGAACGCTCAAAGATAATTGCACTGATCATCTCCAGAACAGAGTGGCCCCTGCTTCCAAGTCAGTCAAGAATGCTTCGGAGCTGCACAGCATAGATTCCAAAATCAAAACGTTTTGTTCCTGAACCAGATAAGGTTGCTAAGTGACAACAGTCCTCTTTCACATCATTTACAAAACTCAAGCACTTAAAAGCAAGCAAATGAATGGGTAAAAGTTCATCAGTCCTACATTTCACACACTGCAAATGTGCCGTCGTTCCTGGAGGCAAAAAATACAGTAAACAACAGCCTTAAGCTCCATCATCTTTATGGCTCAGATATGTTATTTAACAACAACAAAATAAAAAATACTGAAGATCTGAGTTCATAGAGTAGTTTTTTGTAAGATCATAGCTCCCAGAAGTCTAACCAAAGTTATATAGAAGTAGGTAACTTCAAGCATAGTAAAAAGGTTTTCAAACTCCATCCTCAATTTCACTGCGTGGCAACTGGAAGTGTGCATAAATACCTAAGTACAAGAAGGCCATGGCATGGAAGAAAACACCTGATCAGATACTTAATTTTCTAAGATATACCTAAGTTAAAAATACTCTTCTCCACATATTTCACTGACAGTTAGTTTTCCCATAAGAACATTTTCCAAGGGTGCATTAAAATCTGTCTACCTTTACAACTTCCCTCATATAAACAATGAGAAAATTTATAAGCCTTTTGAAAAAAGCCCTACTAAGTTTGCAGATATATGTAACTTTTTTTTTTTTCTCCATAAACAGACTCTTAAACAGTGAATGAAAAATGCCTTGAAAGTGAATTTTTCAAATTGCTTATCTGTTGTAGGATTCCTAGATTTTTTCAAGACGGTTCCATACAGAGAGGAAACTTTTTTCCAAGTGCTATCAATGCTGATTTTACAGTGGAATGGTGTTCGCAGTCTTCGCTCTGAGGAACCTAGGCCCACCAACAGTTGGGTACACAGGTTAGACACATAGGTACACATAAAGACAGGTTCAGATCTTGTTGCCACAGTTTCAGAAATCACAATGAAGAAAGCTAGGGAAGATCTCTGTTCTCATTCTGAGCTGCAAGTAGCCAGACAGAGTGAGTTTTCATATCTCACACGCAGATAATAAAAAAATACTAGATCAGGGAAGCTGGAATTAAAACACACAGGAAAATGCCCTATCTGCTAGTACTTAAAAGCTGGAAATTTTAAATTACAACTGTGTCACTTGTAGCAAAACTTGAGCATAAGAAGTTTTGTCTGTATTCTTTCCAAATGTGAACTTGAAATCTTCATGGCTTCAATGCAAAATATTTCCCCATGAAAAGCTCTAGCCTTTTTAATCAAGGAATGTAACTTCAAGCACTCAGCCTGTTTTAATGTTTAATCAATGCAAACATTAACATTTTGCTTTCAGCAGCAGGGAATATTAGCATTTTGTTCTGTTCAATGACATGAATCTTGGGTCAAAATGTATACTCCACAATGAAAACTGTAAATGAAAGGTGCAAATTTTCTACTATTGATGAACTCTCCCTAGAGAGAGAGAACACCTAAGGGAGCTCTTCAATTTCACATCACCTCACAGCCAAGGAAATTAAGAATAATCAGTGGCATCAGGAATCAGAGGATATGTCTGGAATAATGGAAAGTAAATGGCTAGTGAAAGAACCTGAAGTGTGAACATTTACAACAGCCCACCAAATCAGTGCTCATTGGACATTCAGTGAGAAAGAAAGAGAGAGAAAAGAAAGAGAAAGAGAGGGGGAAACTGGATTATGAATCTCAAGGGGAAAAAAAAACAACTTAGATTCATTCAACATCATTTAGATCTTAAGAGTCAGTATCATATCCCCTGAGGCAAAGAAGACTGGCACAGGAGCATGCCTGAATTCTTTGTAGGGATCATGCACTAGACAATTGTATCTCATAGCTCTCACATTTATTGCACCACCCAAGGGCTTACTGTGGGAGAACACATGGAAACTGATAAATCAATAAAAAACTTTCAGTGTTATTTCAATAACACTGCAACCAATGCTGCTTTTGTACTTCACGATTTACATAAATAAAGAAAAAGTAGTAGTTCGTTCCAAGTCTATATTAGCTGGAAAAGCTACTTTGAATATATCTATAGTATGAACAGCAAACTCAAAGTAACACGTTTTTCAGCATTTCGAATATGAATCTTATATTGTTTCCTCCCCCAGTACCAAGAGCTGCAGTAGAACTACACTGTTCCCTTGCTATCTGCACAACTGGTTTCAGAGTCTGTCATCAGTTCCCAAGGACGCTGTCACCAGGATGTAAACAACCAACCTGGAGTAAGTCTGCGTGTCAAAAGATGAAACTATCCACTTTTTATTCAGAAGCTGAAGTCTTGGTACAGAACACAGAACAGAAGGATATGGTTTGAGTTTAGGAAAAACACTTTTTTTTCTCCTTGGTGTTCAATTACAACTGTCAGCTTGTCTGGAACAGAGCAATTCCTGTTCTTTTAATGCATTCTTAACTGGCAAACAGCATTTTACAGAACAGGACATAAGCAGGTGTCTAGCCAGTCTTACACTAACTTTAGTTAATGGCTAATCTGGCATTTGTTCAACCACGTACTTTAAATGGCAAGATGGAGAAGGTGTATAAAAAAAAATCCACCAATAACTAAGCTCTCTTTTCACCACCTGATTTATGTGGCTGATGGCAATGATAGCATATCAGAACTGTCAGCCCCGCAGTGAAAGCTGGCATGTAAATATTTATGCATTATGCATGATAGTGAAGCCCTCACTGACTGTCCTTTTCTGTACTTCGAGCACATAACAGAAACTGCAGTTCAGATAAGAAGAAGCTATAAATCTTTTATATCACAGAGTTGAAAATGATTTAAAATGCTAATTAATAGGAACATGAACTTGCAAAATGCTAAATGTTTTTAGGGGATGAGTAATCTCAGTTTTCTGGGTATAAAGAAAACTCAGTGCTTTTAAGAAGGACGTGGCTTCCTTCCAGATTACCTAGAAAAGATGAAGTTTTAAAATGTGAAATAAACCATGACCTGAACTCTCAATACATTTTGCTGCTTTGTTTTGTTTTTCTGAACATTTAAAAATCAGATCTTTAATAGTGTACGTGCCTGAATTTTGCTTTTTTTCACATACACACATTTGCTTGCAGAGGTGGCTCAGATATCAAAATCAGTTAGTAGCAACTGACAAATATTTCCACCTGTGGACTATGCAGGGGCCTCAGCACATGAGTTTAGAGATATCAAGCAAATATCTAGCATTGCAGGATTACCAGCACAAGGGATGGTTACTTGCAACTGTATGAATAACAGCAGCTCTCACCAAATACAAAAGTGGTAGCGCACTATAAGCTGTTTTGTTTTCCTCACTCTAGTAAGGGTTACCGTTCTGTAGCTAAGGTAAACTGTCAAGAATGGCAGCAGAGAGGGCAGAGCTCTTGCCCTTGCCATAGTATCTCTGTGGAGAAGTACAGTTGCCATCTCCAGGCTCTTGAATTTTGTCAGAATTGCAGTCAACCCAAAATCTAAGACCTGACAACTCAGTGTATACTATCAAATGCTTCGTGTTACCCCTGAGAAATTCTTTACGCACCTTCTGAGGCTGATAAACAGGATAATCATTTCAATATTTGGTTACCGTACAATCAGGAGCAGGGCACAATGTACTAAGAAACGTAAGAAATATAGACGGAGATGACAGGCAGTACTGTCCCCACTTTCAGAACTATTGGTATAATCCAACACAGGCTAATTATCATAGCACCTCAGAAGGACAATGTCATGGTTTTATGGTTTTTTTTTCCTTATCAGTATTCTGCATTAACTCTTTAACTCCCAGTGCACTACATGATGCTATAATGTGAAATGCTGATAACAAAAAATCATAAAACCATGACAGACAACCACAATTAACAGGGATGATGTCCTGATGGTGTTAGCACACAACTCTGAGGTCAAGGCAGGTATTCTTTATGAAAAGACAGAACTGCAGCATTCTTTATGTCAGAAACCAGAACAGTCTTGATGAAAAATCTGGCTAATGAAGTGCCTGATTATTTCAACAGAAGACCATGCTGGTAGCTTGGATAAAAATCTGACAAATCCAGGCATGTTTTTGGTTCAGGACTGTATAAATTCTGACCTTGATTCTTATATTGTTTCATCACTATAAAGGAACTGGAACCTGGATGAATCTGTTTGGTAAGTAGTTAAGATTCCCTGAGGCCCTCTAAGAGCACTCAGATCAGTTCTGAAGCTGATGCACAATAAAAAGGTAACTGAAAGAAAAAGTAAGATTTGCTAAAGTTCCCATAAACGAAGCTGCACTGGTGAGCAGTTATAATCACTTGCAAAGAAATCTGTTGCGCTCCTGAAAGAAACTGAGTAAAGAACACATACAACCTGTGAAGAAAGAAAGTCGTTTATTTAAGGTTTGAACAATACCTGGTCCAATGGAACTTCTACACGAGTGTCTTCATCTTCTTGAACTTCAGCTGCCCCCCACATTTCAGGTCGCTTTTCTCTAGCTTTGTAAATCCCTTCACCTGCAATTGGAAAAGTATGGAAGAAAGTGAAGTCCAACTGCGACTCTGTGTGGCAGAACTACAGAAGTGCACCCAATTTTGCTTTGGAGAGTGGGATTCTCAGCAGACTCACCATTCCTTTTAATGAAGTTTTCAATTTCCCATTATTCTCCATTTATTTTCCTTTTTCATAATAAAAAGTAAATCCATTGGGACAAGGGAAAGGGAATAGAGAGCATGAATAAAGCCCCAGCTCCCAAGTTCCTTCAGTTTCGGGAAAGGTCAGGAGCAATTACAATAACATTGTACCACTTCTATTTCTGCAATCAATGATAGTGCCCTCCTGTAATTAGCATAGTAGCCCTTAAACATCTTGAAAAATCTCAGGCTCTGAATCAGTAACACCTTGAACCAGGACAGGAGCAAAACATAAACACAGTTGGGATTTATGCCACTGTGCAAGAGGAATTACAAATGAAACTGCACCATCTGAGTTTAAAAAAGCACATACAAGTAGCTAACAAGGTTAATGGCTACGATGATATTTAAATTTGCAAATATTTTGCACCATCTAGTTTGAGAAGTTTCTTCTTTTTTCAAGTGAGAGTAACAACTCGGGGTCTAGGAGGTTCCGAATGTGAGTCTTCTGGTATCAGCTAATGAACAAAATGAATACAGGTACAAACAGAAACAACATAACAACAAGTTATGCATAACAGCCCAGGTACCTGGAATTCCTTTGCTCAGCCCATACTTGTACTCTGAATGTACCAGTGTGCAGAATATCACAATGTTCTTAGTATCACAGGTTGGATTGTTACCCTAAGCATCTTGAAAAAGATCCTTCTTTCTATTGTAATATTTACCAGAGAAATAACTATTTTCTTTTCTTCATTTCTTCTTTTTTTTTTCTCCTTATTTTTCTTTTTGTGGGGATAATTAAATATAATTCACCCGCTATTCTGTGTTCAGAGACAACTAGGAACATCTCACATTTGATGGTAGTATGGTAAACCTTTGACTATTTACATGCATAGGTCTCATTACCCTTCACAGAGATCCAGAGCAGTAACAAAGTGCACACGAATCAGTAATACTAGTATCAACACAAATAATCCATACATTCCACATTTTCATTCTTGTGAGCATTCTAAAGAGACAAAGTTCTGTTGTTCTTACTTCGCATTATAGAGAAGATTATCCTGGGTGTCACTGAAAAATGCTTAAAGAATAAAAATTCACCAGGACCATCTAATAAGAGTTCAGGAAAGAGAAGTCCTGTCTCACTAATCTGAAATTCTTTATGTTAAGATAACCTGCTTAGTGCATTCAGGGAAGGTGGTGGATGTAGTTTGTCTGGATTATAGTAAGGCTTTTGATACTGTCCTTCACAGAATACTTCTGGACAAATTTTCTAATCGTGAGATGAACAGATGCACGATACACTGAGTGAAGAACTGACTGATAGGTAGGGCTTGAAGAGCTGATGGCAGCCAGCTCCTAATGGAGTATCCCGGGGCTTAAGCTTATGGCCAGTTCTGGTCAACATCTTTATCAATGATCTGGATGCAGGTGTGGAATGCATCCTTAGTAAACCTGCAGAAAAATTAAACTGGGAGGTTCTGTTTACTCTCTTGAAAATGAGAGGCTTTGCAGGGGATCTAGGCAGAGTGGAGCACTGGACCATCAGCAACTGCATGAAACTGAACAAGAACATATACCAGGACCTGCTCCTGGATGGAGCCACGCTGGACACAGGTACAGATGGGAGATGAATGGCTGGAGAGCAGCTCAGCAGAGAGACACTAAGGGGCACTAGTAACAACAGGCACAGCACGAGCCAGCAGTGTGTCTGGCAACCAAGGGGCAAATCTAAATATGTGTGGTCCTGAGCTCCACAGTATAAAAGGAAAGTTAAGCTCCTTGAAAGCATCCAGAGGAGGAACCAAAGGTGGTAACAGGCTGGCAGGTATGTCCTGTGAGGAAGGGCTGAGGACACTTGGGCTGTACAGTATGGAGAAGAGGAAGCTCAGAAGTGACTCCATTGTTCTCTGAAGCTCTCTGAGGAGAGGGAAGGAGGGAGGTGCTGGGCTCTGCTCCTGGTCACAGATGGCAGGATGGAAATGGCACGGGGGGGGGGTTAGACTGGGCATCGGGAAAGATCTCTGTGCCATGAGAGTGGTCAGACACTGAAACAGTCTTCTAGATAAGCGACAGATACCTGGCATTTGGATAGCACTCTTACTAAGTTTTAATTTTGGGTCATCGCCAGAGTTGCCTGATAATTGGACTCAAAAAAGCTGGCCATAATTAAAATATATTAGTTGAAGGGTCCTGCACTACCTTTTCTTGCCTCTCAAGGACACCACTGTCTTGCATGGAAAGCACTCTGAACTCATTCCTGCTCTTCCACGGAGTTGCTTGTGGAAGATGCTAGAACTAAACCGAAGGCTGCAATGGAAAAAAGTGGCATCGGAGATATCACAAGGTCTTCAAGGACAGCGTTTTCAGGTGAAGTGAGAAATCACATCATTTTCAGAACAGCTGTGGTCTCCAAGGAAAACAAGCAGTTAAAAGAATAGCATATTTCAAGTCCATTCAACGGAAGATATCAGTAGTTGATTTCAGAAAAGGAGAAGTCTATAAGGAACTAAGGAAATCATTAACTAAAGACAAGTGAATTATTTATCTCTGTGCAAACATTATAGTATGGAAGACAAATGTCCAAAACATATGTACCATTAATAAGGAAAAAAAATATTTAGGTCTGAAATGTGTCAAAACAAGTGAAGAAAAAATGACATAAGCTGAAAAACAGGAAAGTTGTAAGAGTGGAACAAGTCTGAAATTCTAAAGGAAATGACAAGGAATTAAATTAGGCATACATTAGGGCACATGCTTTTTCTTGTATTTTGGTACCAAAAATGAAAATAAATAGAAAGTTTTAAAATAATATACAAATTTCTAACCGGATTAAAGGAAGCATCAAGAAAATATCTTTAGAAACTAAATATTATTATCATTGCTACTCAGTTTCAGACAGAAATATTTACACTTCTCGTATGTGAATTAAAAAATAATGGAGCCAGGCAGCCAATGAAAGGCCAACATACTCCCTGCTTACGTGTTTCTGTGCAAGTTCTCATCAGCAGCAGTTTGCAGACCTCATTAATCACTGCTATCCATGTCATGAATTACTCCGGTCCTCACAAACAAATATATTACACTGGGTATTTTTTGCATCATATCTTACAGGCAATATTTCAGAAACGCTTTGTGGTTTAGAAAAGAAGCACAAAAAAATCTTATTGCAATATTTCATATCTTTGTGTCCAAATCATTAGTCAGTTTCTATGCACTACTCTAAGGAAGGAAAAACAACAAGACATTTTAGAAACCTCTATAAATTGCATGAAATAACATTTTTGTAAGTCACCATTCCATAGCATTATGAACTTATATTGCAATCTCTACTAGCATAGAGTACTGTACGTTACTAAAAAGTTTCATCCATTAGATGAAATATTCATGTCTACCCAAAATAGTTCCTAAAATATTGTAGATTAGACAAGCTGCTCATGCAAGAGCAAGTTCTGACTTCCTGTGCCCCAAACTAACTAGAAATTTCAAAGATGGAGATGCCCACAGTCAGTGTCCTGGCCACATTCAGGCAGAATAACTCTAAAGAGTGGTCCAGAAAGAAAAGAAAAAAGAAAGTAGGTCCAAACTTTACAGTCAATTTGTGGTATACTCTCACTGAGTGGAGGAGACTCCAAACTGGAGGCTTCTGCCAGCCTCAACCATTCTGTAATTCTGTGTCCAGACAACCAGAAGGTATAGGAATTTGTAAGATTTTGCCACTGTGTGAAATCAGCCTACACTCAGTCATTAATCATCACTGTTTTTATGTTTCATATAGAGTGAGGTATCTTAAACATACAACAGTGTCATCTCTCATTACCTCTGATTATTTTAAAGCAGGGTCACATTCAATAATTCAAGATGGAAGGAGAAAGAGAAGGATCCATAGAATGGCACAGAATGGATCACAAGAGGAAAAAGGAGGAGTGGTCTAACGAAGAGAGGGGATATGCAGAGACTAAAAGAAATTTTGGGAGCATTGTTTTTAGCTTCAAGCTGGAGGAGTGAATGAAAACTTTAGGTGCAAGTTCTTTTCTATGGAGCTTCTACAAGAGTTGCTCTTTACTTCATCTCCATAATTGCAAAGAGAAAGACCTATGAAATCTTGAGAGAAATCTAGATTGCTTCAAGCTCTGAATTCCCCAAAGCCTTGTGACCCTTACTGGGAAAGGGAACACCTGAAGCCTTGTAACAGCTCTGCTGAAGAGAGGTGGCTAGTGTTTCAAAAAAGCAGTGAACCAACTCAAGCTGCCCTAAGCAATGTCAGATGATAGGGCTGTTAAAACACCGGTGCCTACTGTATTTTTCTTTAAGTGGGAAAACAGAGCCAAAACAATATAAGGTACAAGCTCTAACAGGCAAGGATCTTTGCATTTAGTTTCCTTCTCCGTCCTGTCCTCCTACCCATGTCAGCTATGCTGGCTTTGCGACACCTGAGAATTCAATTGTGTGAAAGAGAGCCCACTACTGACTGACCAGGAAAGTTTATTAGATATTCCCATTCCTTGCCAATGCCCTAGGAGACGCACCACAGATTAAACAGCTATAGCAAAACTGAAACCTCCAGAACATTCTGAATGTCAACACTTTATGTGATACATGTCTAAATGCACAGACATTCACCGTATTGTGCAGCTGCTCAGTTCAGTATCTACAGAAAGAGGCAATGAACTGATGCACGTCTAACTTGAGCCAACCTTTGTGCCTCATGCCACTCAGTATTTCAGCTGCGGTATTTTTGAACACTTTGATAAACAGGAAAGTTAAATGACTTTATTGAATACTAATTGAGTTATACATTGAACTAACACATAAGAAATCTATACGTTTAATTATTTAAAACATTTCAATTAATGGCTCTTGTATAAGCTTCTTACCTAACCAGAATTAACTATAAAACATTTATTGCACAAATTACAACATTACGCAGTCATTAATGCATTACAATTTGAAACTGATTGAAGTTCAGCAGTAGGGATAAAAAATCGTTGCAACAATAGCCTGCCCTGAATATTTTATGGAAATCAGAAGCATTTACTAACTTCAAGCTTTGGGTATAAGCAAGAAAGTTAATGTGACTATTAAAAAAAATTAATGTGATTTACCACAGAGACTGCCTCATAAAAATGTTGTCAAATTAAAAACGAAATGTAAAAAAAAACACTGTGGCTCATTAAATTGAATAGATTGCTATTAGGAACAGGGAGGATATATGGCTGCCTAAGTATGCCTTCAACATAATTTTTCTCCCTTTTTTTTTATTATTATTGTTATTATTATTTTGAAGTATCACTCTTTCTAACAAAACACAATCACTCTGGTGACAGCTTTGCATGTGTGTGTGCGTGCCTGTGACTTCTGTCATCAATAAAATAGAATATTAAAAAGAAACTGGAAGCAATATATATATGATACTAACGAGACTACGAAAAATTATAAGCTATCCTTCACCTGATGCTACTGCAGATTCAAGCTTCAAAGAAGTTGTTTTTTTTTCTGTGAAGGAAATACCCAATTTCTAAGGAGATTTCACACTATTACAGATTGCTGGCATTTGAATATCACAACAGAAACTACAAAAGGAACTTTTAGAGTTTTACCTTGTATGAAGCAGTCTCATTTACTGATAGAATGTGTGGTAATGTCAGAGCAAAGGAAAAGCTGCCTTAGTCAGCTTTAACAGCTCTTTCACCTTTACACATATAGAGATAATAAAGGAACTGTGTATCATAATATAAGGCTTTTTCTTTTTTCCCCCTACTGTGATTATAAACCTCATCTACTCTATTTGTTTCTTAGCAGCTATTTTATTTATTTAAAGAATGGATCATTATGGTCATTTACATTTTGGAATTAATAGAGCAACTACTGCTTAGCACCAGCCTTTTGAATTCCATCTTTAATCTTAAAGTCAGCATTCTCCTGGTTACCTGGATTGGTTCTGAGGGCTAACGTAAAGCCCTAGAAAAGTCTGTCCTATTCCAGTCACTCCAAGCAGAGCATCAGCAGACCTATATTCCACCCCTCAGTGAGTTAAGAAACACGGTTTACCTTTTACAAGTACTATTTGCCCACATCATGTTTTGCAACGCATTCACCTTATTATCAAAGAAACACCATGTGCTTGGAGAAAGGGGCCACAAGATTTGCTATCACCTCCATTCTCCGCTGGTGTTAGCACATTCTGGCTGCTGTGATTCCATAATACACAGTAACATCGACAGCAGTTCTCACCTCTTATTAGAGACTGCAATTTTATCTCCTGTTGGGGAAATAATAAGCCTCCAGATCCTGTAAGATCTCTGCAAATAAGAAACAAGATGACCTCTCCTTCCTCAGTACAGTTATTATCTGCATTGACAGCAAAGCAGCAATGATCAGAACTATTCATCTCTGTTTAACAACAGATAGTTTTTATATCAGCAAAGTTGTTAGCTAGGCAACATGGACAGTGACAGTTCTAGTACACAGCGCACAGTTGATATTCAGCAGTACAGATGTATACTCTTTGGAAAGTTCACAGTTTTACTGGAAGTAGTTCAGAGAATGATATGAGGAGCAGATGCCATACCTGGCATTCTATGCAGATTTCCTCTTAACACTGAGTTAAAGCTTCAAGGGTGGTGTTCTTCTTTTCCCTGGTATCTGGTGAAGGGATGAATGGAAATGGCACAAAGCCATACCAGGGGATGTCCAGACCTGATACCTAGTGGGTATTCAGACACTGGGAGAGGCTTCCTTGGGTGATGGTTTATGTCCTTTAAAAGGTTTTTGGATAATGTTCTTAATGATATTACTTTAAATTTCATTTATCCCCAAAGCAGTCTGACAGTTGGACTCAGTGATTTCTGTGGGTCCTTGGAAATAGATGATCTTAAAGGTCCCTTCCCACCCAAGCCATTCTATGATTCTGTGATTCTATTCTTGTTTCATAGTTGTAGAACAGCCACATTAACATCTAACAAATAATTACAATGCAAAACTACAACATTCTTTGCCCCTGTGAGTTCTTGCCACACTTCCATTATTTCAATACAAAGCACCCAGCAATTTTGCAGAAAATTACTTTCACTTTAAAAACTCATAATCCATAAATCAACCTCCAAATGTACAAACAATCATTTTTAAGAGCTTTAGAACACATGTTTAATGGATAAGTTCAAAGGAATAACTTTGTATTAATCAGAAGAAAGTTACATCTCACACGCACATAATGACTTGGAGCTGTAAAACACCACGAAAGAAAAAAAGCTGTGAATTACCACTTCTATAAAATCTAAAAGAAAAAACTTTTCAGTCTAGGAATTTACTTTATAGATAAACCTGGCATATAGCTGATGCAACCTCTTGGCAAGACCACTCTGCAAAATCACAGCACATCTCACCACCTACTGCAAAGCTACACACTGTTGAGTACAAAAGGAGGAAAAAATAGCCAGAGGTGAACAGCATGTCCCTCTTTGCTCCCACACTGATTAAAGAAAGAAGACTTATGATAACCAGATAGAGAGTTGAACTAGAAGAACTTTTGTCTTTCTTTTCATCCCACATTCAGTAATTCTGCCAGAGTCTTGGCAATACAAGCATTTCATTTCATAGAGTGACACCTATGCATGGCTGTACTGAGTGTGGTTTATTTTTCACGTCATTGCCACTGCTGCTGAAATGTTACCCACCACCTCACTGAGCTCACATCCACTGTTTGGTCTCTATAAATATTTCAGCAAGTATCGATGAATGTTAATAGATGCACTTTTTTTTTTTGTTTTTTGTGAGGAGAAATTCACACCTTTTTTTTTTAACACTCTTCCATGTCAGAAATAATTTTGTCAGACTGCCCCTCTGCTTCCTTCTGTCACACAGCAAGAAAATTTAGCAGAATGCTAGTGGGAAACTTCAGCCCTCCACTGCCATACCACCACCATCTGCCTCTGACATCGTGGCCAACATAATATAAAAGAGTCAATACTTCAGGAGCAGCCTGCATATATAATTATCACTACCAATAGATTACTTCAAATTAATATGGTGACAAAGATATATAATCACATATATGCTGAATAATTTATGAGATGTAGAATAAATCTCTGCAAAAGATATTCCAGCCACTGGTAATTCATACTGGAATAATGTGATTTCTTGAGCTTTTATCATTAGCTATTAGCTTTATTCTTGTAACACAGACTATAAACCATCACAAGAAATATTCACTATTTTATCCACATCATTTAGTGACAATAAAGAAAACAGAATATGTGCAAAAACTGCCATTAAATATTAAATCATGGGACTGAATGAACTTTTATGTTTTCCAGATGATTTCCATGTGAATGTATATATCTTATATTTAGGATAATAGCTGCTTCTTCAAAGAGTAAGTTTAAAGCTATAAACACACATGTAAGCTTGACAAAGACACATGTACATGACTGGGAATCTTCAAGAACACACCATTTTACTTCGTAAAAAACAGATATCAGACTTTCAGTGAAACAAATGGAACTTCAGATGCTTGCTTAAAAATGGAAGCATGCACATACGCACTACTTAGCTGAAGAAATTAATCCATGCTGATTCTGGAATTCATCAGTTTTAATACTGGCTCATATTAACTTCATATCGTTTCCTTCAGAATCCTCAACTTCTTGCAAGAATGAGAGAATCACTGAACGGCTTGTGTTGGATGGGACCTTAAAGACCATCTAGCTCAAAATCTCCTTCTATGGGCAGGGGCACCTTCCCCTAGATCTCATTATTCAAAGCCACTTCCAACCTGCTCTGAATCTTCCATTTGAAGCACCCTTCATCAGTGATACTATCAAGTACATACCTGATGATGGCATGAAGACTCAAAGTCTTTCTTTGAGTGAGGAGTTTATGAGAAAAAAAAGCCATGCTATAGGACTGCGGGATTAATTAAAAACACTAGCCAAAAAAAGTAAGACAAACAGAAGAATAGAGATCTTGACATATTAACTCATGCCACAGTATCATCCACCTCTAGATATACTTGTAGAAGAAACTGATCAAGTTAGAAAGCTGTGTGTCTTATGATGCAAACAAGTATATCAACATTTGTGCTTAGAGATGAATAAAAAATGTTTAAATATATTATTATATTCAAACATCATCATGTTTGGGCTCTGGTAGTAAAAATTAGAAAGACTAATATTACTTGAGTAAGAGACCTGAAACAAATCAAGAAGGTAAGAAAGAGTACCTCCTATTTCACATCTCCACTCTGCCTTAAAAACCCTTTCAATTGACCAGCATCCTTCATTACTAAATACACAGTACACTTAATGTTATCCTAAATTATCCCTAGGATATCCTGAAAATAATTTCCTATCATTTTATCCTTCATAATAACACATAGAAGTTACTGTAAGATAAAATAACATGAAAAGTCTGAACAGACATTAAGAATTTTTTTTCTGAGGGAAACCAGACTGCTAGTGCATTCATATGGAAATAAAGTTATTTTACAGCAGACACTAAAAGCCTCACTGCAGAGAGTTTGAGGGGTAGAGAGGAAAGGAAAGACAACCCACATCCATCTGTGTCATGTTCAAACCATCATGTTTTTCTTACAAAAATAAAAAAGAATGCTTCAGACATGATCTGTTTTAGCCAATTTTAAGCCCCTGCTGATATTTATTTTAATGGGAAAGTCTGATTTTCTAAGAAGCAGACTAACACTGTAGAAACTATTATACCAGATCAGATCTGTGGTTCATCCACATAACTATCCTACCTGACACTGTGACAACAATGCCAACATCAGAGGCTTTTAGGAAAAAAAAAAAAAAAAAAGAAAAAGGAAAAAAAGAAAAAAGGAAAAGAAAATGAAACAAAGGAAAAAGTAGCAGTAGCTAGGTAATGGTTCATCTATGGATTGACTTGAAATACTCCTTCCTATTAGCCAATAGTTTAGAACTTGACGTGAATTTTCACATCATATCCACAGTTTGTTAGGATTGCCTGTTATAATGTTAGGTATTGATCTAATCCAATATAGTATTTTAAAATAAAAATCTTACTTTTTTATTTGGGAAAAAATAAATAAATAAACCAAAAACCTAGGTCCTTCAGTTTCCTTTCATATGTACTTTTTCAGATCTGTATCAATTTAAGCTTTCTCTCTGCAAAGTATTCAAAGAATCAAAAGTGAATTTAAACCACTTACTTAGACAACATGATAGCCACTATTCTTTATCTCTGCATATCATAGCAAGCTCAGCAAGGAGAAATGTAGAGTCCTGTACCTGCAGAGGAACAGCCCTAGGCATTGGTACATGATGGGGACGATCCAGCTGGAAAGCAATTCTACAGATAAGGACCTAGGGGTCCTTGTAGACAACAAGGTAACTACGAGCCACAAGTGTACCCTTGCGGTTAAGAAGGCTAAGCATATTCTTGTCTGCATTAGGCAAAGCCTTGCCAGCAGATCAAGGTGATCATTTCCTTCTACTCAGCGTTGGTAAGGCAACAGCTAGAGTACCGTGACCACTTCTGGGGCCCCCAGTAGAAGAGAGACCTAGGCATACTACAGAGAGTTCAATGAAGTCCACCAAAGTAATGAAAGAGTGGGAGCGGCTCAGCCATGAGGAGAGGCTGAGAGAGCTGGGACCATTTGGCTGAAGAAGAGAAGGCTCAGGGGACATCTCATCTCATGCTCCTGATGGGAGCATGCAAACAGGATGGAGCCAAGCTCTCTTCTTTGGCATCCAGTGCCAGGACAAGAGACAGTGGGCACAAACTGGAATGCAGGAGGTTGTACAAACTGTGTACAAGAATACACATATTCCAAAGAACACTTCAAATAATGATCCTCACATTTGTTCTGGGGTTTTTTTGTTTGTTTGTTTGTTTCAAGGAGGTAGCAACTATGTTCAGATGGCTTTGGCAGATGTTCAGGCAGGTTAAACCCAAACAGCCTCCTGAGGCAAGAACAACAAGCTGTGTGACAGACGCATTAGATCAAACGGATATGAAAATATTTTCAGTGTTTGCATATTTCTGACATTTTTTTCTGTCTTGCTCCACTGGTTTGCCAGAAATCACCTCGGTGTGTCAAAAGAAGTAGGCAGAAAAGCCAGTCACATCCTGGCCTGCTTAAAAGAGGCAAGCTGTTTTGTTTCCTTGGTTAGGAAGGAAATATGCAATGACGCTGCATTACTCTGTAATTCACTCTGGTAAAGAAACGACTGCACGTCAAAAATGGAGCCAGGCGACTCTCATATGATATGCCATTTAAAGAAGTGCCAATGCTGATCAGGGATGAATGTTTCAAATGTTGTTCACTTTGATACATCTACCCATGTTCCACCACTGCCAGAGTTGTAATCAGCGGGCTCATGATGCTCATTTGACAGATGAGGTTTTCCAGGCTAAGTTTTTGAAGGGGACAAGTTCACCACCTACCTCTGTTCCAGAATGTATATTAAATCAAATAACTATGAACTTCCTATGTTCCATCTATGGAAAGATGATTTGGTGGAAATAGCTAAGCAAGTTTCCATGCTATATTTAATACAATGTGTAGTTCTAAGGATGAAAAAATATTCAACTAGTAACACATAAATTAGGAAACTTGATACAGACCAGGCACTCAAGCCACAAAATAATACACCTTTAGCAGTAAGTTTGACATCATCACAAATCACACAGCAGTTCAACCATTCCAAATAATAGAGAATAGAAATATGGTGTAATGCTGATCTCTGCAACCTTATATCTTTACAGTTCAACATTAAGCCAAGAGAATACCAGGACACAAACTGACAAGGGAAATCTCTGACACAAATTGTTTGGCTGGGCAGGAGAATACACAGCTTCCAGCAACCACAGATTTGCTGGCCAGGCTTCATGCCACTCCATCTTAAAGCCTGAAAACCACCAGAAAAAAAACAATCAGGAGATAGATAACAATTGCATAGATGATGACCCTTTGAGGACAGTGTAGCTCATGTTCTTTAAACTATGTCCCTACAAGCTTTCTATGTTTTGACTACATTGGAAACCCCAGATAGGGTCAGAGTTGGGTGAAAAGACCTTTGTCCTGAGGAAGTTGTACTCCTTCCTTGTATTTTTGCCTTTCAATGACAAAGATTCTCACAGACAGACAAAAATGGCCCAAAATATTCAAAAGTGGTATAAGAATACTTTGTGTTACACATGGAGATATTTATTTCCTAGTACTTTTGACTATGTGGAGTATGGCTTGATATTCATTATTATGAGGAAAAAAAAAAGTAAAAAGTGATAAGCATTTGTTACCAAGCATGGGATAATGTACGAACTCCTCTTTTAGATTCTTAGGGTACAACAGAGGGAGAAAAAAAAATCTTTCTGCATGCACAAAGCCTAAGATAGTTATTATTTGTGAACTCACAATCTACGGTTAGTAGATTGCTCAAGAATAAACCTAGTTATAAAATTTTCAGCATAACACTTTTTAGAAAATAAATGTTATTTTCAGAGATTTTTTAAAGAGAAGGATGTTGATAATTATAGCTATAAACATTGACATTTCCTAACTGTCTGAATGATGTTATTGCATTCCACGGGAACGTGCTCTATGCACATTAAAGCTCTTAATTTCAAAGTAATTAGTGCTAGGTAGCTCTAACAATCTTAGAGGTGTTTTTTATTGCTTAACATTAACCATGAAATTGATTAATTTTCTTTCTGGTGCATAAACTGTGTCAATAAAAATAGTTTTCATTACTTCTGTGCCTTTTCCACAGCATCATAGCATAAAAAAAAATTGTGCGCAGTCATCTCAAGAATAATACTATCAATTACATTATGTGTTCTATTTTTTTTTTAGATTTTGCCACCAGGTAAGTTATCCAATCTAATTTGCTTCAAAACACAACAAAAATAAACAGCACTGAGTGTAATGCCTTCAGGTTTGGCTGGGTTAACAGAGCGATTACAAAAAAGCATACAATTTGACACTGTTACCTTGTCTGATCACTTCAATACAAATAGCAGCAGCTGCTAGCACTTTCCTTTAGTACTGCTCAGCCTCATCTTCAACAGTGTATTTAACACACCATTCTGTTCCAGAGGATCATGTCTGTTCCTCTTTAAGTGGTGAAAAGCATCACTCACTTCAGTGGGTCAAAATAAATAGCAAATACTTTGCCAGCAGCACCAGCTCTTTCCAAAATGTTGGGTTCCTCTACCAGTCCAGAAAATCTCTAACAATTTAGAAAATAATTTGGGTAAAGTCTGAATTACCCTCTCTTATGATGAGATCCACCTACTTCAGAGGTTAGCAACTGTTACAAAAACTATTGCAGCCAGGACTTCTGTACTTCTTCCACAGATGGGAGAATGGGATAATGGTGGAGATTTTCAGTGGCCTACAGGGACAACTGGAATTCCTTCTCCAGTGCACCGTGTTCCTCCTTCAAATGTTTAGTTTTACACAGTGATAAACCATATACCCAGAAAAAGATCTCCACTAAGAAGTGATCCACTAAGATTTTACAGATTCAAAATAATTACATCTTCTCAAGTAAAGTGGTTAGGTACAGGATACTTGCTACCATTACTAAGGGCTTGTAAAGCAAAACAAAGAAATTTTGAAATTCTAATTTTGCTCATCTGAATTGAAAAAAACAAAAACAACAATAACAAAAAAACCCACCAAATATCCTAGAGATAGAAAGGGGGGGGGGGGGGAGAAAAAGTAAAGCACCATAAAGAAGAGTACTTCGAAACATGGCAAATAATTTAAGCTGAACTAGAAGAATTAAATAATGAGGATGTACTTCTTCTTAAAATACAAACAGAGCAGAAAATCACTTTGAGAAAGGAGGCTTTTAATAAGAATCTTCAGGCAACTTCTTCCTGGAATGTGTTCCACTAGATGGGCTGAACAAATACTGGGAAATTTAATTAGAGAACGGTAAAGTCTGCAAACGTTCACAAGTCTGCAGTGCTCACAGCAGTTCACTCAAAGATTTATAGGAGGGTGAAATGCTTTGGCTTTTGTGCCTGGAAATGAAAATAGTTCTTACTGGCTTAACATATATTTTCTCATCAACAGAAATCATCTGAGAGAGCAAGGATTACACACCATGAGAAAGTCATTGCAAGGCTCTGGATTTCTCATCCCATATTGTCAGAACTCAAACCAGAGATATCATCTTCCTCAGTAACTGCCTGCATGGCCAGCTAGGACCAGACTTGAAGAACAGCGTACACATCAAACTGCACGTTCCCACATCCACTAGCAGGTCTTCATACAGCAAGGATAAATAGGAGAGAACAGAGAGAAATAACAGCTTCTCTCAACACATTCTTTAGTTCAAATCAGAGAATTGGCTGCCTTTAATAAAAGGCTTTTAGTCACAGAAGAATCACAAAGTGTGGAAAATCTGAAGAGGAAACAGCAAGAAATCAGTTCTTTAATAAAATCAGAGGATTTCCAAACATTTCTGTCAGAAGCTAGAGAAGCAGTAGTGCTAAATATGGAGAGATAAATAACTCACTGAATTTGTTATCTAAAGTATCGCTTGTTTTTCAGTCACTGACTGCTGAGAGGATAGTGAAACCTATTACTGCTTCCAGTACTCTTTCCACCATTGGGAAAACAAAAGAAGTAATCTGAAACCTTTTAACCTAATGTAAGGTCCATAAAGAACAGGTAACTCTTGTCTTGGCAAGAGGGATCTCCTTTCTTCCAGAAAACATATGCAGAAACTTTCTTTACTAAAATTCCCAGGACAGAAAATATATAGAAAATCATACTATGTCTATCAGAAAGGACCCTACCAAACTCAGCTTTCTATGATTATGTGTTAAGCCTCTACTCAGAGCAGTTCAGTACTCTGAACAGGAGGCTAGATCAGAACATAGGTATTCTGAGCTCTGTATGAAGAATTCTGTACTGGCATTTCCCAGCATAAGTCAACATATCTATTAATTTTTAAACATAAAATGTATCAATAATCAAAGATGTCTGGAGTGGATAAACATTAAATGCAGTAGCCTTCCCCTGAACCCTTAAAATTATTAAGCTAAGCATTGACAACCCTCTCTGAGTGGCCAGATCTCACAGTCGTTCACTTAAATGTTTTTAGCATGCATCAATAAATAGGTAAAGTTGAGGATATATCATAACTTCAAGGAAAATAATCTATTCAGCTGTTTTATGAGTTATAAAGGATGAACATTTTTAGGCACATTCCTTTTAATACAGCCATCATTCTTCAGTAAGGAAAAAACTTCTCTGACAAACAGTTGGCTAAAACTGTATTCACTTACCAACAATGAAACAAAATGAAAATTCAACAAGCTTACTCTAAAAAAAAAAAAAACTCTGTTATAATACAAATGATTATATTTCACTGTTCTTTTCAAACTCAAATTTACAAAATTCTCCTGACCAAGAAGGTAAATTTACAACCAGGCAAACACAGACATAAATACCGTGCTGCTGGATGATGTACACTGAAATTTTAAACCACAGGTTATTACTCAACACGTCAGTATGAACACAAACAACAGTTAGAAGTGGCGCCAAATGCTATGAAAAGTGTTATTCATTTCTACTTAAAAATATTAATTGGCCTGTATTGATAACTTTCAGAACTTTTACTAATGATGAAAACTAGCACCCTCAGTGCGTCAGCAATATTTGTAGTAAATAAAGACAGTATGACAAGAGCACTTGCAATGTGTACTAAATATCATATGCAGCCTCCTGCATGTAAGTAGAATTTAGCACCTTCCATAGGTGCATTTCCTAAGCAAAAATAACTTCAGTAAATTAAATCAGCCAGAGTAAAGAGACAGTTGAAGTAGTATGCTAGTTCTGTGTTTCACTGGTTTAACAGGAGATAAAAAGCTATTATGTTACAACTAAATTTATCTCAGTACTGACCATTATCTTGCAGGAATCTTGTGGAAGCTGTTTGTTTTACTTCAGCACGTTTGTTAACAGAATCCTCTGGATTACGGCATTTTTTGACCTTCTCTTTTGGAGGCTGAGGTGAGGAACTGCTCTCCCCAGGCTCACTGGATCCAACAGTAGATTTAGACTGCCAATCATTTCCCTGAAAAGAAGTGTTCATAATCATCACTGATGAATATGATGTTTAATTTTTAATTTCAACGTTATTCCAATTTCTTGATATCTATGGATTTATATCAGCTGTTAAAGAAACACATTAATTAACAATCAGTACAATTAAAGAATACCTAAAACAACCTGGAAAACTGTAACTGCCTTATCAACTTGCTAAAAGATTTGACCGATTAAATGCTCCTGAACAATTCACAGAAGAAAAGAACACAATTACTACAAGGAAATAATGTTTCATCCAGTGAAAAGAATGGTTAGACAAATCTATACATGCATATAAATGATAAATATCTGAATTTCATTTACGTATGTGCATCTCATCTATGCGTATGTGTAGAGGTAATCTGTGAATAATTCATTGCCTGTGTAAATGCAACATAGATATTAATCTGCTCAGTGTTAAAAGTAGCAGGGAGGGGATGACAGCCTTTATGTGGCAGGAGCACTGACTACCAAAAGAACACTCAGAAAGAGGTCTGCCAGCATGTCACCTCCGAATCACTGCCAAGGAAATCACCCAGCTCTTCTGCTTCCTGAGTTGTGTATTCAGAAAAAGCAACAGAAACTTGAACCTGATGTTTTCAGCTTTCATTTATGAATGATACTGAATATACCAATAATTCTAGTAGCTAGAGATGATATTACATTTCTTCACCGTTTAAATCTGTTCACAAGAAATATCACAAAAACCCCAGCTGCATATAGCAGTCACTTAGGGTGCTGTCAACACTGCAGTAAGCTGGGTTAAGAGATCAACAACTGAACCACTGTTACTTCTCAATAGAAGATGTCACCCTCCTAATTCTGCCAGTTTAATGACGTGTGTAGTTTCTTACTAATCCAGATCTCTCAAAATAGTCAGTGTAACAACAGAACGCTCAAGCAGAGAATAGAAAACCATATCAGCATCTGGATCCATTCACTTTATCATAGACTCAGATAAATCATGTACGGCAAGTACACTGTATTGTTTTGCCCACTGCAGCTGCGTGAACAATTTATGACATTTTAGAACTTGCACATCAGAAAGGATTTACATTCTGCAAGAGTCTTGGGTACCTCATTGCTGAAGTTAAAAGCACGATCTATATATAAATTAAAATTACTCAGAAAAATAAGTCCAGAACAAAATTTTGAATCTCTAAAAAACACTTACAGACGTGATTCCATTTTGTGTGATTCTTCTACTTTTTGCATAATCAACAGAAATCACTAATATTTTAAATATTTTATGTAAAAACCACCTAGGCTTTACTATCTAATCAAGCACTTATTTATCATACTACTGAATCTACCATTTATTTGTTCAATATTAAGAAAAACTGGTGTTTCAGCCTCTTTTAAATCGAACTGGAGATTGTTTCTTGCAAGAAATAGTATTAGGAAAAAATGTAGAAACAAAACTGAAGCAAACAATTTCATGATCTATAACAGTTCACTCTTTTGTTATAATCTCTGTTTGAAACTATGTGCTGCATTTCAACAGAATGGAAGTGAGATTGTATATTTTATTCCTTATTGCGTTCAGGTGTTCCAGAGGTTTTTGTTTTGGTTTGTGAATAGTGAATGGATACGATCAGCTAACACAATTTAAATGTCAGACTGGAAATCCAATGCTCTGCTGTCTGTTACAGTAAACTTCACTGGTACATAAGTGGTGCAAGCAAACATTTCTATCCAGATTTGGCAGTAAATGTGCTGTGAACTCATTTTCACATGTGTAAATAGCTCCACATGATATAAAGCAGTGGATGCTTAACCTCTGTATCGTAGTGATTAGCTAGGGACAAAACACATCAGGCAGGAAAATGATTTAGGGCCTTATCCAGACTAAGCATACAGAAATACCTTTTTCTGCAATACACTTTGTAAAAGGTCCTGTGTTTATTCAAATTATGCTAAGGAAAAACAAACAGGTTTATTATGAACAAATACATAAGGACAGTTGAAAAGCATTATGGAAAAGACAATGCAGCAGCTGTTCTTTGATAGGCAAAATTTAAAAAAAACAAGGCATTCATTTCTGAAACAATATATTCTTGGATGTTTTGTCAAATTGACACTGCAAATAGCTACAGACTCATCAAGCATTAATAAGCATACCACCAGGTGGCTGTGGATTTTTTTCCTCTACAGATTTAATTAAACCCAGAGGACAAGGAGTTTTCATCTGCTGGAATTAAGCAAAATTAGCAACAAACATCACTGTGGCATTTGATACTTACACTGCCTTTAGATTTTCTAGATCCCACAATCGGAGGTAAGACAGACGCTTTAGAACTGCAGAAATAAAGCATGCCTTAGAGCTCTGTACACTGTCACTTTCTTAGACAGTATTGCTTTACAACTGAGTCAGATAACACCAAGATAGCTATAGCATCAGAGTTTACTGTTTTATTGACTAATTGCAGAGTTTTGCTAAGAATCACTTACAGTATAGTGAGCAGAAATATTTAAATACATAATCATTAACTTAGTAAAAAAATACACTGGATTTCACCACAATGCACAGTTAAATTCACTTCAAATCCACAGAGCAGTGGTCAGTGAATTCATGTAGTATAATTAAAATAATAGAATGAAATGTCCCCACAATTTCAATAAAATTCTATATCATCAATTGATCAACGCATCTTCAACAACATTTTCCACTGTCTTTAAATTCATTTGTTGTAAATTCTGTTTCTCAAAATACTTTGTTATTCGTGTTGCTCAATAAAACAGATAAACACACCTAAGTTTACATGCATAACGTGTGAGAAACGTCCTAAACCCCTCTGTGGGACAAATTTCCATTGCTTTTGATTTCTTTTATTTAAACGACTTCCAGTCTAGCTTCATACTTCAAAGATACTGAAACCCCAAGTTCCTCCTTACAGAGACCCTGTTCTGGGCTCCATTATGTGATAATGCTGGCTTACAAAAATGACCCAAACATAAAGCATTATTAAAGGAGTACATATTCCATAAAGCAGTACCATGCAATAGACCTTGACAAATGTAGCTATGCATAATCTCATGCAGCACTTAATTCATAATCTCATTTGTGTATTAGGAAAAATAAATAAATAAAGACAAGGCAAAATAAACCTTTACCTGATAAGAATTTAATGAAATGTGATCAATAGCTTATTCATGAGCCAAAATAATCCATTGAAATTCCATTTTCTCTTTTATTATAGATTTCTATCTCTACTTTCTTACTTTTCAATAAAATCTTCCATTCAAGCAAACCCATTCACACATCTTTTATAAATGTTTTTGGAATTACAAATTTCTAATCTGTAAATGAGCTCATACTCATTCAAGAATGAGAAATATGGAACTTACCCCTGTGGCCTTACTGTAGATTTGCTAAACAGCAGCTCACCATATGGCAACTTCTTAAACTTTTCTCTACCCACTGCAACATAGAACTGCCCTTTCTCCAAGTCCGACCCATTCTGAACAAGTTTTCCATCTAAAGTGTAAAGTCTGAAAAAATATGTAAAGGCTTAATATAATAAACCTTACCATTTTGCAAAATGACTTAAATCACAGGCCAACCTCTGTTAAAACTAATAAAATACAAAGCACTATGACAAATAAAACATTCTCACAGCTTCTAAATAAGTATGACGATTAAATTACTTTGGTCTTTAACACCTTTCCCTTGATATCTTGGGTGGGATCTGCTCTATGGGTTCTTGACTCTGCTCACATCAGATTCCATCTCCCATTTGTGTCCTGGGTGCAAAGTAATCTGGGAAGAACAGTGTGCTCATGACCCAACAAATGAAGACCTAGGATCAGTCCACTTAACAGAGTTAACATAATTGTCCTTATGTTATTATATACTATAGAACAAAGTGTTGAATGTTAACACAACCTGAGGGGCAAGGTAGAAAGTAGCAGGAAATACATTAATATACTGTTATATAATATGTTGTTGTATATGATCTTAAGCACCAACACAAGTAATATTTAATACATCTATTAAAACAGGTAGATTTCTACCATAATAATTCATTTTCATAAATTTTACTAAGAAGGAAGAAATGCAGGAAGACCCTTGTAGTGGGATGAGTGTGCATGACAACACAGTACTTCTGTGCTATCCCAATCCCTTCATTGTCAAGTCCATCACCTTACTTAAGGAAGAGAAATACAATGAGGAAAGAGGAAATATTCTATAATGAGTAAGCTCTTCCCTGTGAAGCAAATTCCAAAACTTGACATTATTTACATTTAATTTAAATCTCAACGTTAAACTTTTAACATTTAACTTTTGCAGTTACGTTTTTAAATGTAGGAATGTTGAATGGTCATCTTAAATTGCTTTCTACAGAAGCTACTTTGTTATTCATAAATATCAACAGCGTAAGGAGATACGAAATAATACATAAACCTAAGTAATGTATCTTTTATGAAGAATACAAATAGCCTGTCTTGAGAACATCCCTGACTAATACAGTGCAAATAAATAAAGAAATAAATAAAATCAATTTAAAAAAGAAAAGAATGCCTCTAAAGCTCATACAACCTTGAACAAATAATAATTAAAAAAGAAAAAAAAATGCATCTCTTAGAATCAGTAACAGAATCACAAAATAGCTGAGGCTCAACTGGATTGCTGGAGACTATATAGTCCAGGTACCCTACACAAAGAAGGAGAAAATCCAGCAGGTTGCTATGAAGAATTATTTTCCAACCCTTTCCTATCTGAAGAATGGATTTCTGTAATGTGCTCTGCATGGGGTAACACTGGAATGTCAGACATTTGCCACTACACACCTCTGGCAGCCTGCTTACACAGTGAAGTTTATCAGAGATCACATACCATTTTGCTCTAAAATCTGCAGCAACAATCAGATCTCATTTTACATTCAAGGCCTTAAGGTTGTTGAAATCTATCTGTAGGGTACTCTTGGGATACCTCAACAACTAGAGCAGTGGAAAATTCTGGAAAGTCCTGACTCTTAGCTCTTAACAGGGGGCTGAGGCAACTGATAAAGCCTACCTCTGTCAGATAACAGGTCTTTAAAGACAAAAGGATCTAAAACATTTTCCTTGAAATTGCCTGCCCCAGTGAGTTTAAAGAACTATCAATACTAAAGGTAAAAATGACTGCATCCATTACTGACGTTCCAGACATTTTGACTGACTTTATAGAGGTCATTTATTTCATTCTAACATTTATCATTTAACATTTCATTATTTATATCAAATACATTGAATTATTATTGTATTATTACATACCTGCTAATTAAACATTTAGACGAGATATAACAATTGAAAAATACCGAGAGTTTTGTTTTTGTTTTCTTTTTCTCTTTAAATATCAGTTGAAATGAAACAAGAAACTGATGTGGAGTAAACATATTTCCAAGTTCCTAACTGGGTTGGAAGGTACCTCTAAAGACAATTTTCTTATAAATGAAATTCCCATAAAGCAGGCATGAACTCTTATCTAATTCCAGACTTTTAAAAACATATCTAAACATAACAACTGTATCTCACAAATATTCAGCCTTCCCCTACCTGTGAACAGCTCCACTTCTGAGGGATACTTTTGCTGTAACCATTTCAAGAATGTGGTCCCAGTGATTCAGAGTTTTCCTGGGAATAAGGAGTCGCACTACTGGGCTAATAAGGTCTCCATTAGCAATGAGGCTGAAAGAAAGCAAATTAATATAATTTGAAGGACCATTTAAAGCAAAAATCATCTGAAGTTAAGAAAGGAAAAGAAAAAAAAAAAAGAAAAATAAAAAATTAAAAAATAGCATCTCACTATCCGAAAATTCAACTCACAAAATCATGTAGGGCTCTTGGAGGGGTTTTCGAAACCGTGATGACACAGTGATTCTACTGTGAGTAACTGGCTTGACCTGCAAGGACAAAGAAAAATAAGAATCACTCAGTCTTCATAAAGCTCAGTATAGCTTTTCTTTGACTCCAAACACAGAAGAGGCCACAAAACCACACTTTGATCCTCTCTGCAATGCAACACTCAGGTTTCTATGATCCACACTTTATTGGAACTAGTTAGAAAGCATTCACTAAACATACAGAAGCTTTTCAGGATAGTCCCAGGTGTGCCCAATTATTTACTTGTTCCTACAAGCTGATGAAACCATTAATTTTGAGGTAGGCTTCGCAGAAGACCATCGTGTTATTGCAAGCAGCCTTATCACTGGCCCCCTGAGAAAACAAGCAACTTGACCGATGTTAGAGGCTCATTTATGATTCAAAGGATTGTACTTCTGTCAGTAATAGATACTGTAATATCAGCTTGCAAGTCTGTATTTTAAATTGCCCTCTCAAAGAGTTATTTTTTGCATCCTTCAGGGGCATACGAGACAGCATTGTTCTTATTGTTCTGTGACCAACGTTGAATTACTTACAGGTATGAGTAGAGCTTTAATTTCTAAAGCAAGCCACAGAATTTAAATATGCAGTTGCAGATGTCAATAAAATACCAAGTGCTCAGCTACTATAAATCAGTGCAGTTCCTATGAAGTACATAGAGTTAAGCAAACTCACCCTAATGGAAGACTTGGTTGGGGATTTAATTAAAGAATACATGAGACTGCTGGTATTTCTCATGCAGGAGGTACCACAATATTGCACTGTCTGGAACAGCCTGACCCCTCTGGCACTACAGAGTTACACATTAACAAAGACAGTCTTGGGTGAAGGTCTGTGCTTACATTAACAATCAACGTCACTGGACCCCTAAATCCTTTTCTTCACCATTTGCATCAGCAATTGTGAGCATATTTACATTCATCAATGTTCTGGCCCCATTATGATTTTATCTTCAAGTTTTGTATATTTTCAGAGGGGTTTAAAGGGCCTATCCAAGAGCAGCTTCCACATCCTACTACTGAATGCTTCTGTTTAATAATTTGCAATGAGATACCCATCTGTGGTACCACACAACTCACAACAGTAACACAAACCATTTAGAACAGGAAGAAGAAGGTATTATACTAGTTGAAACTCAGCAGGAACTTTAAGCAAGAAAGATAAAACTATTCAAATGAGATTTTGCAAGATAACAAGGGCTACATATGGTTGGAAATTCACCAGGGGATCTCTAACACTTAAAACCACCAGAATTTTTACTTTCTTATTCTATGAAGAATTTGTTCTTTCTCACAACACCTCTTATAGTAACAGCACTCCGGATCTGCCTTGATTCAGAGAACAGTTACTACCTGCTCATTTATTTTGTGAAGCACCCACCAGAGCTGGGGAGAAGCAAAACAGCTGAACTCAACACCAGATAGGTTTTAGGAGCTAAGATTTCTGTAAGCTCTTGAAATTCAGAATACTTTTCTACAGAGTGTCTCAGAGCTAAGCATGCCTCTTCAGGCATAATTCACCACGGTTGAACTTGTGTTGCTGAATGTTAGCTACAGCCGAGTTCCTCTTTACACTTCTTTGAAAATGCACAGCCAATAATGCAGCTAAGCATTTAACTGATGCAATGTTAAAAAATGTAGTTTTATTTCACATTTTATACAACACTTGCTGCTATGAAATATGCCAAATATTCTCAAAATTTAACAAGCACATACAACACATTTACCAAACATACACAAGACGCCACGCAATCTACTTTAGGTACTTACATCTTCCACTGTTGACTGCTGGCAAAAGAAGCAAAACAAGACAATCAGCAGACAAACTATCCATTCAGGCATACTGTTATAAATATTTATATTAAAATCACTTTTTCTATGCATGGAAACCATTCTGAATAAGCTGTATATACAGATATATGTAAACGTATATTGTTTGTTTATGTGCATACGTATTTACACGTCAACTTAATATAATGTTCTTACAAAAATTTCTATTACGTTTACATTCAGCTGGCACTGTGAAGGACTGAAAATCAGCTGAAAAAGTTACCCTTTTTTCAAATATTGTAGATGGGTTTGGCACACAGGAAAAAGATTGAGACTACACTCTGTTCAGTGCTTTTAACTCAAAGAAAAGGTACACTGGGAAGGCAAGATTAGATGTACAGCACGACAGGAAAAGTGCCGCAATTGAAAACAGCTGTTCATGTGAGGCTTCTGAGCAACCCACAGTTTGCTTTGAAATGCAAACTTTAAAAACAATGTTTTTCATTTCTTCATTAAAAAAAAAATAGTAAAAAGAAAAGATTAATCATGAAAATGGAAACGCAGCAAAAAGCTATCTATTTCTTTTGTCTCATGTAAAACTATTTGTTTATCCCTAAGTGTAATGTTTTTGCTCCTACAAATGCTACTCTGTGCTTCTCACATATTCTATTCAAACAGAGACTGGAAAGTAGGACAGACTTAGCAAACTGTTCAACATTTCTGTTGGGTCCTCGGGACTTGAGAAAGGTGTGTGACACTTCAGAGAAATAATCTTATATCAGAGAAGTATACTGCTCACCACATAGTATTTTAATTGTCCTCTAAACTTATCATGCTGCATATTCAGTTTCTAAAAACACCACGATATTTATGCAGTGGATAATAGTTTAAAATAGAAATGGGCCATTCTTAGCTTGGCTTTTCCCTCCAGCGCAAATTAAAATGTTGAGACAAGCTAAATAAAGATAATTGTCTAGTAGCAATTTCCCAGGCAGCCGTGGAGGCTTGGGCAAGAAATGGTGTCACTAACTGATTTATTTCATTTTCTTACCAGAAGAGAGCCCTGACCAATGGTCTACCTGAGCGATCACAAGATTTATAGGTTTACAGAATTTATTAAGCCATTCTGGGTGGCAGAAAGTCATCAGTTAAACAAAATAACCCGAACCAGGTGCTCTGTGCCAGTTTGGTTTTTACCAGTTTAAGAGTTTGCTGTTTCCACTGGTTTATTCATATAATCTTGGGCACTACTAACATTTCACTTATTACTCACGTCACTTTATAAATAACCTTTTGAAGTTTTAATATTTCAACACAATGTCACATACCAAATTTATCAGCTCATGCAGTGAGCCATGGCTTTACCAGTTTGTTACAATTGGCTGTTTGTTAATCAATGTGCACAGGAAAAAAATGAGAACAAATATTTGCATTCCCTTAGGGTAGAACAGGGGTCAAATGATCTAAAACCCCATTAATACGTACAATCACCATCCTGTGATGTGAAAGAAAGGAATGTTCAAGGTTGAGCGATTAAAGCAAATTAGAAAGATAAAAGTTACTTTTTCTAAGGCTATTACAACATAGGAAGTATCATACTTACTTCATAGGAATGTGACTTTTTACAAGCAGGGATTTTAATACATTTTGACTAAAGATGAAGAGTGAGATTCACAGAAGAGTTCTGTCAATTCAAAAATGTTTCAGTTATCCTACACGGTAATAAACCCAGATAATTTACATTTTCCTGGCCATGTTGCATTGCTAGATGGTACAGTGGATAGTAAAAATAGCTTTGAGCAAGAGACTAATGGCCTTTCTGCTGGCACAAATACAAATAAATACAAGTATTCAAACTCCTATTAACCAGCTGGAGTTCCAGGTATATATAAAATAGATCACAACATCACACTGTACACAAACTTCTTAGCCCACAAAAAGCACAGATGAGTTGGAAATGAGCTATATCAAACAGAATAAGCACGTACAGACTCAGTGAGTCTTCTAGATCACAGGCTGTCTGTAGAATTCCCAAAGAATTTAAAGCCGCTTTCTTCCAGAAGCAATAGCTTCGGTCACTATGTTTACCTCCAAGGTAAATCACCTTTCTTTTCATCCATGATAAGCTAACTGGAACACATATGCCCTGTGTATGTAGGGGATGTTTTACTCCATCTAGCTAAATGCTGAAAAGAAATATGTTTCATTTAGAATATGTCATCGTTTAAGGGCATTTGATTAAGAGCTGCATCTCCAGTTGTCCTAAATCAGACCACAGCATGGCTTTATCTGCCCAGGCAATTAGGTATTTACCCTGTGCAGGGCTCCAAAATATATCACATCCATGTTGGTTTTGGATTCCATGAATAACTTGTATTTCTTCTGAGTTGCATGGTACTGTACCTATACTGCATAGCACACACACTGCGATGGGATAAATAATGTATATGTTATCCAAGCAAAGCCAATTGTGATGCTAATTTATGTCGCTTATATAATATTGCTAATTCTCGCCATCTTTATGTCTCAGAGCTTGAGTATTTTCCCTAAATTCATTACACATTAAAACCAAAAAGATGCCTCTGATCTTCATGGCTGATCAGAAGAGCCTGAACCTGGGAACAGTGACTGCTGAAGAGTAAAAATGAAAAGATCAATTTTTTCCTCGTTTTTAACCAGAGTTAAAAGTTGTTAATGCTTTCAGTAAGAAAATTTAACATGCTGCAACAGGTTTTTAATGAAACCTGCATGTCTCATTAAAAGCTTCAGTACTGGTATTTCTTCCCTTCCTCCTATTCCCATCACAAAAAAAAAAAAAAAAAAAAAAAAAAAAGATAATAATTAATAATAATAAATAAAAAAGAAAGAAAGAAAGGACAGTCACCCTTCAGAACAAGAGAGTCATCTTAACTGAGGAAGTAACTAACTTCTGAGTTCCATAATAAATGCAATACAGATCATGGAATCTCCAGCAACATAACCCAAGGCCCCTACAAGTCTTTCTCTTGCTCCAAAATATACTAAAACTAATTTGTAAGCAGTCTGTAATTAAAATGCTCAGAATTAAACATTTCAGGTATCCAGAACTTTGCAAACAGTATTTTTTACAGGGCAATCGGAGAAAAAAGGCACAGCTTTGTTTTAAGTGGATATCTAGACAATTCTTCTCCAAATCCCCCTGGTATTAGATTAGAAACACCTGTGAAGAGTATCTGTTTTGTATGTCTTGTTTTCCTAATTATGTTACCAAGATACTAAATACCAAACAGTGTAATAGAAAGCTTAACTATTGAAGGTATTGCTCAGGAGATCAAAGATGTACATCAGTTTTGTTGTTTTCTTTTTAAACCTTTGCATATCTTTTTTTTCATTTTACCTTCTCCGTACTGCACCCACGGTAAAACTCCTAATTACACTGAGCCTCAGAAAAAGTTCCTTACTCAGACTTCTAACAGCAGTAAAGCAATCAAGCAGTTCAGATGTGGACTTACAAAAGAGTTCAGTTTTTTTTTTTTTTTATAGTGGCATAGAATTATTAAGTGAACGTTTATACATAATTTCTTCTTGCAAACATATATTCCTATGATATATTATTTGCTGGATACAATAAATACTAATGTTAAAATAAGCAATAACTACAAATGCTTAGATTTTTCATGAGAGTGTACTTGAACAAAAAAAAAAATAAAAGCATGCTAGGGACAAAGTACAACTATCATAAACATATCAAAACTTGTAAAACACTATGAGCTCTTAAAACTCAATTTTCACAGATTCACCCAATCATGTCATTTTCCACAGACAAAAGGAGAACCTACTATAAAACAAAAGATGAACTTAAAAGATACAGAAGGAATAACTGCTAAAACTGCTATTACAAAAATTAGATTTTAAAATGTTGAGGAACGGGGAATCAGAGCAATGACCACTCATAATACTTCAATAGCAACATAAAGATGCATTTTGAGGTATATTCCATTGTTAAGTTCTGATCTATCAGGTCTCACACATTGTGTTTTTTATCTCATTTTAATTGGCACTGGACAATGCTAGGGAGTTTTTCCTGATCCAGAATTCCACCAAGAACAACTCATCTGGCTGATCTAGCCTGTGATCTGCTGAGTAACTGTGTGGCACACAAGATTCCATAGCTTATGTGCTGCCACTGGAGACCACCACCAGCAGAAGATACATTCTGCCAGTCACATTCTCAGTTTCACTGAAGATGGATATTCCAGATTCTGGGGTTGCATGCAGATGCAAATACTCAGGTTATATACATGGATGAAAGTTTTGAAGAATCTTTACTGATCCTCTGAAGACTCATTAGTGGAAAGATTAACTGTTCACAGAATCACAGAGTCATAAGGGTGGAAGGGACCTCTGGAGATCATTGAGTCCAACCCTACTGCTAAAGCACATGATCTACCTTTCCTGTTTCACAGGAAAACATCTAAGTGGGTCTTGAATATCTCCAGGCAAGGAGACTTTACAACCTCTCTGGGCAGCCCATTCCATTGCTCTGTCACCCTCCCACAGTGAAGAAGCTCTTCCTTGTGTTTGTATGCAACCTCCTGCGCTGCAGTTTTTGCATTTTGCCCTGCACATCTTTGAAAAGAGTATGGCCCTATCCACTTGACTCCTGCAATTTAGCTATTTATAATATTGCTCCATTCCTTGAACACACAGCTGTCTCAAACAGAGAACTTAATCTGTGAATCCAAAAACTCCATTCATTCCTCAGCAGCTTACCCACATCCAGACCCAATGACAAATAAAATTAATAATAATCTTTCAGAGTGCACAGGGAGGGACCACCGAGATCTGGGAGTGTCTAAAGAAATATGAATGTTCACAATGCACACATTATAATTGGAAAATATGTTCAGTACTTTTTAGCAAACAATTAGGATTACAATAAACAAATGGTAACTATGTTGATAAAACTTCCTCTAGAGGCTTGTTAGATTCCTCAAGCACATCGTTTAAGATGTATTTATACTTGCTGATCACTTTCACTACAAAACCAATTTCTCTTCCAAAACATGAAGCTTGGTTGCCAAAAGAAGTGAAGGACAGATGCATATCTGAGGAATATATTGTATCAAAGCTTAAGCTTGGGTCAGGATGAAATGTTTTTGGTATTTTCTCTACCAGTAGCTTAATAAAAAGTTTTGAGACATATTATTAGAGCATGAGGGCACTGCCAGGGGCTTTAAAACAGCCAAGAGTTTGGCTGCCATCTGAACTGCTCATGAGTTTCACACCTTCCTGGGAAGTGTCTCCTTTCATCCTTACTGTTGTCCCAGTTTAAAGAGAGAGAAGTCAGAAATTCAGATTTACTCTGTACCCCACCTGGGAGAAAGTCTAAACTAAGATAGAATGTGACATTTCTGGGGGATTAGCTTGTTGTGAAAACCATCAAACGTGAATTAAAAAATCAGACTTTTCCTGAGAAGCTTGCTTCAGCTTTGCATGCATATTAACTACCACAGTGCTACAGGGCAAAAGACATTTTGTCACTTGCTTGTTAAGATAACAGCAAAACAGAAGGGAAAGAGTACTACTGTTTCAGTAAAAGACTTGAGTCAGATAAAAATTTACTCATACAATCTGTCTCGCTTCACTACTGGTGCTCATTGTTTTATTTCTGGTTTGTTCTTTTCTTATATAGGAGCAGCGCTGTGAAAATGAGCTAACTGCTACACTGTTCTGGTGTCACAGCTGTGTGAGAACTATGGAACAGCTGGGGATTTTCCAAAACTGCTGTGCTGCAGCTAACGTCAAATGAAGTATAAATGGTCAAGGAAGCACTCAGCACCCCCAGCAGTGGATGAAGTGAGGAGACAGAGATGTGGTTTCAAAATCCCATCGGCTCTAGCAGCACACAGCAGGGGATAATTCGTGAAGGCATACTTGATAATTTCTCAAATGTTACTGACTCAAAGCTTACCTCAGAAATCAGGAAGCTGAGAGTATATGTATATCTTCATTCATTATCCTGTACTGTCACTGGTCTATACACAAAGCTTCACACAGAAGTGCAAGGTCCTGCACTCCTGATCGTCTTCAGGATGATCACAGGACTAGCGCACCTCCAGCTAGGGCTCTTCAGCCTATAGAAGAGAAGGCTCCTAGGGAACTTTATAGCGGCCTTCCAGGACCTGGAGGGGGGCTACAGAAAAGCTGGGGAGGGACTTTTTAGAAGGGCATGTAGCAACTGGTCAAGGGGAAATGGCTTTAAACTGGAAGAAGGTAGATTTAGACTAGATATTAGGAAGAGAGTGGTGAGATGCTGAAACAGGTTGTCCAGAGAGTCTGTGAATGTTCCCTCCCTAGAGAAGTTCAAGTCCAGGCTGGATGGGACTTTGAGCAACCTGGTCCAGTGTGAGGCGACCCTGCCTACAGCAGGGGATTGGAGTTAGGTGATCTTAAAGGTCCCTTCCAACCGAAACCATTCTAAGATTCTATGAAGAACAGGACTGCAAGTTCAAGTATATAGCTGGGATAGACTGATAAATAAAAATAGCTATTTACCATTATTTGAGTTTTTGACTTCCATACTTCAGTCATTTGGAAGCCTTAGATTGGTAGAGAATCAGATTTTGAGAAACCAGATGATAAGAGATTTTAAAGAAATCTATCACTGATTTTATAAATTATAACATGATTTCATTGAAGAGGACGGTGAAATCCGACGCATACCAGTAGAGCAGCTAAAGTCTTTCTTAGTAATATTTTTAAAGACTTGACTCTTGTTAATGACCGAGTCTCACAGACCAAGACAACAGTTATTTTGCAAGACTACAACAGTACTGTTATTACTGTCATATATAAACTATTTTTTAACGCAATAGCTATTTTTAAAAGAAAAGACCTCGAAAATAAACTGTTGCGCAGTTACCACCACAAAAAAATCTGAAACACAAGCTGTCTTGCATTGCTCTACTTACAGCCTTTTGGATGTTGACAATACTGGTGGGAACGCATAATCCACTCTCTCGTATTTCACCAAAAGCAGCCCATGGCGAAATCAGCTGCTGAAATGAGGTATTTGTGATATAGACTCATTTCTGTATATGCAGAAAAAGAAATGTCTTGCCAAACTATTTCAACACTGACCCGTCTTACAGACAGTCACATATAATTGCATGTTCCACTTGCCACATTAAACAGTGCATGATGAATTATTCAGTGGCGCATATTTTATTCACTGGAACAACACACCCACATTAAGACATTCTTGACCAAACCTTGCTCAAAGCTCCTCATCATTTGTAAAGGACACACTGAGGAACACAGGCAATACCTAGCCAATAGTCTTTGTCAGCATCAAACGTGTCAGACAAAGTGAGGTGCAGCTTGCAGGCAAACAGCACTGCGGTATTTGAGAAGCTTCAGCTAAAAGTGAAATAAGTCATAATAGGCAGAACTAGTACTACTCTCACCAGAATCCAAAGGGTTGGAGGGACCTCTGCAGATCCATTCCCAGATGTTAAAGCTCACCATCTTGTAAGAAAGGGCACTAAGGGATTTATTTAGATAAGACACAGGAATCCTTCAGTAGAGAAGATTACTTAATTTATTGTTGCTGTTGCTTGATTGTTATTTTTATTTTTTACTGAGGAGTACCTTCCTTGGAAGCTCAGACTCACCGATTTTTGTAGAGGATCTATTTCTGTTAGAGTACTTAACTGTATTCTGTCACACACTGAAGAAAGTGAGAAGACAGTTTAGTAAGAAATTTAATGCTTTGTATTTTCCATCTATTTTTCTTTCTGAATATAGGTCACAGTAATTACACTGTATCTTGAAAAAGAATTCTTTATTTTTTAATTCCAGTTTGACATTTTCTAGTTATAAACAAATTTAAAGTAATTGAAATGCTGCCTTCAAAAAACAACATAAAAATATTTGCAAGAACAGATGTCAAACATTTGGCAGCTTAAATAGCATGCCTTTATTCCTTTTGGCTTCCTCTGCACTAAGCAGAATTGGAAAAAAATATCTGTAATTGTTTTACTGGAAGAAAACCTACAAAATCCTACTTATTAGATTGGAAATATCAAAGTGTTCTACATACAACCAAAATTAATCCTCTCGTACATAAGCATAATGATACCATCCTTAACCACTGAACATGAATTTTCCAAACACTTTCTCTGCCATCTTTTTTCATCTTCCAAATCCATGAAAAACAGCACCATGTAGGTACAGAAATCTGACCATCAGCAGCCAGGGTCAATGTACTTCTAAAATCTGGTACAGAGAAAGCCACAGAGCCACGGAGTTGTAGGAGTTGGAAGGGACCTCTGGAGATCATCTAGTCCAACCTCCCTGCTATAGCAGATTCCCTAGAGTAGCCTGCACAGAAAAGTGTTCAGGCAGATTCTGAATATCTCCCAAGTGACTCAACAATCTATCTGGGCAACTTGTTCCAGTGTTGCTCTGGAAGTACGTTCTTTCTCATATTTGCCCTGCTCCAGTTTGTGCCCGTTGCCCTTTGTCCTGTCTCTAAGTGTTACTCAAAAAAGTCAGGCCCCATCATCTTGACACCTGTCCTTTATATGTTTAGACTGTGTAATAAGACCAGTGCTACTAGCTCCAAGACCATTCCTCCTGGGGCCAACAACACTAACAAAGCTCCTGCCTGAACTCTGGATGCATCATCAGCGTTTAGGAACAGCACAGAATGAAGCCATTTATTTTGCTCACCTGTTAGGTCATGTTCAGAGGAAGACCATGTTTTTGTGGGACATGAACAAGTGCCATGTGAGAAGGGTGAGAGGTGATTCCAAAAAGCAGGCTTTAAGAATAGTCACTGCAGTCTCAAGTCTCCCAGTAACAGCAGCATTACCGAGATCACATGAATGTCCTATGGACCAGAGCACTAATGGAGAGCCCTGACAAATTCTATTATGTTTTGGGGAAGAAAAAAAAAAGTAAAAGCAAAGTAAGACGTGGAGATGATGAAGGAGTGGTTAATATTTCAGTACTAGGACAAACAGAGCAGAAATTGTCCTGACAAAGATCAGTCTAAAAACACACCCTGATTTCAGCCTGGTGTTGTCTGCGAGGCCATCATCCAACTTTCCTGCTGCTCCACTCTCTTAGCCCACCAGAACACTACAACTCAGATCTGAGCATGAATTTCTGTGTGCGTCCATACTTTCAAAGTAGTCCTTCCTACGGAAGTCACTGAAACAATTCACATTTTGAAAGCTGCACCTTGCTGCTACTGCAGGCCAGAGCCACCATTTTTTCTTGTAATTTACGTATACATTGATTTATTTTCTAATGAAACAAACTGGGAGGATTTTATTCTTGAAATTCAATCTAACATAATGCCTTCTGAAAGCAAATCATTTTCATGAGCTTGTAACAAAGATCCCTACAAAATGATTTATTTGTTTGCTGATGCAAATCCAGCAGAACCAAAGAGAAGAAAAAAGTAACAATGCTTCTGCTATTTGTGGTGCTAAAACACAGATTGCTTTTTTAATTTCAAAATGAAAGTTTGAAGAAAACCGTGCAAACAGAACTTGCTTCCCCAAATCACTTTAGTGAAAAAATATCTAGGCATTAAAACTTCTGTTACTAGCCCCTGAAAGTTCATTTCTAGAATTAAATTACTAGGGCCTGAACATAATGGTGTTATTCATAAATCCAGATAAAACTCTGTAGAACATTACCAGTTTTCATTTCATTTTTAGGACTGCTCAAATAAATCAATAACATGAAGTTAAACTTAACATGGAGAGTTAAACTCTCCACAGAGACCAGAAGATTGCAAACTAAGCCTAGCAGGAAGAAGGAGAGTTAACATAACAAATGGTTTAAACTGTTTTCCTTCAAAGCCCTGAGATGGACGAAAATGCTCAGACAATACACAGTGAGCACTGAATACATGAGAAGTAAAAGAAGCCTCTCTTATCAAACATTCAACTGTAAATATAGGAAACAACTTTGCGATTATATTCAGAGTCTTTTAAGGATTTGCAGCAAATTCATCAGCTTTAAAACGAGCCTCAATATAGCAGCCCTGTGGTTGTCCTGATTGCTGCTAGTATCAGAACATGGTTAAGAGGCTTTTGTGAAGACAACGGCCTTCTCGCCGAGGGATGTCTGGAGTCTGTCAGTGCATGCTACTAACAGGACTTGCACAAATCGTGAATGTAATCCACCACATTCTCAGAGACAATTGGAAGCAATTTTATTAAGTTATATTCTTTTCATCCTGGATACGTAAGAATCATTTCCAGACGGACACTGTTTTTACACAAAGTATGTTACTGCCCACACATTTGGGTGTTCAGAAGAAAATTTGCAAGGGCCAGTCATAAATTCAAGGGTTGGCAGTTGTTTTCTTTTTAATTATTTTTATGTCCAGAAATATATTTTTTTTATGTGTTAAAAGGTTCAGTTGAATTCAGTACTGCTGTTGTAAAGACCTTTTCTCTCTGGAAAAAAATAAATATATGATCTGTTACAAAGATTACAACTAAAATTGAGGTTAATTATTTGATTCTTTCTGTCTGCTTCAGAATAGTCACAGCAAGATTCACAAAGGTTGATCAAAAGAGATTCAGGACTGAAATAAGTAAATGCAGCGGGGTGAAAAATGAAATTTATGGGCTAAAGATACTGAAAGCTTAGTGCAGATGTGTAAAGATGTTATTTATATTTCTATACAGCTCAGCAACTGAGCTGTATGTATACCTTGATGACTCATCGTTGTTTAATTATTGTCAGGGAGACACAAATAACGACTCAAAAGCAACAGAGCTCTCTCTACAGTGTTCTGGTTAATTGCATACATTAACAAACTGGAGAAAAAAGTCTAAGTTACAGTAAATTTGTATGGTACTTTTAGGAAATCCAATCTCTGACCCCCTGTTGAATTTGATCTTCCTGTTGACTAATCATTTGGAAAAAAAAAAAGAAAAGAAAAGAAAAAGGAATATTACAAGCAATATTGTAAGATGGCTTACAAAAATACGATAATTTATAAAACACGTGTCATATTTTACTGCCGCTGAATAAGATGTGTCAGAACGTCACAACAAAAGTCATTATGGCAGTACACCTTTTCTGAAGGTCTTCTAGCACAAGGTGTCTCAAGGCACTTGCTACACAAATCATTAAATCGTTAGAAACTTGGCATAAGAGCACAAGATAGAAGAAATGGAAATGTTGATGTGTTGATGCTTCTTGTCAGGAAAAAGCTGAAATTCAAATGTTGTGAATCACTGCTAATTAAAAAGTAAAATACATAATACAGAGCCACATGCCTCAAAATCCACATCTTAAATTTCTGGAAGCCTGCATTTATGTCACTAGTTAATAGTGTCACTGTTCAGAAGAAACAGGTGAATTTGGATGATACTGGACTAGAACTTGCTAGAAGTTTGCAATTGTCTCTGGCAGTGATTGGAAAAAACCTTTCAACTAAATACGATTTTTCAATCAAAAAAGTCTCTTTTCCAGACGAAATACAATGTTTTGAAGAAAATTTCCTGTCCAAAATTCCTGAAGTTCACACCGCCATCATCTTTTTCTGAATACAAAAAAAGTTTTGAGACTAGTAATGACAGCATGCAATTTCCTTTCCTGGTAGCTTAGGAGTGGATATGGCAATTCAGAAAGGTGAAAGGAAGACCATTAGTTGAGTTCATTGTGTTCAGAACAATTAATTATCATTGAAATATTATGTTCAGAATGCTAGGTAATTGTATTATTTCTGAACATAATAAATAAATATTAAAAACTCAGACACGTCATTAATACTAAGTGCAGACTTACTTCTGAAATATTTGACAACCTACCTCATTATTGACTTCAGCAGGTTTTTTCTTTGTTTCTCCTATGTCCAAATAGCTGTGAAAGAAAAACAGTACTGATTATTTACAGAAGTATTTAACTTACTGAATGCAAATATTTTATATAGTTTTTCTAATTTACCATGCCTCACAGAAACATAAATGTAAATAATTCAAGATTTTAATGAAGGAGTGTTAATATAAACCTACAAGCTAGCCCTCTGAGTGAATACAAATGGTAAGGGAGAACTAGCCATCTAACTTCAGGTCAGTCAACTGGTGCTTAGCACCATCAGTAAGCTACTTGTTAGAAAGGAGCCCATGGAGTACTGTGAGGTGGATCAATAAATATCAGCACAATATTAGTTTAGCAGAGTTTTCTAGGTTAGCATCTTGCCTCTTAGTTTCTCACACTATGTTTCTGATACATTTAAGGCCTCTCTCCATACTCAAGTTTAACAAGAATATTGGATAACTTAAAAGGATCTACACAACTTGAGTTTCAACTGGTCTCATGCACATCTGAAAACACTGTATCCTGGTTTATCATGTTGCAATAAGAGCATCTTCACAACCATTTTATGAATAAACAAAATCCAAGGACAAATAAAAAAACAAACGCACAAACATTTGAACATCACTGTGCTCTACTAGAGTATTCCCACAAAAACAATGCATTAGCACAAAAACATCAGTTAAAACACATAGTGGTAGACTAGTTACATGTTGCCTTTCCAAAGAAAATAAATTAAATAAACCTTCAAGCATGAATAATACTTAAACTGGCTGAGCAGGCAGCTATCCAGGTACCCAGACTGCACCAGCAGTACATTGCCAGCACTGTAAAAGCCTCACGAGCTGGTCTTCTCAGGAATGCAGCTCACAGTAGCTGCAGGACCTCAGGCTGTTTCTATCTCTCAGTGTTGTCACTGCCATAGGATGAGACACGTCAGAATAATAGATCTCAAGACGTTAAAATTCCTGGCTTGAAAAGGCAGAAGTTCATGTGCTAAAGGTGAGAGCAGTTAAGCCTGTCACTGAAGATAGGGAAGAAAGTTTTGGATCTCAGTGCTATGCATCTGTGAAGTAACAAATGCACCACTTGATGTTGAATGCTGACACTTCCAGCTCCTGCTTTCCTTGGATACTTTTCCCTTTCATTACACTCCCACATACTGGTGTCACAAGCCTTTATTTCAAAGTTCAGCCCTGTTTAGTGCATCATAACAATGAATTAAGCCAACAAGCATCACCGCGAAGGGAAACAAACAAACAAACAAACAAACCAAAACAAAACAGTTACAAATTTACACGGTTCATACTGCTGTAAGACCACAGTCAGATCCCTTAAGATAGAAGTTCTGGTCTCCCACAGCTGTAACTGCTTTATCTTTGCCCATGAGACAAACACAACCATACTCTGTTCTCTCATTCTCTCAATTACTTCCAGAAAGTCATCCCTTCCACTTGACTCCCCTCTCCTCTGACCTGCCTGGCTAAGAAGTCTCCCTAATTATCCTACTGTCTACAGTCTAGTTAAGAATCAGACCTCTTCAACCTGCCTTAAATTATGCTTGTAAAAGCATTGCCTACTTTTACAGCTCTACATAAATGCATATAGATAGTGAACAAGGAAGTGGAAAAGATCTCAAAGTCATCCAGACCGTCCTTCCCACAGGAAGCACAGCATACTCTCAAGGGATATATATACAGCACAGCCTGCTTTTACTGAGGGCTTTAGTTACCTTTTCTGGAAGCATTCTCTTTGTTGACCTCAAATATTTAGGTATCCTGTCGCATGGTGCAACCACAGAAGTCTGAAAACTCTCACCACAAAACTCTGATCATGAAAAACGAAATAACGAACATAAAGGCCTATTCCCAACAAAAATAAATCTGAGGCACCCAATTCTCTACACAACACATACTAAAGAAAACTCTTACTTCCCTTTAGCCCGTGGAACACGCAACACATACAGGAAGGTGAAACAAGATGTGCTGACAACCAAGAATGTTAAGCCACTCACGGGACCACAGAACTTAATACTAAAAGAAATGGTAGCTCATTCTTGGGAGTGGAGCACTACTTTTGACATCAATAAATCTCTTGAAACAGGCAGTGACAAAAATAGTGTGCTGATAGAAACCCTGTTTATTAAACACAGAGCTTCATTCTGAAATATGCTGAGTTCTCCTGAAAAATGCAGATTTCTCAGCAGTACCTGATCAACACAAGCTAGGGTCCGTGAAGCAGGTAGTTTATCATAGGAATTCCCAACCACTAAAAAAGGGACTGCTAATTTTGAAAGAATTGTACGCTGTAGGATTAATACCCACAAAGACTGAAAAAAGCATAATTATAGGTAGATGAGACAGTGAAATTCGTTGCCAGAAGTAAGAACCTTTACTCCCGGTTCCACTCAGAAAGTACACATAGAAGTCCAGGTCTGCCCCACGATATATTTCCAGTCAAAACTAGAAAAAAAAAAAAAACCTGTCAGCTTAATTCTTGGTGTCCCAGCAGCGGAAAAAAAAAAAAAAAAAAAAAAAAAAGCAGTCATCTTTTAAATGGCAGCAGAGACTCAGCTATTCTGGACAGAAAAAAAAAAGCTATATGCTTACCCCATGTGAATAGAATGGATGGAGATGTGGACTGAATCAGACCTTTTAAAAATAAGCAAGAAAGGAAATGTTGGTAATTAAATTCCCAACGAGGCTGTCACCACGATACTGTCAACACTCCTTTCTAGATCTTCCACCACGCTACCACCAAGCAGAAACACAGACACTTGCCCCTCAGCGAAGCACATCCATCACACTGCCAATACAGCATGAAGTTAAAGGACTGCTTCTCTGTTTCTATTGCCATGTCATGGAGATGCCACCGTGTGACTGATGAGAACAGATGAGAACAGCATGTTTTCTATGGCTCACCTCCAAAGCTCTTTATTTTCTTACACAAAGAGCTGACCTTCTTTTAGTCTGTTTTTGTACAGATAACAAAGGGTGGCAGGGGAAGGGGAGAGGGGTCTGAAATGCTGACATTCAGGTTCGGTATAAATCTTAAGTTGCTTTTCAGCCACTCACTTCAGTTTCTTGAAGGCTTCCCTGCCACCAGCCACATACTGCTCTCCACTCTGCAGCTCCTCCAGCTGCCGGACACGGTGCCCAGCCCGGGGCGTATAGATGTTACGCACAGCTCCGAAGGGTGCCTTCACCCCACCGGTCACCTCTTTCAGGAAGACCTCAAAGTTGGACACTTTCTTCTCATTGATGACAATGCGTCGACCCGGGAAGAAAGGATCCCCGTTGCGATACACCAACACGCTCTTCACCGTCGGCTGTGAGAGGAACGACCCCTTCGTGCCAGGGTTAGTCATGCCCAGCGTCCTCCTGCGTAGCCAAAGCCACCCAGGGCACTGCCTGCACCTGTCTGCCCGGCTGCTCCCTCTGAGAAGCGGCTGCTGCAGGGAGCCCGCAGCAGGGTCTGGCACCAGGGCCCACCTCCCACAGGCAAAGGAGGCAGCCGGCAGAGGCGGGGAGGGACCACAGCCTCCTCTGGGATCCCAACAAAGCTCTGCTCAGCCTCTCCAGGAGCGGCTCCTCCCAGGCAACCAGATGTTGCCGCACAGGTGCGCGGGGAGGTTCGTGCAGACGGCACTCGTAGCAGCGACACATTGCACGGAGGTGTATCCCGAACGGCACGAAAGCGACGGGCTGGGAGCATCCCCATGGCCTCCCACGGTCATTTTCTCCTCTGGTTTTGCCATCACGGAACGCGGCTGGCCTCTGTCACGCCGGTTCCCTCGGGAAACTTCATCCTCCCTCTGCCATTCTTCTCCCTGCTCGGCCAGCTCCTCTGGCGAGAGCAGACCGTGCCCAGAAGCAGCAGCACCACGAGCGGCACAGGCGCGCAGCGAGCACAAGCCCTGCTGAATTATTCATCCCGAGGTGCAAAGCAGAAAGCGGAGAAGTCGTGCCCAGAGGCGGGGAGGGGGACGCGAGGACACGGGGCAGCGGGGGCAGAGGGAACCGCAGGGGCAGCGGCAGGGGAAGCGCTCAGCCCCAGAATGTTACCGGACCTTCAAGATGGAGTCACAAAAATATCGCCTAGTTGGGCAGTATGATGATACAGACAGACCCCAACAAACCTGTAAAGAAAGGCAACGGCTTCTTCATGGTATTTTGTTGCTGACCGTGCTGTACACTTTTTCAGTTAGATTTATTTGGTGCCTGACTTTTTTTCATTTGCTTTTGATTGGTATCTAATTATTACCACTTGTCTGCCTAGGATGGTCTGTGTTCAAAGCAAGCAAAACACTGAAAACTTGGTAACAACCACCATTTATTCCATTCTTACTTCCCTTCTCACTAAAAACTCCCACCTGAAAAGTGAATCCTTGTCTCGCTGCGCTGCCTAAGTTGGCTGCAATTCAGAAATGAAGCTTGGTCATGATTTTGTAGGGAAAAAAGAAAAAAAAAAAAAGATTATTGACAGAGTTGAAATCAAGTTGGGCCACCCAAGCTTTCTCCATACATACACAGCCAGCTTATTTATTTACTTTTTTCTTCATTGGTTTTTAAGTACCTACTCACATGATGCCATTGGTATGTCTTTATGAGATGACATTTGAATGTCACTTTCACTGTTGGGGTGTTTTCTCCCATCCTACCATTCTGAATGGTCGAAGTAGTAAGCATCACAAAGATAAACTGCCCTCGTTTAGCAATCGGGTAAATTAATTCAGCTATTTGCATTCTGGAAATATTTAAAAGCTTTTCAATACTCTGATCATTCACTGACTGAACAATTCAGATATAATTTGTTCTTTTAAGAATAAGAGCTCTATTGCAAGAGCTAATGTCAGTTCTACTGAGCTGGTAAATACATAAATACATACGCAAAACAATTTCCATAGTTCTGCGCAGTAATATGGGATAGAATATAAGGATACTAATGCACATATTATGGGCCAAATCCAAGCTCTAATAGAGTAAAATTATTCCCTTAGATTTCACAGATGAACAGATAATGACATCATCCTGATGCCATTTCCATTTTAAGCTATTTAGTGCCCTTTCATAAAGAGGTGACCCACTTGAAGCTGTACTTTCCTTGCTCATTCTCAGCCAGACACGAGTGCCACCTGATCCAGTGTTTAGGAAGTAATTTTGGATAGTGCATTTTCAGAGCAATATATGGTTTTATCTCCTCAGACTATTGAGAATGATAAAAGATCAAGCAAGCATTTATCTCATGGGCTTACTTCATGAACAGATGAACCTTTCAGCACATCAAACAATTTCTGGCTTCAGATTATTTTTCTTCTCTTGAAAACACCTTAGGCATGCGTGACTTCCTGCTGTATTTTCTAATGCTATCTGCTTTGCTTTGTGCAGGAAACTGCATAATGAAATGCAAAGACTTCAGTTTCCCCAGACCTTTGCCACATCTTGGATACAAGGAACCGTAAAACTTGGCCGAAGATAAACAGAAAATGCTTTAAATTCAATCTGAATTCCTTTAGCATCATCTCCTTTTCCCCATTAATTTTTGCAAGACCAAAACGCTTTAGACTTCCTGCTCAGAAATGCTTAGTGAGCAACAATGATCCTTTTTTTTTTTTTTTTTAAAAGGAAATGTCAACAACATGTGTTGGCAGGAGTTTTTCTTTCTATCTATCCTGCCTCCTACGATGGGAAAATTACCCCCCTGCTGGGAAGTTGCCGCAGGGAAGTTAACCATTACAAAAAGAGCAATTTCAGGGTGAGTGAAGTCAAATATGCTACTAATGTTATTGGTTAACAGTTAAATTTCCCCAGTCCTTGCTGGCTTTTCTCTGGTTAACAAAGGAGAAAACCAAGCATATAGAATCTTTGCTTTGGTACTGTTGAACATTCTTCTCTTGATCCTCGAAATTTAACTTTTTATTGAAGACGTGCTTTACTTAAGTGTAAAAAACAAAAGAGCTGATGATCTTCACAATGTCTGCAGGTCATGGAGTGATGTATCAACTGCCTGCTATTTTGTGCCAGAGAAATTTACTCTTGCACTCATTAGGACACTTCTGCTACTTCAAAACACTATTGCTCTGTACATATGGCCATGCTAGCTACAGTCACTTTTATGGACGCAATTAAGTGATGGGCATAGTGCTATGGCACAGGGACACAGCTTCAGGCAGAGTCCCTTTTCCTGCAACAGAACACCTTGAGATCAGGTGAGACCCCCTGGACCAGGAGAGATTTGTATCTTGTTGCGTGATCCTGACAAGAAGGCACCGTGACAGCAAAATGTGAGCTGCTGGAAACATAAATGTGTCCTAGTCCTGGAGAAAGGACCTACAATGGACATTAAGATTAAAGATTATGTTTCTAAACGCAGGGAATGAAATTCAGCTGCTTGCTCTGTTGTACAGCATGCTAAGAATAACGCGTAACAACTTTGTGCACCTTATCTAAAAATCAGACCAAGCAATAGCAGCTGCTGTTGGTAATTGAAGAGTAATTGGGTTGTCTGCATTGACAGCTTCAAACACATACACACCAGCTTGTTCTATTCTCACAGACGTACTAAATGGAAGAAATACTAACCTGACACAGTTGAAAATTTTAAAATCCACGTCAGAGCAATTTTACTTGCGTATATTATACAACTGCCAGAACAAAAACTGTTTAGAAAGATTATTGTTATCAAAAAAATAAAAAAAAAAGGACTTAGAAGATTACAATTTAAGGTGCTTCTTTTGATGACACAAGTCTTTTCTAAGAGTATTCCTGCCTGAGAGCTGAGGTGGAGAGGGGTTACGCAGTGAAAAGGATTTGGAAGCCCTTAGAAGACACAAGGAAATGGTTTCTCCATGGAGAATCAAAATACAGATGGATAACATAAACTGGGAGAAATATGAAAAACACCTTTCAGCTGGTAAGTTTTTACAGTAAAGAAAGTGAAGTCAAGAAGCTTTCTAGGCAAAGATTCTTCAGTGTGTTACAATAGTTAACTCTGATCCAGGCACCTGAGAGTTATCAGCTGAATACTCTCGACTCTTTCATCTAAAATTACTATAAATATGATTATTATGTATTTAATTTTTCCATGAGGTGTTTCCTTTTCTCTCTCAGTAACTGCATTCTGATTTAGCTACACAAAACAAATCTACAGTCTGGAAGCAAATGCATGATTTTTGATTAATGTGTTATGTATATATATTTTAACATGAACAAACTAGGTCTCCCGTGAGTACTTCTTTCAGGTAAAGAAAAGGATAACAGGTTCTGTCACATCTCTGCAATTAAACAAGATTAATTAAACGTGTCAAGGAGGGAGGCAGTCTGTATCTGTTCCTACCACAATTTTACCAAAAAGTTCTCAGTACAGATTTTTCTGATGACACCAATGATTTCATTCTCTGCATATTTTTCTTTGCTGTCAGTGTTTCTTTGCTGTTTCTGTATTTTCTCCTCCATACCCCAGCTTCTGTCAGATCAGTCCCTCACTTCTGCAGTGGCGTTCTCCTGGTAGTACAGCTAGTTGCTCAAATAATACAACTTTACAAATGACTTGTGTTTTGGATGGCAATTTCATGGCTGAACAAAACTGCAAGAGCTATCCCCCCATTCTGGATAGACAGACAATAGCTGTTGTGCCCACTTGTCCCACAAACAGCAGATTAAGTGTTCTATTTTTATTTTTCTTTATGATGATGAAATATGGCACCTTCCTCCCATTGGTTAGCGCCACACAGACAACTGACATGTGCCTAGGGCAGAAGCTCAAAGCAGCTCTTGGGCATTTAGGACTGCAGTAAACAGAAAGTAGTTCTAAATCTCCAGTAGGGATGTACAATTAGACACTGTCCCTGCTCTTCAGAACGTGTCCCTGGCTGCCAGCTCACAGCAACATATTGCTTTCACCTCTAAAAATGTCTATTTATATAAATATAATATTTATATATATTTATATAAATATAATATTTATAAATGTCTAGGATGATGTCTAGCTAGTGTCTGTTCTTCTGGACAATTATGATGATGACTACTCACAGATATAGTGAGATACACTATCGATCATTAATGGTACTTTTGCCTATTTCGTCATACATTTCAGAATTCACATCAATATGTATTTACTGTGAGGTTATGTCATCTTATTTACAACATTCCTGTTGCGCAGGCAGACATGATAACAGACGAATGAAGGAAAATAAGCAGGTAATATATTTTCCCCTTTTTTTACTGAGGACTGTGAAGCATCAGCTGTGTGAGACTTACTGCAAATTCACTACATGCAAATGTATGCTTCCCTATCTTTTGCATTCTAAACATACAGAGTCTACAGAAGCTGGAGTTAGTTGCCAGTGCACGTTAGTTCCCTGCTCTCCTGCAGCACTTTCTGCGCTGTCGGGTACTTCCAAGTTTGAGCATATCTAAGACTATTCCGTTAGTTTTGTACACACTGCCACCTGCCGTGCTTAATCAAAACTAAAGCTGAAATAATAGTATTCCTTTAGGTGGATTTCAGGGGTTTTTTTGTTGTTGTTTGTTTGTTTGTTTTTTTAAGCATACAGGTGCCGGCATTCGCACGCATACCTACAACCGAAAAACATCAGGATCAGCTATGCATGTGCGCTGTATGTAATGACTGGAAAAAAGGGGGTTTTTTTAATTACTTCCTTGTTCAGTCACTTATCTTTGCGCTGCACCCAAGCAGGCCGCCCCCACCCCACACGCACAAATGCGCTAAGGGACTGATCGGGGCTGCAGCTGCTCCAGCGCGGACCGCCCGCCCCCCCCCAGCACAGCCCGGCTCCCGCCCGACGCGCGCTCAGCGCGCCGCAGGGCCGCCGTAGGCCGCGCTCCGCCCACAGCAGCCCGAGTGCGGCTGCGCGCCGGGGGCCGTGCGGTGCCCTGCGGTGGCGGGCGCGGCGCGCCCATGCTTCCCGCCGTCGTGCTGCCCCGCGGCCTGCGCCCTTCCCTCGTCCGGCGGGGCGGCGGGCTCCGCCTGAGGGCCGCCCCGGGGCCGCCGCTGTGCCGGGGCCGGCTCGGGCGGGGAGGGCTCGCCGCGTTCCGGGCGCTCGCTCAGGGAGGCGGGAGGAGAGGATCCAGCCGAGGCGGCTTGCTGCTGCCGGGCTGCGGAGCGCATTGTCTTTCTTCAGGTGAACCCCAGCGGCGTTTCACGACGGAAGCGTCGCAGGCCACCTTAGCCAGCGTGTCTCCTGTGTTTGCGGTGGTGAGTACAGGCGCCTTGCGGGAGCGGCGCGGCTCTGTTCGCAGCTGGGTTGCTGTGAAGCCGTGGCAGGGCTCAGCTCCGGCTGCACGAGGCCGGGCGAGGGCTCCTCGCTGGGATGGACCGCTGGGATGGACCGGCGGTCGCTCTGTGAGATCCAGGCGGATGGATCCGTGTAGTTCGCGCTGCTGCTCCACTGGTGTGCTCGCTGCTTCAGTGCGTTTGTTGCAGCACTTGGCGTAGACGCAAGACCCGGCTACCCCGTTTGGCTTACTCCTTATTTACTTATTTCACGCCCAAGGTCGTAGTGAACACGCGTAATCCACGGCGTAAGGCACGCGTTTATGCCGAAACGTGTCCGATCCGTTGTAAATTGCCCCCTTCCCAAGGCTTGCGTGTGGAGGTCCTCGTAACGCTTGCTTCAGCTGTGTGCTGCAGCGCAGTGCAGTATGTGGCTGAGAAGTCTTTGCTGAGATGAACGGCGTAGAAGGTATAAGAAGTTAGTTATTCTTCAGAGCGTGTTTTCCGCTTTTTTCCACTCCTCTAGATGAAGCTTGACAAAGAGGGAAATGCGACTTTTTTTGGTGAGTTTTTATCGTTTTATTTTTCTCTTCTTGTTTGAAGCCCAGTCAGGTATCTGTGTGGGGTAGCGAAATGCATTCGAGCTACTTCACTGTGTTTGTTTTATTGATTTGGTGTGTTTTAATCCTTCCTCTGTTTTGCTGCTTACTGTAGATTTTCACAGCACGTTTAACGTTACACGTTACTTTCAATATACTGTATCATCCATCCTAGGAAGGTCGTTCTTTTCTTTCTTCTTCTTAACCAGTGTGTTACTTTCCTACTCTGGTACTTCCCCTCCTATGGAATTACCTGTGCTTTCACAAACCAGCCACTTCACTTCTGACACTGTGTTAATTATCACGGTGTTCTTCTTTACTTACATCTGTAACTCTTCACTCAAGATACAATCTTCTGAACTTCATAAAAAATAAGATGCACTGAGGAATCGCTGGGATGAGAATGGTTTTGAAGGTTGCACAGCTTTTTCTGTTCTGTCTGTGGGGCTGTGTAACAGGCTGAGATGCAATTTCAGGACATACCTGCTTGTCCCCTAAACGTCTCCGTATAAAAATATTTTTGTGATAGAGAAAAAGAAAACAGAGTTGTACCAGGAGCTGGGTCTTCAAGCTCGAGATCTAAGATTTCAGCACCTCATGAGCATTGCAACAAGGAACAACAGGATCATCGTGAGAATGGAGGTAATGACTTTCCTGTAACCCGGTGTAAACTCGAGTGTCCTTCTGCAGTTCTTTTAACAGCAGTTTTCTGTGGTACGTAACCCAGCAGCAAATGTGTCTTTGGAGCTCTGACTCCTTGACCATACCCCATTAGTGCAGGATTGGATTTGAGTGATCTGGACTGCACTGGGAGCTCACAGTCACAGTGAGGTTCTGTTATTTTCCTGCCTGAAAAGGCAGACGAAGAGTGGCTTCATCAGAGACTATATTACATAATTATGAGGTTCAAAATCTTCAGGTTTATTTTTTTTTTCAGATTTCTACATGTATACTGTCTCTTTCAGTTCTTGAAGGCTGTCATAACACCAGAGTTTCTTCTGATACTAGATTATCGTAATTTAAATCTGGAGCATTGGCTCTTCACTGAGCTGGCATCTCAGCTGTCTGGGGAAGGTCAGCTAGTTACGTATTCCCTGCCCTTTGAATTCCGAGCCATAGAAGCAATCCTGCAGTACCGGGTGAGCTATCTGAATTTTGTTTTGAAGATTTCGCTTCATAGAAAATGCTGATTTTTCTTGTGTTAATATTTATACATACATAACCGTATACGAATTCCGTGCTTATTTTAGGAGATAGCTTGGGGTGTTGATTTTTTTCAAGGTTCTGTGTTTCCATTTCCTCCCATGAAAAGTGCTAATTGGAAAGTTCATTAAGGGAACAGCTTGGGTATGGATGCAGTAGCTTCATCTCATCGCTTGGAGAAGCAGAAAACAAGTTTGAGTGCCTTTCTACCTTTCTAAAGACGTGCTGTAGCTGAACTAGAATGGTATGCAGAAGCACTGAGGTTTTCTGGCCTCTTGGGCAATGAGTTCAAGCTACCCTTAAAATCTATGCTAGCAATAGTAGTGTGACATTTCTAGATAGGATTTACTCTAGTCACTGAGTTTCGTTCCAGTGCAAATCACTTTTATAAAATGCTGTATTTTGCACTCATTTAATGTATGTATTACTGATATTCCTGCAACAAGTATTGCCATGGCATTTGAAAGTAGATTGTATTAAATGCCAGTTATTGTGAATTCTGTGTTTGGACACTCGAGCCAGTTGCCCAAGCTGCTCCAAAGGGGTTGTTTTAATTCTTATGAAGGATCATGTTGTTATCTAGATCAGCAGACTGCAAGGGAGACTTAATACTTTGCAGCCTCAGATCCTTGAGACACTGGAAGCTCTAGTGGATCCCAAGCTTTTGTCTGTGGATAGGAGTAAACTCCACATTCTCCTGCAAAATGGCAAGAGGTAAATAAGCTGTGCGGAGACTAGAAGATAACCATAGAAAATTATATACAATGAAATGTTAAAAAAAAAAAAAAGTAAAAATGCTATCTGACTTTCATAGATTACTGAAATGCTGTGTTGTGCATCTTGCATATGTAAAATACAATATATGAGATACCTAGCTATGTGGGGAAAAACAGAAAATCTATTCTGCTGTGTCAGAATTAGTCAGGCTTCTTAAGTAACACACCTAATACAACAAAATAACACGTAAGAGAGCAAAATAACACCTAGTGAAGCAAAACAGCTTCCCCGTGATGTAAAACCGTGCTTTACAATTACTAGTACTAATTCACTGGTGTATTTCTGTACTAGCTTGTCTTAATGGATAGTGCAAATATGCACTCCCTATGTGCTTGCAGATCGCTTTTTTTTTTTTTTTTCCCCTGACTTTTAAATATATCTGATAAAAACAGCTGAATCTCTTTCAGCTGAGTTTGTAGCCCTCTGGTTCTCAGGTCACTGCCACTGCTGAATGTATGGTCTCTGATGCGTTTGGTTTTTCTTTTTTAAAGCAACTCTCAAAACATACCAAAGAACTCTTCCCTGAGAGCTCAGTCTGACAAGAGTGTTGTCAGACTCTTCTGAAAATAATCTCTGAGCATCGGTGCCTGTGGGATTATTGACGTTCTGTCTGTCTTTTCTTCAGCCTGTCAGAACTGGAAACGGACCTTAAAGTTTTCAAAGAAACAATTCTGGAGATCTTAGATGAAGAAGAATTAATAGAAGAGCTCTGTCTGTCTAAATGGACTGATCCGCAAGTATTGTATGTATATTATGGAAACAGATCCTTTTCAAAAAAGTGTGCTTTGCTTAAGGAAAACTTGAATATTAATCTGAATTTTTACCTCCAAAAGAACCAAAACGGAAATAAAGACTTCAAATACATTTTTTTTTTTTTTTAAGCCCTAATGCTTGCCACTTGGCAAATGGCTTATCCGTGATTTTGGAGAAGAGCTCTGGTAGTGGCAGTCACATTGCTTAGCTTCACATAACTTGTGGCACAGCAGCCAGCACATCTCGTATGTACTGGGATGGGAGTAGGATGGCAGGAGAAGAAAAAGCAAATCTTATTTCAGTACAAATTAACTTGTTCTGGGAGAATTTTCTTTGGTTTCACCAGTAAACCAAATAGGCAGTTTTTAAAGCTTGCCCTGAACAGGCCAGACACCAGTTTTTTTGTTAGGACACCTTGCTAACAAGCAATGTGCTGCAGGCAGAACTTGCAGCAAGGAAGCCTCAGGGCAGTCTCGTTGATACTGTTTTTGTCAAACTGCATCTAATAGCAGCACTTCACGCACATCAGCAGCAGCACAAGTCACTTCAACAGAAACTAAAAAGGAAGGAAATAATGTATGTCACATCCCACTGTTTTGGGCTGAACTGTTTTTAGACCTTAGACATCCTTTATCTTTTTAAGTAGACAATGCAAAATACCTTTCAGGTTCTTGGAGAAACGGCAGAGTAATACTTCTGCCTAACCACGTTGTATGTGGTACATTGATACTGTTCACACAGTACTGTGTGAAATCAGGAAATAAGTTTCTTGCCTTGCAGAGCTTAGTCTAAATGTGTGATAGCAACCCAGTATTCAGGAAGTGGGATGTGTTTTGCACTTCTGATGCATCTGCTGTAATGGTACTGGGAAGGCTCTGAATTCCAGGCTGTTCCCAAGCTGTCTGGTCTTTGTCTTGCCTTGTGCTGGCAGCCTTCCTTCAGTGAGATCCAAGGCTCCCTTTCAGAGGCCCACAGGGAGCTTAAGGGTATCGATTCTGAAGACACACCACTAACTTTTTTTGGAAAACCGTTTCATAGTGTCAGTAATGCCAGAAAGAGATTCTAGTGAAAATTTAGTCACTTTAGAGAAAAGAAATCATGCCACAAAAGGAAAAAGGAGGTGAGATGTCTTTCTGTCTTTCCTGCTAGTTTTTAATCTCTTCTGGATCTTGGGTGCCTCAGCTTTTGTCTGCATGGTAAAGAGTCCAGCACACCACCATAAACTTCTCTGTCTGTTCTAGAGAAGGCTGCTGCTTTGGTATTCTAGGCCGTATGTGTCCAACTTGTTACTTTTAAGTATTTGTTGCCTTCCTTTTTAATGTTTCAATAATGATAATAAAATTATATTTTATTAGTTAAGTATATTATATATTTTTGTATGTGGCCCGAGACGATTTCTCTTTGTTCAGTGTGGCCCAGGCAAACCAGTAGGTTGGACATCTGTGTCCTAAACCATACAGTAACATCACAGTCACTCAGACTTCACTTAGGAGTGCAGCATCATCTGTTTGACACCTTCATATGCAGCTTCACACTCACAGCACAGCGCCGTTACCAACTTCCGCCACTCGATGGCACCGAGGAATTATCTCCTTCCAAAATATCAGCACTGGATAATGTTGTATGTGGAAAAGTTAGATTTCTGCCGTCATACAGACTTGAGCATGCCAAATACTGACTCGGAACAACCGACTGCCTGTACTGATCAGCTGATGGGAGGTGGGGAAAGCGTTTTATGCTGTACATATTAGTGGACGATTCTTTATCAGTTTAAAAATTCGGATTTTGAGGTCAAGTGTCGTCGTGTCAGACAGCACTCTTGGCTGTTGCTCACAGCTGTTTGACGGGCCTTGTCTTAATGTGTTGAGCATCACACTTGGACACAACTCACGCCTAACCAGAAAAATATAAACTGTTTTTCGCAGTGAGGAGAGCGCGTCTGGGATTGACCATGCCGAGGAAATGGAGCTGCTGCTGGAGAACTATTACAGACAGGCAGAAGATCTTGTGAATGAAGCTCGTGAGCTCAGAGTGCTAATTGATGACTCAGAGAGTATAATATTTATCAACCTGGACAGGTTAGCTGTGCTGTCTGTTGGACTGACAAAAGCTGAACTTAACACTTCCTGTTCTTTCTCAAATCGCTGCTGTGAGAGTCAGGTGGAGAATTCCACTTCTGTGAGGGTTTGGATGAGCTTGCAGTAATATGAAGCTGTATTGCAGTTCTCAATGAACTGAACAAAGCAAAGCAACAGAGCACCCTGACTGGTAACATATAAAAACCTCTCTAGCTAGGTATCGGTTTTCACTGCCAGGAGAAACCAAGCTGGAGGAAACATCTGCAGATTTAGAGGCAAATAAAATTCTGCTCAGAAAAATTTCCTACTAAGTAAGCAAACTGAAACTTGTGTTTAAATAAGAGTCTGCTCAGATATGTAGTCCAAGTTGCACTATCACCATAAGCAGTGATTCCAAGAATGAACGATTTTTAGAGCGAGGATTGTATTTGTGTGTTGTAATTTTTACTACTGTAGGGCAAATAACCCCCAGAAATAGCACCCAGAAGAAATAGTGCCAAAGCTGGTATATTTGATAGGCTTAGGTAGATGGTATACAGATAGTTAATAAGAAAATTAATCAGAAAAGAGTGGCTCACCTTTGAAGATGGTTGAGGCTCATCGAAAACTCCACTAGGGAGGGATCTCCAACCAGAGATCCTTCCCTGGTGGTGGTCAGCCCTTAAATGGGGTCTTGGGAGAGGTGGAGTCAAACTCCACCCCTTCCAATCACACTCACTTGTGCCCCTGCGGCTGACCCAGTGCTCGCCTCAGGTGATCAATCAGTGGGTCAGGCCGTGATTCAGCAGTTCCCATACAACTACCTATTAGTTTTTAACTGAAGAATAACTGTAGGTTGCATTTGGAAGCACATGCCACGTTGTCTTTGAGGTTAGTTTTTAATATCTTTCTCCTCTTTACTGAGGAGTTATCTGTAGAAGTAATTGGTGGATGCTGCTGGAATTCTTTTTGGAAGAGTTGAGAGTGGAATTCCTCCAAACAGACTTTAATGTTGTAGTCTGCAGCACTTACTTATCCTGCTTCTTTGTAAGTGTTTTAATTTGCAAAATAACAAACCTTTTGTGGACTGTGAATACTCACATCAATTTCAACTAACTGGTAGTGAGAGGAAGAGTAATGAGTAGAGAGAGAGTTCTTTGGAACGTTACTGTTCTGTGCATGTAGCTCTAAGAAGAGAGTGGTGCCAGAGAGTACGCTGATGGTTGCACAGAACTTCTGTGTTAAAGATGTACTGATGCAGCAGTTTCCAAGTGAAAGCCTCCTTACACTTTCATTGCACAATTTGATGCCATGCAGCCTCATTTCAGCATGTCTTCCACTGTTTGTTTCATAGTGTATTTTTTATACAAGCTGTTACAGAATTTAAGGATTTATGCAGCAGATAATTTTCAGGTTCCCCTTACAGATATCTCTTCCTTCTTTAGCCACCGTAATGTGATGATGAGACTGAATTTGCAGCTGACTATGGGGACTTTCTCTCTCTCACTCTTTGGACTCATAGGAGTTGCATTTGGTATGAACTTGGAGTCGTCTCTTGAAGAGGTAAGGAATGAGTGTTGCTTTTATCAGGGACATAAAACTCATTCCCTGCTCTGATAGTGAATTTTACAGTCAGTTTTACTTAATTCTTGCCAGAGTTGAAGATCCAGATTTACGTCAGTGTGCCAAATAAGATATTTTAAGATGGTAATTCACGTTAGTGCAGTCATCTGCTTGAAAGCAAACTATTTCATGGCCTGTAATATGGTGCTACAAGCTTTTTTTTTGTCTGTGTCCAAGGAAAAGAAGCAAAAAAAAAAAAAAAAAAAAAGTATGTTTAAGTACAGGCTGACTATAAAACAATGTTGAGGTTTCTTTGACAATTGTGTGTTCTTATGAAGAGCCCCGCTTTGTCAGATACAGAGCTGTCTGGTGAGTAACTAAGGCATTCCCAACGCATCAGAGGGAAATACTCTGCTGTCAATTACATGCATATTCCCAGGCTGGTGATAGTGTTTGCAATCGTATGTGCTGTTCTAAAAGAGACGTTAAAAAACAACAACAAAACAAAACCAGAAAGGCCTCTTCTTATCCAAATCCATTAAATAGAAAAGTTGAATTTCCGAACCCGTGATGAGGGAAGGAAAAATGGACAATAAAAAAAAGCCAAGTTATTTTGATTCTTAAAGAGCTTTGCTCTGAAGCACCCTTTTCCTATGGTGTGTTTTGGCTGTTGAGGATAGTTTACTCCTTCCCTCCCAAAAAGGAGAAGAGTGCTGCTGGGGAGTGAGAGATTTTCTTTTGATGGTTCCTTTTCTGAAGTGAGAATTGTGTGGCTAATGGTAATGTTCTGCTTTTAGGACCCCAAAATCTTTTGGCTGGTGACTGGGATTATGTTTCTGGGGAGTGGCCTGATATGGCGGCGCTTGCTTTCCTTCCTCGGGCGGCACCTGGAGCCTTCATTACCTCCTCACGTATGTACAGTTGCTTAGGGTTTCTGCTTCAGACTCTGCATGTACAGTCATCTCTAAAGCAGGAAACATACAGCTTAGAGGGGTGGATCATAGAGCTTGCGAGGAGTTAAGCTAGGTCTTTCTTCCTTGACTTGACGAAGGAGAAGTTCTCCCTGGCTGGAGTGAATGAGGTGGGAAGCCCAGCACTGCTGAAGATAGATCTGAGCATTAAGATATTGGAGGCTTCCTGACTTACTTGCTTCTGTGTGGGAGCCCGAGGGAAGCTGATGATTATGGGAGGAGCAGCCCTAATTTGCCTTCTCAGCTGCTGCAGCAGTCTTTTCTTAATGGGGAACCTAAGGGATGCTGCTCTTCTCCCACTTGCATACTGACTCTGGATCTGTGATCCCTTTCTCCTAAGAGGTGAAGGTAAAAGGAGGATAAGGACAGGTCCTAGCTGCAACATCTTTCTGACAAATGGTGCTGAGATTGTGATGTCCCAACTCTTAGGAGCTTGCAATAGCTTCTCGCGTGCCAGGCTGTGCTGAGATTCAGAGGTTGGACATTAAGAAAAATTTCTTCTCCAGGAGAGGGCCAGGTGCTGGAATGGGCTTGCCACGGATGTGGTGGGTTCACCATCCCTGGAGGTGTTGAAGAAACGTTTAGATGTTGTCCTAAGAGATGTGGTTTAGTGGAGAAATGTTGGTGGTAGGTGGACAGTTGGACTCCGTGATCCTGGAGGTATCTTGATTTCCTTCTCCCGCATGTAGAGCAATTTCTCATGTAATCACAGGCTATTTTGTATCTTGCTCAGGTTCCTGAAGCTTTGAAAAAATCCCAGCCAGCAGCTCGAAGAGTGGAGATAAAGAACAACCTCAAAGCAGAAGCATTTGGACTGAGCAGAAGCACGCTGGCAAACCAATAGGATCACCAGGAATGAAAAGATATTTATTGTTACAGGGTGGACTTTAAACACTTTCATTTGTTCTTCTTTACCGAAAATGTTAAGAATTTATAAACTTGCTAATTTAATACCTATTTTGTGCCAAAAACCTATGGTGAGATTTTAATGCTCACACACGAAAGGAGGGAAACTGAAGGGAAAACAGTGACATGCTTTCCACGGTAGCATCGCCTCCACCCCATGTATGTTCTGTTAGATTTCTGTATCACGTGCACAGACTCATTTCTGGTGTTTCTTTTCAACACTTCTTCATGTAATGGTTTTTCTTAAGGAGCAGCATCCTCAACTTAAAGATGACAGCAGTCAGCGTTCATTGGTAATTCTCATTCTGAGCTGCAGGTTTAGGAATCTGCCTTCAACTACCAAAGAAAAATCTACCCCCAAAGTGTCCTTCTTATTTATTTTTAAAGCTCTGCTAACTGAAGAGAATTGATTTTTTTTTTTTTTTTCTTTTCAGAAGCCAAAAACATATGTGCATCCTTTGTAAAGCACTACTTCAAAATCAACAGTAACCAGAAGTAATAACGTGAGCTTTGAAATGTGACTACATACTTGAGGAGTCACTTAAATCGTTAAGGCCAAACTAGATGCACTTTAATAACTCAAGAAGCAGGTCCATTAATAACGTGTCCCATACTTGCTTTCTGCTGCAGTTTCAGTGTGCATTAATGTAGCTTGTGTCCTGTGCTGGACTGAAAGAAAAGAGTATAATTCTTACTGTGTTGTTTTTTTTTTTCTCAGGATTCATCTTTTGAATCCTCTGAGGGCATGGTTCTCTACTGGCTTGTTTCAGTCTGTAGAGGAAGTAAAAATATCTTTCCAAGTCAGATTGCTAGCTGTCTAGGTTTTTTGTTTGGGCTTTTTAACCTCAGTAACATGCAGTGTTAGAGTAGCTCCCTAGGTGCCACCAGATAAATGGGTGTGCTTGACTGGAGCTGGAAAGAAAACAGTAGCTGAGATAATTTTGACTCAAAAATAACAAGCCTGAAATGGAAGGGGTGGGTAAGTCGGTGTTACGTAGGCCTGTGATCTTAGTTATGTTTCAGTTAGTTGTATTTATTTAAGTATCGTTAAGAGTTCTTTCTGTCTGTATGACTTCAACTGCACGTACAAAAAGCACACGAAGGTGAGAAAATTACTGATCGTTTTAACGCTTCCGAGTTTTTGGGTGAATATTTTTGCAGCCTTAAATGGGTAGAGGTGTAAAAACAAAAAACACACAGTTCCTAAACTGAGGCAGTGTCTATTTTTTTAGTAGAAAGGTAGATTAATTTTTCTAGTGTAAAAAAAAAACCAAAACAGAAAGAAACCAGTGGCTCTGACACCATTACTAATAAACCCTCAGAAAGTGCAGTGGGCAGCGGGATGTGGATGCGGATGGTTTCAGCCAAGTAATAGCTGCATTAAGCCAGAACTGAAATGTGTTGGTGTGGCTGTAAGTTTTCACGTAGCCTTTCTATGCTCTGTGCAGAGAGAGGCTTCTGTATAATGTGTCGTCTCCTTCTCTGGAGCGTAGCTACTTATGGCGTAATCAAAGCACTGACAGAAAGATGGTTCTCTTACAGGGCTGCTGTCCTCTGAGCAGACATGTACAAACTTCTCATTGTTTTCATACTGTTCAAGTAACTAAAATGCATTGATGTGCAATAGAATTACTCTGAGATCATACACAGAAAAAAATAACGCCAGGAGAATATACTGATTCCAGAATATAACTGCTGTCAGCAGTTTTTGTTAAAAAAGAAAACAATTCTGCCCTTATAAACATACTGCAGGTTTTGCTTCATACTGCTGTTCATGGACTTGTTGGGTAAGTGCTGTGTTCAGTGCCTTCCATCCTATCCAGTCACTGCTTCCATGAGGTGCAGATTTCGAAGAGACTCAGCTGTGCAGTTACTTTTTCTGCGTGGGTGATAAGGTCCCCAAAATAGGTGTTGGAACACATCAAGCTCATGTATACCTTGTGATTTTTTTAAACAAACCTCCCTGAGAGGGAGTTCTTAGGAACGTAAGTTGAGATGTGTTATGCTTGAAGTATGGTTCTTAGAAATCCGTGCTATTCCACTGACTTATTAAAAATAATACCGTGTGTTTGTCAAGGAGACGAGAAAACGCAGATACATGTGCATCTGTGGGTTGTTGTTGATAATGGTGCTCTAGTTTTTTAACAGATAATGATGCACCATGTTAAACCTGCACCATACAATGTTTCTGTTAGTTGAAGGCAATGCTGTTCACAATAAAAGCACAATTCTAAGTTGTATGCTCATGAAGTTTTGCCTAAAGCATAAAATAAGGAATAGCTTGAGCTGTGAGTGCAAAAGTATTTCCTGAAGGTTAATCAGTCTTGTATTGCCCTCTTCTGGGGAGAACCCAACTGATTTTACTCCCTTAGCGTGGGCCTCAAGGCTTTGCTAGAGATAACCATCTTTTGTTATTGGCATCTGCCTGTTCTTTCTGGCTTACAGCTGCTCCTCCTCCATGTTTACTGTCTTGAAAGCAACTTCTCATGTCTTAGCATCCCCGTCTTTATCACAGTATGCTAGCAATGTAAACACCGTGCTATTTCGTCATTCTGTCAAGAAACAACACAAACTTGACCAGTAAAGAAAAGGTCAGAGCAGAACGTGACACATTTACTCCACGTACCTTATGCAGCCAAAATTGGCTACCGAAATTCAGTCTTTTGCTCATTTTTAGTCTCCAAAAAGTTTTCAGGCTGGCTTGTCTGTACTAGGTAAGTGTTGCTGCTGCTCACTGACTGGTTTGTCGGTCAAACCACCACAATGCTTGTGTTCCTGTGGCAGTTGCACTCCTCTCCACCAAAACTGGAGATACCAACACGTGAAGATAAGTGTGATTGGGAAAAGATAAGAGGAACAGTTAATTCTTGCAAAGGGGAACTGGAAATTGGTAAAGAATAGGGAATTGTGTGCTGGGGAAGTGTTTAGAAACAGCATGTCAGTCCGAGGAGTGGAAAGGAAATGAAATGAGAATGTTGTAAGATGAGGCTGAGCAAAGCACAAGATACTGTTAACGCAGCACAATTGCAGCTGGAGAAAGAAACTGAAGGATGAAGAGTAGAAGACAAGTTAGAAATAAGGATAACCTGAGCCCACGTGCCCCAGACCCTTTGTTTGGGATGTCTGGGAGTACCCTGATCAAGATCTTAGCAGTGAAAGTGATTTTGCTCTGCCACAATTTACAGCAGCACCTATTAAACTGAGTGATCTCTTGGGACCTCAGCAAGGCAACCTGAAAGCACTGCCAGAAGCATCCTGTGGGATGCCTTCAATTAGGTAACTTCTAGGAAACCTTGGGCAGAAATCTGTTTGAAGTGAAAATTTCAAATCTGCAGGGAGTCTCCCTGACTGGAGGGGATCTTATTATATCGGACCAAAATGAGGCAGATGTCTTCTGAGGACCGGACCCTAATAATGAACCATGCTCCATCACACATCAGCATCTTGGGCGGTGCATACAGACATCCCCCTCAGGAAAGGGGGGAGCCCGCCACTGCACCAACTCAATCACTGAACAGATTTTCTACTGCCACTACACATACAGCGTGCACCCAGGACAGGATTGGAATATGGGAATTACCCTATCTGTCCCTGTAGACCCTCAATCCACGAAACCGCTAATAGGGGGAGTTCTTGCTTTTCTAAAGTCATACCTCATTGTAAGAAGGGACAAAACAGAGCAATGCGTGGAGCAGACTGTGCAGGATGAGCGGCCTCATCGCTGGCCCATTCAGCCTGGGTGGGACTGACACAGGACGTTGTTAGCCACGGCGAGAAACTGGATGGGATGTGACCCCGGCTCAGCTGGACCCTTGTTTTCCCAGGAAAACCAATATGGGAAAACGCTGCTGGGTACAGTGTGCCTAGGTTGTTTCCAAGGGGAACCCCCTATCACCACATAACCCAAGCAAGCTTTCAATTTCCTTACATTAAACAGCAGTCATCCTTTCTCACAGAGGTATCCCGGGAATGATCCTCCAGCAGCTTTCATATTCAGACATCAATCCAGAAAATCTAGGTTTATTTTCATACGTTTTCCCAATGACGCAGCTTTACCACCAAAACTCCCATTCAGGTTCAGCTCTCCTGTTTGTTAACGGGGCAATGAAAAGAGGCTGTTGTTATTTGGCAGCATCACATTATTTTTCTCCTGAAAAGAAATATACCCTCACTTAAGACCGTGGCAGAACCAGAAAGCAGAAGTCAGACTAGTTTAATTTTGCACATTAAAAGAAAAAAAAAACCAACAAAAAAAGGTTTATCCAAATAAATCCCACATTCTGTATCTTGATACAAAATGAAGGAGAGCACAGGTACAGCTGGGCTGCTGCACGAGAAGGTGACACCTAAAGATCCAGCCACCAAACTGGATCACGGCACACTGAAATTCAAGGCCCCACTCAGATGCCACTCTGGGGCATCTGCTGCTTCAGCAGCAGCACCTGTAATCCCGGTTACCTAGAGAAATAGAGCCTATGGCCCATGAAAAGCCTGGAACTCAGAGTGAAGCTTCAGGCCCCAGGGGGCACCAGCTGCCAGCCTGGAACCCAATGGAAATGAAGCAAGAGGCCTGAAGAAGCAGCTGCTGCCAGCCTGGGGCCAACCTGAATTAATAACTATTTAATTAAAAAGATGAACTTTTAGTCTGTGATTGGTTGACATTAAGAAGGCATAAGCCAAGGAAACAACAGGGAGGTGAGGCTGTTTAATGCAATACAGATTACATAGAAACTCTCGGGTTAATTAGACCACTTGGTGGGCAACGTCCTAAAACTTACAGGCGTCTTCTGTGTCTACTACTTTTTGCTGTTGGTCATCATTCTTATTCCCCACTACAATGACAGACATCATCACAATTTTGACTGACCAAATGGAGCTAGTCTAGTCCACGCCTTTCCAAAGCAAAGAGTAATAGGGAACATGAAGCAAACCAAACAGCCACCTGCTCTCCAAACCCATGTGAATAATCATTTTAGACCTCTTAAGGAAGAACTGCCAACACTGCAGCCAAAAAACAAGTAAGCATCGAATAGTACTTCAGCTTCCCGTCCAGAGAACTGAAACTTAACTGTGGGAGAACACAGCTGGCTCCCACATTTATGTCCCAGTCAGCCCCCAAAGACAACTAGTACATTTTTTATTCAGTACAGGACCTCAAATTTCAATAATCTCCAGTTTTGGTGCCCAAAGAATTTATGATAAACTTCACCAATGGAGAGTAAAAATAACAGGACGTAATGACGAAAGTACAATAGGCCTTGCTGTTACAGAGGCTACAGGGGACAAAAAGATACCAAGGCATCAACTAGCAGTACTGCTGGGGAATGAAAATGTGTTAGGTTTTGATGTACTTCAAGCTAGTTTAATTATTAGATGTGTAGTAAATAGTACAGTGTTTGACTGCTGCTAAACATTGACTAATAAATCCTTCTAGTTGACCTCACAACAAAAAGTTGTTTCAGTAATTCACTTGCGAAAATTTGCCATCATTTAAGAACAGTGAGCATCCCTCACTCTCTGGATACTATGTGGGATGCTACTTAGCAATCTGTGCCATATATCTAGTGAAGTTCACTGTTATGTGCTTTTATTGGTTTGTTAGAGGTTAAGGAAAGTACCACAGTACAGAGACTCTTCCTTAAAAGACCAGTTTTGACTACCATGACTGTTCAGAGTGAGTAGACAAAAAGCCTTCCACCAAGTCGAGCTTTCGCTGAACTTCTTTCTGCTGCCACTACAACTTCTTTCTGCAGAGATGGATATGGAAAAGGGGTCAGAAAAGTGCAACTACAGGTGAAAGATTGCCTTCAGCTTCCCTAATGAAAACCAGATTTTGATTTAGCATCACACAGAAATGTTATGAGAAGTAATGGGAAAGCCACCCACCTAATCGGAACAGCATTTAACAAAACAATTTGACAAACAGAATTTGTTCCGCTTGGAAAGCGCCAAATGGTCAAATCTGGTCAACATAAACACTTTCTCAGAAGCAAGAATACAAATATAGATGAAGTTTGGACTGGACTGATGCTGTAGCAAAAGAGCACAAGTGACTGGAAAACTACCTCACCTTCACTCATGCAGAAACCAGCACCAATGTCCGTATCAGTTGTTGGACTGTAAGTTCTAACCTAACTTAGATGCATTTGCATTTCTGGGCGTTTCTTCAGTGCATGCTTTACAAGCAAGAAGTCAAACATTTGTTGAAGACCAGTTGTACACCTCCCCAGCCTACTGTTACATCAGAGTAAGTAGAATGTTGGATTCCCCTCAGCTGAACGACCTTCAAGCTGAGAGAAAGTATTCTTACTGCATCATACAAACAGAGGGATTGATTTTTGGTACCCATAACTGATAGTCTGAAGAAAGCAAAGATAAACAAGTGCATAAGCACATCCAAGCTTATTCTGGTAAGAACTGTGTCTCTGCGCTTGGAAAGACTTGGCGTATGTATAGTGTTTACTGCAAATGGCAGTTACAACTATGAGCCTGTGAATGTTAACAGACAGAGGTCATAAGCTGCCTGCTCTGCATCCACTTCGCATACAGGTTGGTTCAAAGAGAAAAGCCAGTTAGCATCTATGCCTGATTTACCACGCAAGCTTTCAGAAAACTCTAAGCAGTTTAGATTTAAGGTCTTTTCCAAGCAATCCATTTTGATTCAGGTGTCAGGTGCCAAAATTTTGACAGCTCCACAGTTAAATACACTTATAAAATGGCTTTAATTATCAGTTCAGAGAGTGGCTTAAAGGAAAACTAATTTAACTAAAAATGCAAAGTACACTTCTGCAGATGAGTAAGATCTGAGGTGTAGACCAGAACACATAAGTGAGGTAGACCAGAAGCAGTTACTTTTCTTACCTTTTTTTCAGATTTCACAGTAATGACAGAACTCCCAAATCTTGACTGTTCCTGTAAAATAATGCTGCCTGTTATAATGCTGTTTTTAAAGTGGGACTTTTCCATTTCCCACAGCACTTTGTTTTCCACTTACCTCAGGAGAAATGAGGACATACTGTGCCTGAAGGAAAAGAAACAGAAAAAAAAAAAAGGTATTGGAGAGAACCACAGTAGGAGAGTAGAAGCTCAGTGCAATAACCCTGACTCCTAAACTGCAAAGAAACAGAATCAGACTCAGGGGTTGGAAGGTCCCTGTGGGGATTATTTAGTCCAACTCCCCAGCTAAAGCAAGTTCCCTAATATAGGTTGAATAGGAAAGCATCCAGACAAGTTTTGAATATCTTCAGAAAAGGAAACTCCACAACCCCTCTGGGCAACTCATTTCAGTGCTCTCTAACCCTCATAGTAAAGTTCTTTTTCATGTTCATCTGGAACTTCCCATGTTCCTGTCTGTGCCAATTACTTCTTGCACTGCTGAAAAGAGCCTGGCCCCTTCCACTTGACTCCCATCCAGTAGATATCTATAAGCAAAGATAAGATCCCCTCTCAGTCTTCTCCAGACTGAACAGACCCAGGTCTCTCAGCCATTGCTTACGAGGGAGATACTTCAGGCCACTAATCACCTTTGTGACCCTCTAGACTCTCTGAAAGTTCCCTGCCGTTCTTGAACTGAGGAGCCCAGAACTGGACTCAGTGCTCCAGAGTGCTTGAGAACAATCGGAAGCCATTTTACACAGATTCAGAAACAGAAGTAACTTTAATTTTTTTCTGAAATCAAGCCCAGTATTTGCACAGGATGTAAATAATTAGCTATCACTATGATCTTACATCATGATTTCACTTCTATGTTTTCTTACCCAGTCCTCAGGGCAGGGAGATATCCATGATTTGCAGTGGTCTGTCACATTCCCTGAAGATGTCTGATTTCCACTGTAAATATAGACACGGCCAGCTGCCCCACCGAACAGTACTGTGGTGATATCATTAGTTCGGAGCGGGGATGTTACAATCATTTCATCTGCAAAAATTAAAGAATGACATGGCACGTCAAAAGTAAAATAATGCTATCCCACAACATGATAGTTTGAAATCCAAGTACTCTAATGGGAACGTTGGTGTTTAGAGTGACATAAATGCCAGGATTTCAGTTAAAATGTTTCAATTTCTGTCTAAATTATTTGGGATTTCAGAGATGTCTCCTCACAGGGCATGACAGAATACTTGCACAAGTTCTGTGCAACTAACTGAGCCGGAAGGCTTCTTCTAGCACTTGTATGAGTGTGTGCGTGACTGGTCTTGCTGCAAAGAGTAAAACATTTCAACTCTGCAATCTAGATTCATCTAGCTTTACCTAGTCCATCATTATCCAGGTCACTTAAGTACGTATCTCCTCCAAAGCGAGAAAACCTTCTGTCCCCACTGAATGTGCTGAGCAAAGAAGGCTTGGTGCTGTCTGCCAGATCATATACCAGAGCTAAGCCAGCTTGGTGCAGCACCGAGGAAAAAAAGGAAATCCTTGACAGGCTGTCTAGAAAACAGAAATAAAGTAAGAGAAGTTGATCATAAGACATAACAATTCAGGTGTGGTACTTGAAATATCTTGACAGCAATAATACTGGCATTACAAAAAATGTATCAAATTAAAAAAAATTATGACCCACCCATCAGATAATATATGGCAGTAACACTAGTTGGCATAGAAACAATTTCTTAGCAATAGCAGAAGGCAAACATACGTTCTAAGGACAGATATTAAGAGTTCCACATTTTGATTAATGGATTTCCTACTCTCTAATTCCAAAGTAAGCACAAAATACTATGTTGTTTTAATTTAAGAAATATGCAGTCCACTGGGTAATCATAGCTACACAAATAATGCAACAGAACAAATGCCATTAATAGAATTTAGTCTTAAGGAAGGGTTAAAAAAACCAACACTGAATACAGAAAACTGAAAAAAAAATGCATGTCACCTGTAAGTGATGAAAGTGATGATTTCCAAGTTTGTAAAATATTTTTGCATTACATTCACAATTAAAATATCCCTTTTATAACTTTCAACTTCGTTTCTGCCCTTCACTCATACAGAAACAGACGTCCCAAAGCAGAAATGGTTTGCAGTTTTCAGAATTACATACCTGTAGTAGGTGCACCCACCACCAAAACTGTCCTGCTGATCCCAGCCACAGACATCACCCCGCTGGCCAGAGACAAACCCATTCTGCCCATTGCCTGTTAGATTTTAAAAGCATTTATTTCCACAGAATGTCACTCTATTTCAAATTATTTATAAAGCACTATACCACAGGGAGATCCCTACCTTGTTTCCAGCTATTGAAAATGAGTGCTTTGTGCTTGGTGGGTTATATCCATACACTTTTCCAACACTCTGTCTCACATCCGATGAGAAGGGATTGCACCTTGAATTAGAATTTAAAACTCTCAGATTTTTGTAGGTTCAGCTGTCTGCTCATCTTTAAATATTTTCCACTTTCAGTTTGGAATAACGGTGGCAGTTAATCTATTTTAGAAGTTCTCATTTAGAAATTGTAGTTATTCTCCTGCCCGTTCTAACAAATTTAAAGATACTTTGGGCACAGACTTTGTCTTATCACAGACTTTGTCTCATCATCCCCTTATGTAACACTCAAAATGTTTTTGTGTTTGATCTGCTTTTGAAAATGTTACCTCAAAGTAAGTGCTAGCTGTAGACATATCTCCTTGTTGGAATTTTCCTGTCCACTCCCCTCCCACCAAAAAAAAAATCTGTCATTTTCAGCTGGGATGGAATTGTTTTCTTCAGAGTATCTGGTATGATGCTATGTTTTGGTTCTAGGAGAAAGACAATGTTGATAACACACTGATGTTATAGTTGCTGCAAAGAAATTCTGTACAGAGATGAGGCCACTCCGAGTGAGGGCCCCAGGGAGCTTGGAGGTAACAGAATTAGGACAGCTGACTTAAACTGGCCAAAGGGATATCCCATACCATATGACATCAAGCAGAAGTTTTGTAGGGGGTGGGAGTGCATCTGGCTCTCTTCCACAGCTCAGAGGGCTAGCTGGGCATCATCAGGGTGTTGTGAGCAATTACTTATGAATCACTTGTTACGTACAGTTATATAAACAGTATTATATAGACGTAACTATTTTCCTTTTCTTTAATATAAATAAAAATACAATACATACAGTACATTATTAATAATATATTAATAATGTAAATAATATTTCTAAATGGTTTTATCTCAACCCATCAGTTCTACTTAGTTTTTATTTAATTATCTCCCCAATTGCACTGGGAAGGGGGTGAATGAGTGAACAACTGTATGCTGCTGCTGAGCCACCTGCCAGGTTGAACCATACCCACAAATAAACGTTTGAGTGTCTCTAAAAAACAAAGACCATGCTCTGTAAATACATGAAGAAGGGCAAAGGAATAAAATAGGAATAATAATATTCTAAATAAGATAACGAGGAAACTTCCTGAACAGCTGGAAGTCTAATCTACTACAAATCTTAACAGAATATAGGAGAAAAAAAGCAGTAATTTATAACGTACTCAACACAGTTCTTCCATGTAGGGCTACCAATCAGCAGTAATGTTGCGTTCTCCAGTTGGCAGCTGTGAAGTGAAAATCCAAACCAAGCATAGTTTTCTTCCCCATTCACCATCCAGTTGGCATCCTCCACAGACAGAAGTCCTGACAGACCAGGAATATACAAATTAAATTTTGTAACCTGGCATAGAAAATTCTATTAGGAATCATCCACTGATAAACTCATCCGATGTTGAGAAATTTCTATTAGTATTAGTACCATCAATGATATGACACCAGTTCTTGCTGACTTCATGGCAGAGCAACGCTAAATCTGCAACTGTACTCTCTCAAAGCCTTTGTTCAATGTTGCCTGCTTGTAAAGCACTGCAGTACCCTACATGAAGTACGTGACAGCTATCTGTCAAGTCTGCCCTGAAGTGATGAGTCCTTAGGGATGGGAGAAGACTGAAACAATTTATTGGAACTTGTAATTCTTCAAGGGTGGTAGAGGAGCATCAAATAATTCTGGCTTTAATTCAAATCATTCAATCAGTGTTTTGGTTAAAAAAAAAAAAGTTGCTGATGTTTTGAAATGTAACATGAATTTCAGTTGTGGTTTTTAATATTAGATTTAGTAAAATAAGCTAATAAAAATTAGTAGGAGTTATTGGAAAACCCAATTAAGTGATTCTGACGAAGCATTAAATACCTGCATATCCTACCTCATCCCAAAATAACTTTATTTCATACTGTATGTTGTCTTTTACTTCCTCATTCACGACAGTCCCCATCACCTGTGCTCACTATCTATTTCACAAGTAGCACTCCCCTCTGCCCACATAAAGGATCATGAGTAATGACAGAAAATCATCTTTCAAGATACATCTGCAAATTTTCAAGGAAGACCTGTCAGTCCTCCTTGGTATCATCAATGTGCAATTGAATCCATCACTTCCACACAATCACCCATTTATTTTTGCCTCACAAAGTTGTTGTTTTATCTGTTTGCAAACTAACGACTTTCGCAGGCCTGTCTGTCTGAGACATTAAAATCCAGGACTGCATTCCTAGGAGGAGGGTTTCACCTTCCTATGATGTACATCTATACACATTAAATTTTCACTGGTCCAAATCAGTGCTCATATTTTCAGACAGCATACATGACAAATTGACAGTACATAGGAAATGTAGTAGAACTGACAGTACTACAGTAGTACTGTACAGTACTGACATTTTTTTCCAGTATTGACAGTAGTACTGGGAAAAAAGTGGATGCTTACTACTATAGGAACTTGAGCATTTTTAATTATCTTTATTAGTTATCAAGCTAAGTTCCTCAGAAACTAATAACACTTTACTTTTAGGTTTTATTTATCAGCAGATATTTAAAGATTAACCCGTCAGTGAAATTTCTTGAAACAAACTCTTCTTTTTGAAGAGTTTATTTCAAGAACCACTGAACCACTCAAGGCACTCAAACCACTGAGGCAACTGTTGAGTTAGTTCTTCACGACAGAGGACTAAAATTGAAAAGTCACAAAGGAAGTCTTTCTATTGTGTAATTCATTTCTTACTGAAGACTCGGTCTTCCCTTCCATCTGCTGCAAATGCAACATAGCATAGTCATAGTCATGATTTCTAGGTGTTAGGTGTGACTTCTTGTTATGGGTACTGGATGAGCTGAGCAGGGGTGCTGCACAGCTTGATCTGCTACGCACTGACAATATAGACCTGATGTGATAATCAGAGTCAGCCTTAGCTATCGTGGCCATGAAACAGGGGAGTTCAAGAGCCTCAGTGGACTGAAAAAACAAACAGAAGGGTAGCAGAGCCTGAACTTCAGGGAAGTAGACTTCAGTCTGCTCAATCAGTAAGCAGTAGTTGGGAGAGAAGGTCTGAATCTTTGAATTACTCTTTTAATAGAATTCAAAGTATAAATTCAAATTATCATCTGAATTATTAGGTCTCAATAGAATTTGAATGGTCCTGGTGACTAGGAGAAGTGCCCAAAGACTGTACGAGGGCAAATATCGCTCCTATCTTCAAGGAGGTCCCAGGGACCAGACCAGTCAGCCTCCTCTCAGTCCCTAGGGAGGTGATGAAGCAGCTAATCCTGGAAATCCTTTCCGCGAACATGAAGGAGAAGAAATTCATCAGGAATAGTCAGGCTAAGGATCATGCCTGACCAATTTGATAAGCTTCTACAAACAAATCACCATCCTTACATGTCAGAGGAGAACAATAAATACTGTTTTCCTGGATTTCACTAAGGCCTTTGAAACAGCCCCTGGTAAGATTCTCGTAGAGCAGCTGATGAGGTATGGGCTGGAAGAGCAGGCAGTGAGGTAGAACAAGAACTGGCTGAACTGAACTGAGCTAGAGGGTAGTGGTCAGTGGTGTAAACCCTAGACGAAGGCCAGTAGAGCTAGTGGTATTTCCCAGGGTTCAGTCCTGTTTATAGTCTTCATTAACCATCTGGATGATGGGGTGACGTGTACCCCTGGCAGGTTTATGGATGACTCAAAACTGAGAGCAGTGGCTGATACACACTCTAAATTTTCTTATGATTAATTAGGAACAAATGAATAGCCATATAAAATACTGCAGGTTTAATTTACCCAGTAAATACTACCTTGGTTACTTCTGTTGAAATAAGAGTAAAATGCAGCCACAAATCCTCTCTGCTGCCCACCACCAGGTGCATACGGAGAGCCAACAACCAGATCAGCATTTCGATCGCCATCCATGTCAGCTGCCAGGAGGGACCAACCAAGATTACAGTAGGAATACTGCAATAAACAGTTAGTTTAAGCCTGAAATGGTACTTAAACCATGAATTCTTTAACAAAATAAAGACGTTTACTTCTAAAGAGCTAACTTTGTCTACTTCTGATCAAAGTACCCTCCAACTCCATGACTCCAGTTTTGTTTTCTTTTTGGAAGGCCGTGCATCCTTTTGTTCACCCTGCTCCCTCCTCTGCACTAGGGTACAAATGTATTTCCCACAGATAGCCAACCTAGTGAAACATCTGCTTGCACCATCCCCAGTTACATGTCTTTATTCCTTTGCAATTAGAAGTTTGATTTCAACATTTTTTTTCTTTAATCCCACAGGACCTTTTCCCCTTTACCTCACCTCATGCTGGTGTAGCCCTGTCTCAGCCTGATCAATATACCTGACAAGTTATGGTCACATTTGGTTGAGATGCCAAGCCTCTTCCCTTAGCTCCAAAATAGACATACACGGCACCCTAAACAGTAAGAAAAGCAAATACAGCATGAAAGGATTTGCATGTCAGCACCAAGTATGGAATCCAAGACAGAGATCAGAGTGAATTTTGTAAGGACTGTTAATACAACTGCATTTTTCCCATCGAAGTTTTTTTCATGAATTTGTCATTTCCACTCTAAGCCTAAAAATACCCATATTGTAATGGACACTGCTATAACCAAGTGCATTTTCATCATGCTGTAGTTCAGGAGCAAGGACAATACAATATATATTACATTAATTATATGCAAGTTCTTTTGAATTTAATTTTGTTTAAAACTACTTAATGCAATGGGACACAGTGCCAGTCACAACCAATGCTTGCAATTTTTCAAGTTATTAGTCTACAGAGAAGCAGCTAAGTTAGTATTTGAAACTGTGAAGAGCTTTAAAGTTAGTGGAGCTGCATTAACCTAAGAAGTTTTGACTCTCAGTTCAGGTGGAAAGAAAACATTCAGTGACCATTAACATGAGATAATTTGGTAAGCTGCAAGTCATTAAGCCACTGCAGTTTGATTACTCCAGCTCGTGTCTGTGTTCACACTGCATTCCAGATATCATCTGTTGGCCTGTGACAGAAGATGACAAGGCTCACTGTCATGAGGCTCCTTCCAGACTTTTCGTTCCGAAAAAAAACCAGTACACTTACATTTTATGAATGGCTTCTAATGTTTCCAGCACATCAATGCTGCAAAAGTGAAATCTGATTTACACAGAAAGTCCATCAGAAAAAGGACATATGGATAACTTTCACTGATCTAGTCAAAGTATCAAATGTAATAAACCTTTCTGTTTGTATTATAAGGCCACCTTGAACAACAACAGATATTCTTTGTCTCATTTCACTATTCTAAAAAACATAAGCATCAGTAAAACTGGTCTGTTTGAGAAAAAGACAACACACGCGCACACACACACACACACACACAAAAACCCAACCAACCAACCAAACAAAAAAAAACCCACACCAAAAAGCAAGCAAATGGAAAACCTTTGTATGACTTACTTTGTAAGTAAGAAACTGAGATCCCACAGAAGGTGCTCCAATTGCCAGATCCGGCACTCCATCCTCATTGAAGTCCAAGACTGCCAACGCAGAACCAAATCTGCCTGAAGGCTAAAAGAAGAGGGACTGCTCTCGTGAAAGTAACAAATGTTTTAAAGACAAAACTGTGAAAACATAACCTACATCTGGAATCATAGCACGGGGAAGAACTGGAAAGAGATATGATAAAAATCCATCCCAACAATTGTTAAGATTTTCTTATCTTCGTTATTATCTCAGATAATAACCATATTAGTAACACACTGATTGGGAGTGGTCTGTCCTCTCTGAGGATATGCTGGTGTTAAAATATAAGCTAATTAAACAAAATAAGGCACTGCTGTGCTATTTCATTTTCTGAGTCTATGCACCACTGATGTCACGTTTACAAATGACAAACTTCACTGTTGGTTCTACTATAGCTGTGGACTACTAAAACACTCCATAGGAAAACATCATCTGCTTCTCCACAGTTTGTAATCACAGAAATAGAATACAAGGGAACTTCATTAATTACTCTCTACCCTCTTCTGCTGAATAATGATATTTTCCATAGAGGATCAACTTTATTACTCAAAAAGACCATCTGATCCTGCTTCTCAGTGTCAAACATCTGAACTGACCCCTCACCTGATGACCCTCCAGAACTTGGTCTGCTTTCCCATCTAGATCCATGTCTTCTCGTGGCAAACCTGAGTGATTGCCGTAGATGACATACACCCGTCCGATCTGAATGTGGCCCAATGTGCTGTACCCCGGTGCTCCAGCTACCAGATCTTCATATCCATCCTGGTTTAGGTCAGCGGAGATCACTGCCCTGTACAAGAGAGGCAACAAAACCATAGCATTAGCTGCCAGACTACCTCTACATTATCCGAAAATACTTCTAATTTCAGTTAAACAGAGATGTGTCTTTCCCCATCTATTTTAGTCAGGATCAACACAGCATTTTTCATATGATGCAGTTGATTTTTGTTTACTCAGACTAAACAAAAAAAAGCTTCATCTTCCACCAGTGCTCCTGAAGTCTGCATGGACTACCTTTTAACTGACACAAGGCATCTGAGGACAGTCAGAACAAGACACGTGAAAAAGGGCCACTTGCATATGATGCAGAGCACAGAAGATGAAGTCAACTATCATTTTCACCAAATTTCTAATTTAATCAACGGTCATAACAGTAGACAAACAAATGGATCATGGGTCTCAGTAACATGGTGGAGCTTTAAAGAGGGAACATGGAGAGAAAGATTCATTTGGCTGGTGTGAAGTCACCTCAAGAATTAAATCTTCAATTTCTGAATCAGAAGAAATAAACCAAGATGGGCAGCAATACAAATTGATTTCATATCTCATCTCTAATTCAGGTAAAGACAGAACATCTCTGGAAGGGAGAAAGATCATCTTTCTAAGGCATCTTTGGACTCTACTGATCTGGAGTTTCCATGAACATCCAGTTACGTACCATCAACAAATAACTCAGGACAAAAAACTAATCTGGTGCAATGATCAACTAACCAGAAAAGGGTAATAAAAAACACTTCTATACTGTTGACAACTATAAGTGATGGCACTAATTTTGCTGCTTTCCATTCTGAGCATGTGGAGCTCCGTCACAATAAGAGAATGAAAAAATAAAATGGCAGGATAAGAGTTTGTCCGACTAAGATTTACATGTGTTTCGACTTGTAGTTCTTGCCAGTCAATGTCAGCCACTCAGACAATCTGTACCAGTGACACCTCTAAGGAGTATCCAAAAAATAAAAATTAGGATTTTGGCAGGCATTTGTTTTTTACAGAAATTAGGAGGGAGGTTTGAGAACAAAAGTACAAACCATCCAAGTCTAGCATATGGTGAAGCAAGAAAATATGAAGATACAGGCTTGGAGATGTACTTAGAGGATTTTTGATGTGTAGTTTCTATCACTCTCCAGATACCTTTTGTGAAAGCACGATTTATGAATCGGAGGGAATTCTGAAATAAAAATAACAAAGAGAGATAAGAGTGTGTAAACTATAGGCTGAAACAGTACAGACCACCTCAAAAAATAAGTTATCATCAGTGGAAAACACCACATTGATCTAAATGAACTCTGATTTGGGTCATAAGCATTGTTTTTAGAAAAAGACAAAAAATCTGTATGCTTTAGATGGTGCATTGCTAACTGTTCACTGTTATCATTTGTTGAAATTCTTTAACTTCAAAAACTGATCATATGACTCCACAAAACGTAAACACTGAAGATATATTTTTGTTATTTTGACACTGTAAAATATGTCCTAGCCTCAATACAAAATGAGGAAAAGTGTAAAAACTTCAGTATTTGTGATGCACTTATGTACACTATATACCAATTTACAATGGCTGCCAGAACCTCCATGAAGTGAAGAGGGAGGCTACAGTTTACATGCAGAGACCACAAACAGCATCTCAGACAGAAATCAAAACAATTTTATACAGAGCTGAATTTTACCTGACACGTCACTTCTCACTTACCGTTGCCCAAGATTGTATATTGAAGTGAACTCCTCTCTCTGTATATGTTATATTCTTTTCAAATGTTTTTGGAAGTAAAGGAGTCGTATCCTTGTGATGTTCATTTTTTGAGTGTTTGGTTCTGATAAAATAAAAAAGGCAATAATAACAATTAATGCAACTGAATTAACAATGTATTTTATAACAAAGGAAGGATCACATTACCTTTTGATTACAGAACTACCAAAGCTATGTGCCAATTTCTTGACTTCACACACCATTTTTTTCTTTTTCCCCACAAAATAAGTTAATTTTTTTGCTGTAGAAACATTTTGCCAGTCGTTTGGGCTTGTTTCAGACATTTCCAGTATTTCTCTGGATTTATTCTCCCTCAAGTCTATTACTATCTAGCCACTGGCCAGAATTCTGCTCCAACAGAATGGTCCTTACAACTACTGACTCTGATGAGGTTTTAGTTGAAAACAGTATCAGATACTAAGAGGTCTTCTCTCGACCAAGTTAGAAACTTGAAGCTAAAAGCTCTCACAATTAAGTATGCAATAAAACAAAGGTAATCAGTATTTCAATCCATAAGGTTTCCAGAAAACATTAATTTTCATAACCTCATTTTCTGATTTAGCTGCAGCCACTTCTGTTCTTTTCATCCATGCATAGGCATTAGTTTATTATTATTCTTTAAATTACATATTTCTTTATAGTAAATAAAAGACAGACTTTAAAAAAGTAAACACTTTCTTGTCCTCTTTCTCCTCAGCATGGCTATTTTCAAAGATGCATCACATCTTTTTGTTCTCGATTTTCTTTCCCACCATTATCTCCCTGTGAATCTCTGATCATTGTAAATTAATCCATTAATACTTATTGCAAGTAAGCTAATAAAGTTGTAAATTTCTTTTAACAAATAAAGCTGAAGATTAAAGAGTTAAAGTTCCTCTTAAAGTTTTATTATTACTTGCCAAAAATTCCTGGTAAAAAAGTAAGCTCCTTAAATTGTAGCCTTCAAGTGGACGAAAGTGATCCTTTCCAACAAAATACAATTTACCTTGCCCACAGAAACTAAATACAACTGTCTAGTTTTTGTTCAGTAAAAATTTAATTAGCTAGTATCAGAAACAGAGGTGCTTTCTCAAAAGATGAGTTACATATTGCTAAACATAAATCCAAAAAGAATTCGGCAGTGCGAAGGATACTGCAGATCATGAATCATTAATTTAACGATTAGCAGAACACGGGGCGATAACCAGCATGTCAAGGGCTAGGTTAAGTATTATTTTCCTAAGGCTGGAAGGTAAAAGCCTGTCTTAGGCTCTACAGAGTTACCCTACATAAAGATAATTTATTCATGTTAAGACTATCTCAAATTAACACATAAAAAGGAAAGAAATAGATGATCTCTAATTTTCAATAGCTCACTGTCCGCATAAGTGAAAGACTGACTCTTCTTTCACCAGCAGTAGGTCTTTGAACCTTTAGAGTTATACTTACATGTAGTTATCCTTGTGGCCCCTTGTACAGTTTATAAACAAAGGGTTCTCAGGCAGGAAGCAGCCACTAAAAAAAATATTCAGAATGTCTTTTGAAGATTTTTCTTGCAATGCAAGTGAAACTTAAAGTTCAACATTTATCCTTACTGATTCCTCAGTTAGAAGGCATCAGCTTTCTAAAGAAGCTCTGCTTAACGAGTTTCAAGGAGGTATTGCAATCCATAGAAACTCCTATGATGTATATTTTAATAACCTTGATTATATTTTAATGACTTAGGTTCTATGTGAACCTTGCGTGGTTTTACTTCACTCTTTAATGAAGCTTACTGGAACATGCCTTGCTAATTCTATTAATATTGTTGACAGAATGTCATGGTTTTGTGGTTTTTGACAACACAACAAAAAACCAAAAAACTATGACATAGAATAAACAGAAAATAATTAATTCTAACAATTTTTCAATTATAATGACAGTTTGGAACAAAGAACACAACTGATTATGCCATACTGCATTCAAACATTATTTTCCAAAATGTTAACATGATCCCCATAAATGTATGGATTAATTTCCACTGCTGGTCATATAAAATTATTTACAGTAAACTTACACTTGTAATAATGCAATTCGGAGCCAGAATTTCAATAAAGATATGATATTCTGAATACAAGCCTGAACTTGCAGCACTAGAACACATATTCTTACTGCTGGTATTCCTACCTGCTTGCATTATCTGAAGGTAGCATCTGGCCTCCCCTAGGAAGGCCCATCTCTGCCAGCTGATGAGAGCAGTCTCATAGTACAAGCACAGCTCAGATCATCAGGCCGGGAAGAACGTCAGTCTGGCTTTGCAACATTTAAGCAAGCCCTTGGATATGTCTTAAAGAATGGCCCAGATTTCCCCAGCTGAGTATCTGCTGGGCACGACACAGCTTTGCATGGAGAAAAAAATATGTCAACAAATTGCATATGTAAACTCAAGGTCTATGTATTCCTCTGTGCATCTGGTCACAGGACAGACACAGATCCTTTGGTTCCTGTGAGGATTTAAAGTTCATGACGTACTCTAGGAAATGACCAGCCTTCAGAAGGATTAAATGGGTGTCAGAACATTTAAGTTTCCAAGAAACACAATGCTACCTGATTCCATTCTCTAGCATTTGACTCATCTGCTCAAAAATGTTGTTTGTCCAGAACGCCATGTCATCTACTCCTCCGAGGAAATATTCATGGAACTTTTCCACCAGAAATGGAGATTTACTGGCGTATGCAGGAAAAAGCTAAGAGACAAGCAACACACTTAGTAAAAAGGATAGTAAAATGGATTTCACTGTCTTTATGTTGCACGTTCAATGAAAAGAAAAAAAAGGAACAGGAGAGAAAACTAACCTTGGCAACAGCAAGCCTTTCTCCATGTCTGGAAAAAGAAATAAACAACTTTAACTTAAAAATGTTTCATTATTCAAAAGTTTATTTTCAAGGTTCTGTACTCCCGCACATGGTAAATACTGTGTAAGTAATTACATTTCCCTCTTGGCTGTTAACATAATTTTAAAACCTGTAATGTGAAAAGTAACAGTCTGAACTTTATGATAACCCTTAATTTGGAGGGATTTGCAGTATTTTTAAATCATGTATGCCTGCTAGTAATTAACTGAAATAAAGAACATAGCTAGGTGGTTTATGTCTTAGTTCTTATCTCCATGCGTTATTCTTGGATTTGAGAACATAAACAGTAGGTAAACTGCCCATTTAAGTATGCAGATTGTGTTTCAGTACCTTATAATTATATTGCTAACACGCCACAACACTTGAAGACTTGGCTGTTCTCAAATAAGCAGACCTAAATATGTTAAATGCATAACTGTTAAATAGCTAAGACACAGAAGCTATGGTGTAACAATGTACTTAGCAGCCATTTAAGCAGTCCAAATTTGCATTTTAGCCTTTAAAAAAAAAGAAAAGTATCTTATGATTTTGTGCTCCTGGCCTCAATGCATAAATTTCTGAGCTAGCATTTCAAACAAAATTATCATCTTTTTCCTACGTAAGTTTCACTTAGGAAAACCTACACAAAGCTACACAACTTACAGTTCAAGAAACAGCAGGTAAGTACAGTCAGTAACTGTGTCTTCAGTTATGATCTCTCTTCCATAAAATTCCTTATAGATAGAGGCTAGGTCTTTGACTGGAACATACCTAAAAAGAAAACTGAGGTACTGTAACAAAAGTTTTTCCTCATCACCTGGTGAAAGATAATTCAGCTACTGTGATTAGAGAAGCCTGCTTTAATATCTCTATATTTCAAAAGACTCTGTAAGGTTATCAAGATTAACAAATGCCAGACAGGGTCTGCATGTGCTGTTACTCCCTGCATAGTCACCCTCCTGCCATTTGGGTTCAAAGCCAGAAACCTGTAGAAACACTGTAGAACCAGAAATCAATAATGGCTGGTTAGTTTCCACTCTTCCTCTACTTGTTTTCCTTGCTTGGTGATCAACTAAGCTCCAAACCTCCTCTGCCACCAAACCTTTTCCAATTCAACTCCATTCCTAGCCAAAAAGACATTGCTCATTTCTTCTATCTCCACATTTCTCAGAGTCATGTCAGAGCTGATGAAGCTGAGGAGATAACTGTCCGTCTTCTACTCCTAAAGGAACCACCTTTCCCTTAAACAAGAATCAAATGACCTACCACACCAGCAGGGTGTGGGTATCTACCACTTTCATTTCATTTAAAACCTGCAAGAAAAAAAAAAAATCATGCCTATTTAAAACCGCTGCTTCTTTTTATGCTTTTAAAAACTGTCTGAATTCCTCAGCATCTACCGCCATAAACATCCTCGCTGCCCCAAAACTGAAATGGAAAGCTAAGTGAGGTATTACCTGCAGCTTACTTAAATAATTACCAGGACATTCCAGCAAACATTTTTTCGTTACCTATAATGAATTATAATTTCCGTCAGTTAAAAAAATCTTTATTGCTATGTTGCTACAACTAAAACTCTTTTTCCTGACCTCCCATTATTTTTTTTTTTTGTCAGAGAACATTAAATATGCACAAGAGGAATATTCCAGTAGCAAAGGTTTGAAAGAAAAATACAGAATAAACTGAAATAATCATTAAGGAAGTTAACTTCCACTGAAGGTCATTCTCTTACCAATTTGGCGCAAGATAACTGAAGTCCAGCTCAAACTGACTTAGTACATCTCCTCCTGTAGATGGAGGAAAAACAAACCAACAAACAAAACACAAAACCCAACAAACCAAACACCTAAGTGTCTGTCAAGGATAAGTGTGAATGGATCTATATCTGGCCATGCTATGCATTTTTATATGGTAGCAAAAGTATAAATCTTTGTCATTTAAAATACGTAAATGGTTCACCTGAAAGTACACTGCATATTTTGTACTTCCAGACAAAAGCAAAAATGATGTCAAATTTAAAATCCAAGTATTCACTCCATTTAACCTTTAGGACACTTCGCCTGTGTTTTGGCTTTAAGTGCAAGTATCTATATGCCCTACTGCAGCTCCTGAAACACAAAACGTGCACAGAGGGATAACAGGATTTTGCAAGCTTGGCTTCCACGTCACAGGGTAAGATCCAGAATCTCCAACTGTGTATTTCAAGTGGACTAAGTATCCCAACAAGAAGGATCAATGTTCAGCAAATAGAAATATTACCAAAATCTCCAACACTGTGAGCTTCTGAATATGAGCCATGAAAATCAACCTGGAGGAAGAAAAAAATCACACATTTCTGATCATTTTACTCATCCTTCCATACAGACATAAGAGCAGAATCAAATTGTCCAAGCAGCTCTGAAGCTTACAAGTCCCAAACCTGACTCGCTTTGTTTGTACAGAGTTTGTGACATTACTTCTCTCTCAAAATTTTCCTGAATCAGGAGTACAGCATTTGTCTTCTCTCTGCTCCAGACTCCAAAGCTGAACTATCAGTAGCAACAATTCCAGTCACATCAATAAAATAATCCAAACTTACTTCTCCCATGGCCTTCAAAAATCCCTGATCGATGCCCAGGCTATGCCAGCTAACATCTGCCACCATATGCGAGGCAATTCCAAACAGGAAAGCCACCAGCTTCTCTGTAGCCTACACGGTAACAGCACACATGAAGTATCATCAGTAATTTTATTCCTGCCTTCAAGAAGAGGTGAGCACTTTACAGTAGAGCATTACACAACAATGTAATTGATAACCTACTGCAATCCAAGTGTTTAGCACAACAAAACAATGAGCACTCGTTCCTTGATCCTGGAGAACTGTTTTTGTAACTTGACAGTCTTTAAGCACTTTGTACAAGTTGAGGCCAAAAAATTACATGGTTGATGTTAGAACAGACAGGTGCGTGCTTTGGGACTAGGGACAAACTCCTCCACATCCAAGGAGTGAACTTCCTCTGCCACTTGAAGTACTGTGCAAATGCACACAGAGGAAAGAAAGGTGCTCTTGCAGAAATGCAATTCATTATAAAAGCACTTGACTAAAGCCCAGGCAAGAAGTCACTCATTTGATTCCTGCAGACAGAAAAGTTATCTGGGATAAACTTATGAGCAACAGAAATTTCATTTCATTTTTCACTTTTGACAATCTGTTCTTCCTCTCCACTTAGTAGCTCACATACCATAAAAAAGAGCAAGTCAAGACTAAGTCCAAGATTTCACAAGTGTGAATTCTAAACCAGGTCTGGTTTTCAAACGGCAAACGCTCAACCTGATCTGACAATAATGCAAGCGCTCAAAACCACCAATAACATTTGAAAATTTGGTCCTACAAAATACACCAAAAGCACCAGAACACGTTTGAGATAAGATTTCATATGCAAGCAGTTAACTTTTTTGTCTGGTGAAGATGGAAGCACGGTTTCAACTTTTCCTCTATCAGCAGAGATTTTAATTTAAAAACATTACGTATTATTTTTACCTTTCCCGAAGGATAAAGCTGCAAAAAACAAGGGAAGCTGAAGAAGGCAGCAACAAGCGCAGTCAAATAAAACAGTTCAAAAGTTAAAGAAATTTTCTTACCTCTTCCCAAGGCTGAGGATAATTCCTTCTTATGTAGTGAATACTTGCATTAAGAAATGGTGACCAGTGAGTGTCTTCAGACACATCATGGTAAATCCCTATTGCAACAGAATTATAACCGTATTTAGTAATATTTGTTAAAAAAAAAAAAAAAAAAAAGTTTTCTCCTTGAAAACAAACAAACAGAGTTTCGCTCAATTCCATAGTGCACAGGTGATACGTTTTGCAATCTGTTTATAAAGCAAGAGCCAAATTAGCTGTATTTTTGTATCATCTACACTGTTAAAATGAGAAGAGATTTACCTTACTTGACAGTGTTTGATGCACCTGAGAATTTTGTGCCTGCTCCCTTTCCCTGTGAGTAGGTATAATACAAAGGAATATTGTCTTCCAAGTGGAGAGGAGAGAGAGGCTGCTGAGTAAATAAAGGCATCAAACCGCATAGCAGAAAAACAGATAGGCATAGCAGCCAATTCAGGACCTTCAAGACAGGTATCACTTACCACAGGGCTAAGGAGGGCTACCACCAGCTGCCCTTTACAGCTACTAATACTTAGAAAAAGGATCTTTTCATCCTCTCAATTTCTCCCCAGATCAGTACTCTGTAATGTAACCTATTTCATTCAAACAGCATCCTTACATCAAACTGCTTTACGTATCACAGTTACGTTTACCCCAAATCTATTTTCTGAAAACATCTTCAAATCTGTTATTTTTGCTACAAAGTTATACAAAAACAAACAAACACATAAACAAAGGCTCAGAATTCTAACAAAAAGCGTAGATGCTTTTGTAGGAAGGTACTTTTTTGCCACACTTGATTTCTTACAGCATACACACATTCAGCCCTGTTAAATTCTGTCGAGTTTTCACTTGACGACACAGTTGTTATAATATGGACTGAAAAATCTTCTTACCATGTTTGCAGATTGGAGGATAAAAGGCATCAGGATAAATGCTCCCAGCCTGAAATGCATCCTGGTGGTTTAGTAACAACTGGGAGTTGGAAAAGAAATCAGAATGCTACTACACAGCAAAAACCCAAGCCCTCCTGTCAGTATCAAAGATAAGTACTGCCAGTGAGATACAACTAATGTCTCAGTAAAATACACTATTTCAGCGCCATTGTCCTCCCTCCCACCACTCCAGTCCCTGTTAATTGAAACCAAACTAATCACTGTGCACTATAATTTGAGAGGACATTTAGTAATGGACAAAAATGACACGTCAGGTACTGGTGAAGACTCCTTCAGAAGATGCCCTCCTCCTCTTGGCTAGACTCAAAGGTTGGGCTGCTACCTACCAACATCTGAATCACACCTTGGTTGTATAAAGCAGACAGCATCAATAGTTCCTTTGAACGATCTCCTACTTTCACAAAACGGTGTTCTTTAAATTCTCATAAATGGTATCAAAAATGATTTTAATAAAAAAAAAAACACACGAATTTTGTTTATACTATGCATATGTGTTTATGAAAACCGCCTACACATTTAAAGCACTCTGCTAGATTGTTTAACAAAATATGAAAAAATCTAGCCCAGGCACGGTAGATGCACACATATTACTGAGAACATGTAATATAGAGAGGTAAGAAGACAGAAGAAGACTCAGAAGAAAGGTGAAAACTGAGAAACAGTATGCTTCCTACCTGTCTATAATCAACATTCCCTTCATATTTGGTGAAAAATTCCAGAGCTCTATGTGCTGAAAAACAAAATATGGAAGTATTGACTTACAGATATTGTAATCCAGACAATGGTCGTTAGACACATTATCCAAAATAGATAATACAGCATTATCACAACTAAGCCAAGTGGCACAGGCATATGAAATATAATTTCTCAACAAATTCTGTTCACAAGAGTAGGTCTCTCTTCTTATTTACGTGTCTAATGCAGAAATGCTGCTGCTTCTGTGGCATATCCAGCCACTGAGGTCTCATCAGTCCCCTTCTCACTTCAGCTCCAAGCTGAGAGAGACAACAGTGCCTAATAGCAAGTAAAAAGGGAAACTTCATGTGTAGAATTGAGTACTGACACTGATCACACCCATATCACAGAGAACAGGTACCACAGAATTCTAACTGTAAAGGACACATATGAACTCTGTTTACGTTTCGCTGTCCCCACGAATCAACAGGAATACTTAACAGTTTAATTGATTTTTAACAAGTATGAAAAATGACATAAACTGAAAGTCAGCAGCGTAAATAACGCTATTTATTCAGTGAAAAGGCAGCCAAACTTACTGCCAAAGTGACTATTAGGCAAGAATAACAAAACAAAACAAACATCGCTTTTCTTGAATGAAATCTCATTCTAATTAATTTTCCAGGGGCAGTCTACTAGTACTTTTCAAAAAACACCCTGCACTGTCTGTAAAATTATTCAGTTGAAACTACACATGTGGGTTACCTCCTTTGCCTTCCCACACACCAGTTTTCAGTTTCGCTGCTTACGGACTGAAACTGAAATCCCTCTGGAGACTACCCAGAATATGCTGAATTTAGTACGTTAAATCACAAAAAGATTCAGCACAGATTTTTAGCAACATCAGAACTGAGCCCTGACAAGATGGACAACATCTGTCGTAAATGCTGACCTGATAGCTAAGCGTACACGTTACTTCTCAGACAACCAAGATGTTTCAATCACGTAAATCTAGGTTTTCTGTAGCGTGCTTCCTTGATTAGATTAAAATGTCTGCTTTGGGACAGATCTGAAAGACCACGCTTCTCCTTAGAGATATTTCACGAGTACAATTTATTCTGTCAACCCCTTCATTTCAAGTTTTCAGAAGCTCATATTCAGCAACTTGGGATCTGGGTTTGAAAAGACGTATGTGTTCACCCAACTGCAGGCAGTGAGACTTCTTCTAGAGATCACTATGGTTTTTCTTTTTTTTGGATGTATCGTCAGGAAAAACAAATGTTTGCAGGTTGCTGACCGAAAGTACAAGACACTGTAAGGGAGTACACTCAGTCTCATCTGAATGTCATGAATTATCCCACATTCTATCTTAGTCAAAGTTGCACGTATTTAGAACTTAAAGTCTGAGATTACCTGAATACACACAATATTATATACTTTACTTTCTGTTTGAGCAACATGTTTAGAGCCAGAAAGTGACAACTGAATAATTAAAACTGTGAATGACTATCCGCAGTGAGTAAACATTTGAGAATGGCCTCCAGCTACCCATGAGCATTTTCTCAAGAATTACTACAGACATCAGAATTTAAAAATCACACAGGCAAAAAAAAAAAAAAATTCAAACCGCAAACATTTCTCCCCTTTGATCTCACCTGGATTCTCTACAAGCCTAGGTTACACATTTCCCAGAAAGAGATACGGAACAAAGTTTTCGTTATGTTAAGTCACAGACATAAACACATGATGCAGATGTCGCAAAATTAATACAGTTTCTGGAAAAAAGAGCTACCAAAAATGGTTTCTGTTATTCTCTGGTTTATATTTATATACAAAAATCCGTTAATTTGAACAAAGATGAGCATTCCTCTCCTTTCTTGCAGCTGGAAGTCAGACTCATAGACACGAAGATTTCAGTTACATAACGCCTGTGTTTCAGAAAACAGAAAAACGTGGAACTGAACTAATACAAGCAATCTGGTTAAAAAAACATTACAGTTAAGATTCAAATGACAAAAAATGAACAATCCATTCAATCCATGTACTATTACTATTGTTATTACTATTATTATTCAAAGAAAACTACGTGGAATGCTCATTACTTTCACCCCCTCCCTCTGCTTTTCAGCCATTTGAATTTACTTTTCCTCCCAAACAATTCAAAACACACGAAAATACATTCTGAATATGCCTTACCTATTTCAACATGCGTTGAAATTCCACTTGGAATGCATTTTTGACAGAAACTGTACAGTAAAATCATCAAAACAGACCAGCTCTTCAGACCAGCCATGATGCTGCGACGCTTGCTCAGACTGTGTTTTCAGAAGCCTGCAGCAGTAGCAGTGACCTTTGAAATGTGGGTTACGGCACATATTCTGTCTTTCAGACCTATTGCTGACACAGCAAGCAAACTATTGTGGTATTTGCAGTGCCATTTTACACCTTCACCTCAAATAAAATATATATATATTCTTTTAAGAAATAGTTTACAGGTGTTCTTCCCTCTGTCTCTGGGGTTTTGGCAGTGTAATGCCACCACTGCACATGAGCAGAGGGACTTCTTTTAACCCACAGCACAAAGGAGCAGGGCAGCCTTACTCACAAGAACTCTTGCCATTCATACTGCTGTGAGCAGTCCAACTGCAGAGGCTAGACGTGCTGCAGCTCCCCGAAGTGCTCTCTACAAACCTGGCTGGGGAAGGTTACGGCCTGGCCATCATGTCGGGCTGCAGCTCAGACTCTGAGCAAGATGGACAGGTGGTCTGCACGGTCTTTATGCAAGGCACCATTTGTGGCCACCAAGGCACATGGAAGAAGGAGAGGGCTGTCAGCCTCCTGAAATCGAGTGATGGATCACAAGCAATCTACCGAGAGTTTAGTAAAGCCTTTGGCTATGTCTCCCACAGTACTCTCCTGGAGAAACTGGTTGCTCATGGCTTGGACAGGTATAAATCTTCACTGGGTGAAGATCTGGATGGATGGATGGGACGCTAGAGAGTGGCAGTGAATGGAATTAAATCCAGCTGGTGATGGGTCACTAATGGTGCTCCCAAGGGGTCGGTATTGGGGCCTGGCCTGTTTAATACCTTTATTGATGATCTGGACAAGGGGATTGACTGCACACTCAGTAAATTTGTGAACGACGTCAAGCTGGGAAGAAGGGCTGATCTACCTGAGGATTGGAAGGCCCTACAGAGTGATCTGGACAGGCTGGATCAATGGGTGGAGGCCAATTGTACGAACTTCAACAAGACCCAGTTCCAGGCCCTGAACTTTACTTACATCACTGTGCAGTGTTCCAGGCTTGAGGCAGAGAGGCTGGCAAGCTGCGCGGAGGAAAAAGATCTGTGGGTGTTAGCTGACATCCATCTGAACAGGAGCCAGCAGCGTGCCCAGGTGGCCAAGCGGCAGCCATATCAGAAACGGAGTAGTCAGCAGGAGCAGGGAAGCGATCATCCCTCTGTACTCAGCACTGGTGAGCTGCACCTCAAGTACTGTGTTCACTACACTGAGGCCCTGGAGTGCGTCCAAAGGATTACGAAGCTGGTGAAGGCTCTGGAGTACAGGCTTTATGAGGAGCAGCTGAGGGAACTGGAATGGTTCAGTCTGGAGAAGGACCAGAGGAGATGTTATTGCTCGCTGTAGAACTACCTGACGGGGGGGCTGTGTCAAGGCGAGGGTCAGCCTCTTCTCCCAGGCAACCAGGAGAGGTAAGAGCCTTGAGTCGCACCAGGCGAGGTTGGACGTAAGGACAAATTTCTGAAGAAATGAGGCGCTGGAACAGGCTGCCCGGGGAGGCGGTGGGGGCACTCAAGAGAAGGGCAGACGCGGCAGCGAAGGACGTGAAGGGCGATGGCCTGACGGCTGGACGAGATGACCGTCACGTCTTTTCCACCCTTAATGATTCTAAGCGTCCCCTCGCCCGAAGGAGAGAAGTCACGCCGCGCCACGGGACGGCACACCCGCTCCCGACGACCCGGCCAGAGGCGGCTTCAGGCCCGGCCCCTCCGCAGCTCCTCCTCCGAGGCGTTGCGGCTCTGCCCGGGTCCCTCAGGCGGCGAGCGGCCATGGCGTGCTTCCTGCGGCGGCGTCCCGCTGCCGCCCGCCGCCTCCTCTTCCTCCCGCCGCCTCCTCCGGGGCCGGCGGCGTCTCGCCTCAGCAGCCGTGCTCTGCCCGCCGCCCTGCTGCGCCGCGCCGCTTTGCTGGGCGGCCGCTGGGTAGAGACGCCGGCCGCGTTCCCCGTGCGGGACCCGGCCAGCGGCGACGAGCTGGGCCGGGTGTCCGACTGCGGCGAGGCCGAGGCGAGGACGGCCGTGCGGATCGCGCACCAAGCCGGCGCCTCGTGGGGCCGCCTCCCCGCCAAGGTGAGCGGCGGCGGCGGAAGATGGCGCGGGGCGGCCGGGAGGAGCGGGGCGACGGATGGGGGGGGAGGGGGGGTGGTCGTCCCGTGTGTGGGGACCACGGCGGGCTTCTGTTGGTTGCAGGAGAGGAGCGCGCTCCTTCGCAGATGGTACGAGCTGATGATCGAAAGGAAAAAAGATCTGGCCGCGATCATAACGGCGGAAAACGTGAGTATGGCGGCCGGGGGAAGGCGGGCGGAGCGCGGCCCGCGGGCGCCGAGTTCTTGGTGAGGAGTAGTTATTTCTGAACGGCGCAGCAGCCGCGCACGTCGCATCTCTGAGCTCTGCGTCTGCCCGCGTCACAGCTCGCCGTGCTCGCATCTCTCTTCTTTAGAAACATACGGACGCTCATGTTAAAACTGAAAGCTGCCAAACGCGCCCGCTACGCGTTTCAGCAGTTACCACCGTATCTTTTTGATTAAATGTTTTACCTACAGTGTTGGGCCAAACCTGGAGCACGCGTCGTGCGTTCACGTTGCTTTTCCATCAGTACTTGAAACACCTTTTCTTACGAGCGCTTTAACGCAGTAGTACCTGTCTGGAATTAACACCTGCGCTGCGTTTCGTGCAGTACGGTGGCAACGTGCAAACCCAAACTGTGGCCTTAACAGCAGAAATCTGTTGTGTTTTATCGTTTTCTTGTGTTTAGAAGGGAAAAAATATGTAAATAATGCTTTTGTCACTTAGTACGCAAAGTGAAGATTAGAATAACTTTTTTTTTTTTTTGTCTGGTATTGCTTGAAGTTAGACTTTATAGCTTACACCTAATCATAGCTAAACAAAGTTGCTAACTAGCTTCAAAGGCTGCAAGCAGACACACAGTACTAATAACAAGAACAAGCTTTGATGAGGATCGTAGTGTTTTTTGGGAGCTTCTTTTTACCGCTCTCTCTGTCTTTTAAGGGCAGGAAAGCCATCCGACAAGTAATTAATAACTGTAATCATTATGGCGTTGTTTGTTAATCTGACACGCAGCCTTCTCAAGTCAGAATGATTTTAGTACAACTTGTAAGTGGGAGCGATGTGTTGTGTCTGCGTTAGTGACTGGTTTTGGATCAGGCTGTACCACTAAGCCAGTCTCCCAGCTGCGCTCGCTTGATGTGTTTGAATTTGCAGTGCGGGCCAGTCTGGAAATGCACAGACTGGTGGTGTCCTTCTGCGTGAATTCTGGAAGATACCACAGCGGCTCCTCTGCTGTGTTCCAACGGGTAATGGTCATCAGTCCACAGACGTGAAGGTCTGCAGAGTAATACACCCAAACACAGCGGTCTCTGACATAAACCTGTAGATATTTTGCCTCCATTTGTATCTGCTTCAGAATGGTATTAGCAGCTAGCTGCTGAGCTTGTAAATAAACACAGGCTGCATCTGCTGTTCTGTCTCCCGTGTGGAACCCAGGTTCTGTGTGAAGCTGGGTGCAACACTCAGAGCACCCCGTAGGATGTCTGTGTGTTGAAACTACGTAGCGACTGCTGGTGGGAATAATACCGAGTCCCTTCTGGAGACTGCTGTGTATACAGTAGAGGATTATGAATCACTTTGAAATGAACTCTGAAAGTATTTCAGTTTGTTTGTATTGCTTCAGTCTGCCACTTACAGCGTATTTTCGATTTGATTTAATCGAAGGGAAAACCCCTGAAAGAAGCAGAAGGGGAAGTCTTATATTCTGCCTCATTTCTGGAGTGGTTTGCAGAAGAGGCTCGCCGAGTGTATGGTGATGTCATTCCAGCATCTGCAAAAGACAGAAGAATCCTGGTCTTTAAACAGCCGGTAGGAGTGGCAGCGATTATAACTCCAGTAAGTGCAGCTGAATGTTTCAAATCGTGTGAAGGTTTTCAGCTTAGCTCACACCACGGGGCCTTATGGCTCCTCTTGCCTCAGGAAACACCCCTGTAGAGTTTCATTTCTGCCCGGTGCTGACTTTTCATTGGTCAGTGGTGCTTCTTGGTAATGTTCACTTGGAACAAAGCGCATCGTGTGGGTCTGTTTAGGCCGCCGTGGAACTGCAGAAAGCAGCAACTACTGTTGCTGCAAAAACTGGAGGCAGGATTTCCCTAAGTTTGACTGTTCTTTTCTCTCATCCTAGTGGAATTTCCCCAGTGCTATGATTACCAGGAAGGTTGGCGCAGCTCTGGCAGCTGGCTGTACAGTAGTAGTGAAACCTGCAGAAGACACACCTTTATCAGCATTAGCTCTTGGAGAGGTGAGCTTTTTTTGTTGAGCTGTAGGTTAATGATGGACCGAAGCTGTAAATTAAAGCCTTCAAGAGGGATTTGTGGATAACTTGAGCCAGTTTCACATGCGAAGAAAAGACGAGTTGGTCGAATTGGTGTTTTATTTCATTAGATTTCTTTGTAAGCTGCCTCTGATACAGCCTAGACTCTCAAAGTGGATCTGGACGCTGAGGCAAGGGAAGCATTTTTGTATTTTTTCTCTGGTCATTTTGAATGATAGCCAGCTTAAAGAGGAGTGAGGCTGCGCTCATGACACCGTGGCATCTGTTAGTTGCGGTGTGCACCTTGAGCTTCTGTTGACCGCGAAGCAACTTCTTGAAAACGAGAGTGATTAGATGACTGTTTCTCACACAAAATGCACTGATATTGCAATTTCTCTGTCCTTTGTTGCAGCTTGCAAACCAGGCTGGAATTCCAGCAGGAGTGTATAATGTTGTTCCTTGTTCGAGACAGCAGGCACCTGCTGTAGGGGAAGTTCTGTGCACTGATCCATTGGTAGCCAAAATATCTTTCACGGGCTCCACTGCAACAGGAAAGGTACGTAAGTGCACAGAATGTCCTTGATGATTATTACTATGGTTATACCAGAGAGGTAGGGGGAAATACGTGCTTTCATACAGAGCCTTCTTCTTTCCTGGCCAGAGTACACAGATGGTCCAAGTAAGTGTGTACCTGTCGAGGTACTGCCTATGTAGTTGAGTGTCAGTACTTCACAGAAGGATGCCTGCGTGCGGCTTCCGGAGAACTGATGCTCACTGAATTATAACCTGAGCACTTTTGTATAACATGTTTGTGTTTCGTATACTGTGACAGCACACTGATACGAACACTGAAATTGAATCTCAGAGGCGCTGATTGGGAATGGCTTTCCTAATTGAAAGGAAGCATTAGGGAAGTGAGGTTGTTGTGTCAACTTTAGCCTCCTGTCAGCCGTACTCCAACAACAAGCTTACTTGTCAGTCCCCAGTGAAATCAGTAAAACTGCAGAGGATGGCTTAAGGTGGAAGGATTCTATGCGGTAGCTGTGGGTGGAATGAAGGAAAAGCCTGATCCCTAGAGCAAGTCTTAATACCAAATTCTAGCATGTATTAGAAGATTGCTGTGAGTAGTCCAGATTTTTGTCCCAAAAAAAGAAATGAACGTGCAAACGAGTGACATTGTCAGTGTATAAAAGCCTGACCTGAAAGTGATGGAAATCCTTTCCTATGTTTTCAGCAGAACGTAATCTCTGAAGACTTCAGTGAAGGAAATTATTCCTTGTATTTGTGATGGCAGAAAAAAGACAGTCTATCTTAACAGGGACGATGCAGATGAACTCTGTGCCAGAGTTGGTTTCTCAGTGCCTTCCATCTCTAAACTGTGTGGTGCCTTAGTTTGCATCTAGTAGAAGTAGAAATTTCTGTGTTTCCTTAGATACTGCTGAAACATGCAGCTGGCACTGTGAAACGAGTTTCCATGGAGCTTGGGGGGCATGCTCCTTTTATAGTCTTTGACAGTGCTGATGTGGACCGTGCTGTTGCAGGAGCCCTTGCTTCTAAGTATAGAAACTCAGGCCAGGTAAGAAGAATTATTTTGTCCTTGTTTCTGGAAATGGAAGAGCTGTAAATGTGGTCTGATCCGTAAACAAGCTATTTTATTTATAAGGAATGCATAAAACATTTCAGTGTGGAGAGAAGGAGGCTGGGGCCACACGTGGCTGTGGGCACTTAAACCAGCTATCATGCAGCAAGTCTGAATAACAGCAGTGTAAAATTACACCTGTGTACTTACACGTCTATAGAAAATAACTGTTGCTTTAGAGAGACTGTAGTAATCAAAGTAAGATCAGGTCAGAGCATAAGGGATAGCATAAGTGAGTGTGTTGGTAGACAGCTGAAAGCACTTGCAGACAAACTCCGTGAGGAAAGATGACTCAAGTTCAGTTAACAAAGGACTTAGGAGAAAGGAGGGAAAAAAAAAAGACCCCACACCACCAAGTGTGAATTGAAATTCTTCTGCTTCGTCCAGCATTCTCTGGCGTGTGTAATTACAGTGTGATATTTCTTGCAGCTTCTGAACCCTGCTTTATCCACAGTACCCACAGAAATCCCGTGGCCTTTTCCCAGCAGAAGCAACTTTTTAACAATATGGCATATTTTACACAGGTGTGTACAGTTTGCTGAAATTGTAATTCTTAAGCGAGTAGGGTGGCAAAAGTGGTAAAACTAAGCTTAGGATGTTTGAGAAGAGGCATAGGACAGATCACTGCAGTGTCCTGTCACTGTGGCGTGAAGGACAGAGTGAATTCATAATGAATACAGTATAAACCACTGTCTGCTTTTCCTTCTCACATTTTGCTTTCAGACGTGTGTTTGTACAAACCGTTTCCTGGTGCAAAAAGGAATCCATGACAAATTTATAGAAAAATTTGCTAAAGCCATAGAGAGCGAGCTACGTGTTGGAAGTGGGTTTGATGCAAAAACTACACAAGGGCCATTAATTAATGAAAAAGCAGTAGAAAAGGTAATATATATATATTCATTCATTTTTGACATCTTAAATTCCTTTTTATGATCCATAAAGTAACTTAGAATTCTAATTCACTTTTTAATGCTTCTGGTAGAAAGTATTAGTGGTGTGGCTGGAAGTGTGCTATCTCCTCCAAGCTTGTGTGTACACATAGAGAAAGAGACACGGCCAGTTAATGTGTCATTTTCTTATTTCCATCAAAGGAAAAAGACACTCCTCCTTGAGAAAATAAGTCTTCCTGATTATTATTTCTTGGCTGTTCTCAAGAACTGAAATTGGATATGCTGTGAGAGTTACGTGATGATTCCACAATTCTGAAGCTCTGTGATTGAAAACTTACTTTAAGGACATTACTTTGCCTCTGTTTGAGGCAAGAAATGAGCAAAACAACACACCGAGGTTAAAAGCAGCAGAGCTCAGGATGCTGTTGTCATTTGAAATCTTAAATGCATTGTTTGGGTCTTCTAATTTGAATGATTCGTGACTCCAGCAATTTCATTTTTAAACTGTAGAAAGTTATGTGTTCTGTAATATCGTTTAACCCTTTCTAAGGTTAAAAAACGTAAGGGTAATTTATAAATTCTGAAAATACTCAGAGTTAGCCGAGGCAAAGTACTTGAAATTCTTTCGAGTATCTTTTTAATAATTTTTAATACTGAATTATTTCTTTAGTGAAAAGTACACTTTGCGTTTTCATTTTTAAATGCTGGCTTTGAGGTTTTTGTTTTGTGTACTTTAGGTAGAGAGACACATTAACGACGCAGTTTCACAAGGAGCATCCGTTGTGACAGGAGGGAAACGACACAGCTTGGGAAAGAATTTCTTTGAACCAACATTACTGAGTAACGTTACGACAAAAATGCTTTGCACACAAGAGGAGACATTTGGCCCTTTAGCACCAGTTATCAAGTAAGACTCTTTGAGACTAAAAGCAATAACAAGTAAGGAAATACTGTTTTGAATAAGTAAGATTTGACTGACCGTTTGCCAGAAGCTTTGACAAGGCCATATGGGTCTTAGGCTGAAGTTCATACGTGGGTACTCAGTAGAAACTCCTCCATTACTTTGCATTTAAAATTAAATTAATTTTGAAAATACATTTTAAAAAACCCAACGACTGCGTGTTTCTGAGAAAGCTGCTTCTTGGCAGTAGGTCAGCAGGATGCTAGGTCAGTGGCAGGCCTCACTGGGATGTTTTTTTTCTTCACATCGACAGATTTGAGACTGAAGCAGAAGCCATTGCTATAGCAAACGCAGCCGATGTGGGCTTAGCAGGTATGCTTCTCTCATCAGATCTCTTACGTGCTTTCCGTGAGCTTCAGTGCTAAGGGAACTGCTAGTGAAGTAACATCTTTATCGGTCTTCCGCCGTTGTTCCTACTGACTTCATTTTCATTTTGCATCTCTTGTGTCTGCACGGCAGGATACTTCTATTCCCAAGATCCGGCACAGATCTGGAGAGTTGCAGAGCAGCTGGAAGTTGGGATGGTTGGTGTAAATGAAGGCATAGTCTCCGCAGTTGAGAGTCCTTTTGGTGGGATAAAGCAGTCCGGCATAGGGCGAGAAGGTTCCAAGTACGGCATTGATGAATACTTGGAAATAAAGTACGTCTGCTTTGGAGGCTTGTAGCGAGCTTCAGAAAGCACAGTCCCAACATCTTGGACAAGAGTGCTGTATTGTTAAAAGCATTTTTGAGCCAGAAATATGTTGTGAATGGAACTTTCACCTTCTTTAAAAATAAGCAACCCTGTCCTGTATACAAGACATATTGACAACGTTATGTGCCACGTGTTTCTACAAGAGCAGTGTCATCACAGTGCCCGTTAGCTCTAAAAAGGAGGAGGGAAGAATGCACGTTTAATATTCTTAGATCACCCTCGTTAGCTGGGAGGTCTTGGAGATTTCTGCATTGTGGAAATAGATCATAATCTGCGTCAAGGGGAAAACAGACCACCTTCTTCTACTGCTTCTATTTGAGTGTGTGTAGGAGGGGGGTAGTGCTGGGGATGGCAGACTGCCTTTAAACTTCTGTGCAAATAACTGACGTTTTCTAATGTGGTTGTGTAACTTTCTTTTAGAAGCAGGCATGTCTTTTTTTTAACTGTGGGATAGTCTGATGCTTATGAAGGATGAGGGAGTTTTGGCTACAACTAGGAACCCGTGCAGGTGAAGGAACAGCTTTGTTAAGTGCATCTTAATACTGACTGCAGAGCTGTCAGCTGTTCAGCCTCTGGGCTTCTGAGCAAAGAGCTGTAATTTGTGCCTAACAGCTTGCAAGTCTGGGATCAGGTGTGGCCCTTGTTTGGTACGTATGAGTCTCGGTTGTTCAGGGACAATGGCAGTGCGGGACAAAGAGTCGCTGGCTCAGGAAGGAGCGGGAGGAAGATGGGATGCACAGCTGCAGGAAGAACTTTACAAGAGTTTTGAGGGGACACTGAAAGGTCTATATGAATGAATCCCAAATGGTGACATGAGAATATATATAAACTCTCTTCTGTGAGAAGAATGTAACTGTCCTTTGGTAGAAGGAAGGTCACTGAGGTAAATGTTTACTCAGTGTCTACAGTGTTACTCAACCCATTCAGATAACAGGGGCAGATGGTTCTGCTCCACTGGGCGTTGTGCCTTGGACTTACGGTCACACAAACAGATATCCCTTACTGAGAAAGGTATACACATTGTTAAACTTGGGTAACTTGTAGTCTAATAAGGATTTAAATGAAAACAATTAGAGGCAAGACCTTTACCCACAAGTCCACTATTTTAATTGCCATCTTTAAAAGATATAAAGATTCCATTGTGTGGAAAAAAAATAATTATGTTTAATTAATATTAAGTATTAAATATTAATTTGGCAAATAGATCAGCACTGTAGAAGCTAAGGAGAAGAAATTTTGTTTCCTATACTCAACTTATTGGTGGGGTTATACCCATTAATTATTACAAATGAAGGCAGGTAACAAATCTCTCCTTCACATTTATGTGTAAATATACACACTGATGAATGTACCCTATGAAAGGGGCTGTTTTGAGAAACTTGATGCAATTAGGCAAAAAGGTACCAAGTAACAAAAGACTTAAAGAAAAGCCAGAGCTGAGTTGCACAGGTTTTTTTTACAGTTGCACGTAAGGCAGCATTAACTCCTACTTGTTATTTCTGAATACTTCTTTACGGTTGTATTTGTTTAACACCTGAGAACAGGTGGGTGTAGAACATTACTTGTCAGTAGAATGTATGTGTGTGCGTGTGTGTGTGTGTGTACATCCTGCCAGCTGAAGGACAAGTGAAGGACACTAACTGCACATCAGAAATTTCCAACGCACCAGGAGTGCACACTACAATGGTTAAGGACCTATCAGTTGTAGCACATTTGCTTTCTCTGAAGAAGAAAAAAGGATAACTTACTTATTTCTACCCATGTAAACTGCAAGAAAATTATTCTTCTAGACAGCTTCTCAGCTTGCACTACTGAGTTCACAGGCTGCCTGACTTTGGGGAACACCATGTTGTGGAACAGGGAGCTGTTTGCCAGCTGTGGCTGCTGATACATTCTTATTTCTAGCAAAATGTAGCTCAGCAGAAAAAAGCAGTCACTTGGTGCCTGGGTACCAACAGCACAGCGATGAAAGCACACTTACAGACGTTGTGCACAGGTTGGAATATCCACCACCTCCATTGTACAGACTTAAAATATGCCTGCACTGTCAAATTAGTTAAAACTCATCTCCTCAACTGCTGTATGACAGTGCGGTCTTGAATGTACGTGTACTTCTTGGGACACTGCAGTTGGAGAATTAACTTTTCAGTCTGCTGCTCTCTTCATTGCAAAATTGGTGATCTGATGCCTTGGTGAGTTTAAAATCTTGATGTAACTTCTAAGAATAGCACAGTTACTATTAAGGAGTAAATGTTTACTTTTTTTGTATTTTTTTTTTTTAACTTTGCCTGATAACGAGCACAAACCACAATTGCTAAGTTAGATAATGAAGTTGAAAAGTACTTTTGTCTGGATTGGATTGTGGTTGTATTCCAGCATAGTATCTTTGTGTCATTAAGGTCTACATGAGTAAGCACAGAATAATCTTAAAGTTGTTTTCATGGCAAAAGCTGTGATTCTTTAATAAAAGATGTACTTGAATCCTCATATTTGAGCTCTGTTAATAACGTTTGTGATGCTCAGAAATTGCTGGATTTAAAACTGTGATGGAAAAACATTTTCAATTAATAAATAACTTATGTGAAAGCATTGGACTTTGTGTTCTATCACAGTATTCACTGCTAAACCTCATAAGCTGATAGCAGCAAAGTTCAGTCCTTCAGATCTCCTTGGAGATTTTGTCGTGCCGGGCTTAGCACTGGAAAGAAAAATATTTCTCTGCATGCAGGTGTTCTGTAGGTGCACGAGTGGTTATCCCAATTACAACGCCTTGACTATAAAGCGAGTAGATGAGATTACCTTGACATATTTGTACGCCACGAGTTATTCCATATACAAGTCTTTTATGTCGAATCAAACATTTTACCACAAAAGATAGGCTTTGTGGATCAGAATGTTTTCCTCTGCTCTCAGGACGTGATTACCTGCATGATTCTCAAATTATTTAAAATAGGTTTTTAAAAACCCTATTCCCGTTTGTCTCAGCAAATGATTTCTGATTTCCAGTTCGACTCACCGAAGGCCAAATTCCATCTCATTTTCTTATGTTAGCCTTTACAGTTCTGTCATTTGACCTCTACTGTCTGTGCTCTCAGTACAGTGAACTCGTAAGAAACTACATTTACCAGTTCTACCAGAGATGAACATTTTTGAGGCAGAAATAATCTCCAGCTGCAGTGCAGAAGATATTTTTTTTTTTTCTTTTTTCTCCTGGTAAGTTGCTTGTCCATTGGTGTGCTACACTGGAAGACACAGACTAAGTGAGGTGCCTCCCAGTCCTGGTAACACATCCAGTAACAGTGAAGCAGGACAACTGGCGCTACTGAGAAGTATTTCAAGTTTGACCGATACCTAGCGTTGAATTTTGTTTAGAATAGCAGGTTCTCGTTCTTCTTTCCCTCCTGTCACCAAGGTCTTTGGATTTAAGGAAATGCATAAGTTAGCTAGAGTTCTGTGGCCTATCCATTTACTTGGCATTTTTTGTTTTTTAAAGACATCTGTGGTTGATTTAAGGTTTCATAAACTTCACAGAACACAAATAGCAGTTGAAATGTTCTGCACGCAGTAAGATAGCTTACGCTGTTCACAACTCATTCATCCAAATGCTGCTGGGAGCTGGGCAGTCCTGCAATGAAAAAGAATCTCCATTTGCCTTGGCGTTAAAGTAGCTGTATCACTGCAAAGGATAACTTTTTTTGTCCTTTGTCAGCCCTGCTGCTTGTAGAGGTTTTAATCTACCCTAAAGTAAAAAGTTCAAGTATGGTATTCAGAAGGTGGCACAGGCAATTAACAGAAGGACAAGCAGGACATGGAAATTCTGTGAACTGCAGTAAACCAGTTTTTCTTCTGGTCCCTAATATACTGCATTATGCTCCCCCCTGCATAAGGTGCCTTTTTGCTCTTGTCAGTAGCAAGTTAAGGGATCAGATATTATACTGATTTTTTGAGTAGACTTCAGCTACGCTATGCAGTTTGCCTCTCTTAGCCCGACTTGAGTATTTAGTCCCATACAGAAAGTCTGAGTATCTCACCAAGTTCCTAGAAGACAAAATTTTATTAGTCGTTACGTAAATGTAATAGTTTCAGCTCAGAAATGGTTCCAGTTACAACACACTGTCATTTTCAATAAGGAACATCTGTTCGAATTGGATTCCTTGTATAAATTCTGCAGCAGTTCACCCACCCACCCGCACGGAGAAGTTTGTCTATACACAGACCAGCTACATGACGTGTGGCTCACCTGCACCTGGTTCATACCTTTTGCAAAATAAAGGTGGCTTTTGTTGTTGTTTTTTTTTTTTCCCCTTAAATTTCATTTCTAAGCTTCAAGGTTGTCTTGTCACGGGAAGTTCAGGACCCGAAGGGTGTGTGATGGGTTTTCCTTTGCTGCAGAGGTACGAGCTCAATATTCTAGTTAGGTATCAATAAGCAACAGCTGATGTTAAGAAACTAATTCACTTCTACCTCATCTTCCTTCTTCTAGAGAAACGTCTTCCTTTCTCAATCCTTATAAAAATGGCTCAGAAGACCAGTATTAGTAATTTTATTACTGTCATCCCAAAACTCCAGCTGACAAGAACCCATTACCAGTATACTGAGGTGCAAAACTAGTTTCATGCGGCCTAGAAGAAAAATAGGAAATTTGCCTAAGAAAATTATTTCAAGAATATTCGAACTGTTGAAGGAAAGTTCAAAGCTCAGCATTGAGAATTTTTCTGTTTCTGGCATGGTGAACTTCCTCGCATGTTTGCGCTTCATTTTGTTTGCCACAATAAACTAAGAAAAAAACCCCACATTTTACAGGCAACCACATCTGACAGCATGAAAATAGGTGCCTGAAAAGGAGCTGAATGTGATACATCTTGCAGAGGACACCACTCATCTTCCGTTTATCCAGAAGGATGCAGCTGAAAGTGTATTCTTAGAAATAAAACAATAACATCCTTTTTTTTCCCCTCTGCAAATAAACATCTCTGTGATTAGACTGGTCACATATTTTCTTGAATTTCCCAACAGTCCACTCTCAGTTAAAATGAAAGTTTGAACCACGGGCCCGTGGAGGCCTTGGATGTGTACCACAGCAGACCTGCCTAGGTAAATCTCAGTTTAAATTTGCTGTTTGAACAAGTCCACTGTGAGACCTCATTGTGGTCTTACAGTAAAAAAAAGTTTATAATCAGGAGGGAGACAGACATTTTACAGCATTTAACGAAAGTTTATAAACAAGATGGAGACTGACTTTTCACACCGTCTGACAGCGACAGGATGAGGTGGAACGATTTTAAACTAAAAGAGATGAGATTTAGGTTGAACGCTGGAGGGAAAATTTTCCCTCAGAGGATGATGAGGCTTTGGAAGAAGTTGCCCAGAGAAGTTGTGAATGCCCCAGCCTTTGACATGTTCAAGGCCAGGTTGAATGGTGCCCTGGGCAGCCTCATCTAGTCCTGGTTTAGTGGGTGTCAAGCCTGCCCCCGGTAGGAGGGGCTGAAACTAGATAATTTTTAAGGTCCCTACCAACCCAAGCCACTCTACGATTCTATGACTTCCTAAATATACACAGATAAATTCCAGGGGGAAAGGATGAGAAAGCAGATTCATTTCCATAAATGTCCTAAAACCCACATACGGTTAAAACTTGGCTTCTAAAGAAAGCAAATCAGACTGTTGGTATTTCATCTGTCGAAGGACATGAGAAAAAAAAAACACAGAAAAAACTTCAATTAACCCTTTTTAGCCCATCTCTGCTTGTCCCACTTCTATGACACCTGAGACCACACTCAGGTCTCCATACAGAAATGTAGAGCTGAGCACAGATTCTCAGGGTGGTACTAATAACTTCACAGACATTTGCTATAAAAAAAAAAAAATCAAATGTATGAGATCACGCAATCACGGGAGGATTCAAGTAATGAGCACACCACGTTGCTGCACTTTGTCTGCTGATTCCTTTCAACCTAGCTAGTCCTTCTGACTTTTGCCCAACTCTATTAACAAGAGATGCACAAAAGCCAGTGTTCAACCCAACCAATTTTTGTCAGAGTTCTATGAAAGAGTGGAGAAAGCACCAGAAATTTTGCACCAAGTTACTCCTCATTACCGGGGTGAGTTATGTTCTCTCTGTGCCCCTTTTGATCTGCCTCCCCATGATCTCTACAATGTTCCACCCCTCTCCATTAATGGATTTTCCACCATCAGATTAAAATGAATCACAGAATTGCAGGGGTTGGAAGGGACCTCTAGAGATCATCGAGTCCAACCCCCAAAAAAACCAACTACCAATTAAAACACAAAAAAAAAATCAAGCAAAAAACAAACAAACAAACAAACAAAAAAAACCCCAAAGCCCTATCCAAAGTGCTCCCAAGGTGAATGTTTCCTGCATTACAACATATTTTTCTAGTCCAACCCAGGACCTCCAACATGTCAATAAAAAATCCATAGGAAAGGCTGGCATCATTGCCACACAGTACCACGGGTCCCCCGTAAGTGAGGCTTACGTACAAGAGCCAGATCTTCTGTGTGCAATTTCAGAAATAGCACTGGGAACATGGCCTTAAGGCCTAACGAACCCACGGAAAAAGCATTATCCAGACAGCAAACAAGAACAGCAACATCAGAACTCAAACACTTTATGCCAATGCATCTAGCCACTGAATAACTAGAGGAAAAAGTAAAACAATTCAACATTCAAGCTAAAAGCTTAGAACCAACTGCCAGGACTGTGAAGATCAGCACTGAACCTTCCGCTCCACCTATGGTACTTTGCCATAACCATTTCACTACACAAACACCTGTCACATTCTCTAATTGAGCACCGAGTCTGACAGATTCAAACTTAGCTAAGAGTTTGGTTTTAAAAGGGCCCTTTAAAAGTGCTAAGCAAAGGGTTGTTTGGGATGCTGAAAAGGCACATGGCCCCGTGTTCTCAGTGCCTTTCTGCTACTGGCTGGACGTGGCAGACTTCAAAGAAGGTAGAAATGCCTTTGTCACTAAAGAAGCAACCAAAGGTTGAACTTCCCTGCAGGCACCATACTGAGGCACCACACAAATGAGGCACCTTACTGAGACACCACGCACATGTAAATACAGAGAACACTGCATCCTATGGCACAAAGATGTATCACATTACTGTATAGCTAAGTGCGACTAGTAAACTGTAAGCTTCCTTTAAAAACAAAGGTATTTTCATCTGATGATCACTACTCTAGAAAAGGTAGTCACAAAGCACAGTCAGGAAAACACAACGCATTACAAATGTTCCCTCTCTGTGCTCCCAACCAAAACTGACAATGGAGCCTGTAGTAACATATCGCTCTCTACAGCTGTAACAGAAATTCTGTATATTGGTTTTCGCTGTTTTAGTTTCATAATCACATGGCTCCTCTGAGAAAAAGACAGGAGCACAGGACATAAATTTGTATGTATCTCAAATACCACCTATTGTAAACAGCATAATGACCCTGGCTAATTTTGTGGCAGTAACACAATTAAAAACAGCCTTCAGAATTGCAGATAAACATCAGCATGGAACATACAAGAAATATGATGTGCTTTTTCTTGTTTCTGTAGCAGTAACAACAGGAGTTAGCAGATCATATATTTTCTTCTGCCTTCCTTCCCACTGTTCTAGAAATTTACCCTTTCACCTGCAATTAATTGATATTTTAGGAAACTTTTGCTTTAGAAAATCAGTTGGACCAGTGTGTTCTACACTCTTCCCCTCATTCAGTTATCTGTCTTTGGAGCTGTAGTTGAAGGAAACACCATTTCTGATTGATCCATTCATGAAGGTTTTAGGATTCTCTCTTTCAATCCTCTCTCGGCTGAAGATAGTGTCCTGATCACTGTCAAACTCTGATTCAGAAACCATCAGGCTGGAGTTGTGTTCCGTACTTCTGTGTTTTATACCTAAAAATTAAAGGCAAAACAAAACAAACAAAAACAACAACAGCTGAGTTCATTAGAAACATTTCACTTTTGACAGCTTAAACACTCAGTACTCTGCTGCGATAGGAAAAAACAACTGAGAACTCTGCAACCAAGTCTAAAAACCTGCACCACTACCACCACTCACATAAAAAAACTGGTCTGCGAGGTATAAAATAAGGTCAGGTGGATAGAACTTTGACCTCACTGCAGCCCCAATGGTTTATGGTCCTGGAAAGTGAACACATTCATTTAAGTTAGAAACAATTAAGTGATCTTAGTACACAGTAACCCCCTTCTTATAGCCTGAATCTGAACATTTGTCTGTTGGCTTAGTTATCTGATTAAAGTGACCGGTAATGAGAGGCCATATTTTCTACAGAAATGTTAACATTTTTCTTTCTATGACAGCAATTTCTCATAATGATTTTTTACTTCCCTGGATTCAAATATTTTCCCTGTTAAAATTTGAAATAAGGTAAACTGAAATATATGTGAACAAGGGTTAGCAGTTAGAGTACCTGATACTTAACAAGGCACTCATGGTCCAGAAGGGAACTGTCATGAACCAATAAAGTCAACTCCAAATTATGAAGTGTGTGGGAGGGGAAAGGAGGTTACATGCAGGAAGTCTGAAGTACAATCAGATGCTCTAAATTACAGTTAACGAAGAAGCTCAGAACTTTGTCTGATCCCAAGGCACTGTGAAAGAAATGAAGTGATTCTTGCCCAACCACTTCTCCATCTCTGCTTGCTTCTGTCAGTCCCAACCAACTCCAGCTTCTGTGCTCCTCCTGACTGTAGGTATCAATTTAAATCCACTGACTGTAAACTTGGTGGATGAATTCACAGCTTAAAAATACACTGCTTAAAGAAATTCCAAAGAAAGAGATAGCTCTTACCATATTTGGGTTGCAGTTCCATTCTCTCCTGCTCATCTATGTTATCTAGGATGGTATATTTTGTTTTCTTTCTTATCTTAGTCCTCTTTCTGCTAAAAAGGAAGGTACCGTGAAGATACTTAGTTCTCACATAAATTCGTTTATCTCTTCTCATACACATAGCTACACACCTCATACAGGGAACCCCCACTGAAGAAGTGTCGTTCCAGTTTATACCTGTAAAAAGCAGCTGCACAATCTGCACTAGAGAGTAGAATTTATTTGCTCTGTCTTATGTATTGGGATGAAGAAATCAGGCAAGGTTGACCTTATTTCTTAGCCCTCAGAAGTTCAGTTTGTTCAAAATCAACACATTAGCTAGACACAAAATAGACACATTCGTTAGTTCTCAAATAAAATTTCTGAAAGAATTGCTTAGTTCCTAAACTGAATTGTTTAGATCTTTGTTTATTTGGTTGGTTGTTTTAAAACTAAGAGAGTTTAAGTAGAGCTTGTCTGGTTATATTTACAGAGAAGACCAGTTTAAAACAGAGAACGGCTCCCTCATACATATGCAGGGACAAAGCACTACTGGTCTGCAGCCAAAAATTGACCTAGTTTTTCCTCATCCTTCTCCAGCATTCGCTCCTACAGTGTTGCAAATCCTCACCTTAAGTTTCAGCTGTTTGTGTGAGGACAAAAGCAAGGAAGCAGCTGAACTCCATGAACACTCTTTCTTAGCAAATCCACGCAAGCCTGCAATGCTGTATCCCACACTTATATGCGATGCACTTCTATTTAAACCTTTTCTACTAAGCAGCACTGTTCCTTCATCCATAAGGAGAAAGCATTACCAACACCTGTGCATTTCAAACAGCACTGTTTACATACTGAAAAGATATCCTAGATAAGGTTAAAAATCCAGAAAGATTGTGATAACATCTCATTTTGATAACACATTAACATCTTGTTGCTGCACTTGCTCATGCAGCAGCAAAAAATCTAGCTCCAGAATTTGAACAGACTTCAGTTTCTAACAATTACTTAATGGCCTCACTAGGAAAGACAAGACAGGTAGGATGCTGGGGCTCACAGAGGGGAATAAAACATACAGTAGTAGGTAAAACTGTTTAAAGAAAGAAGCAGCAAAGAGTCTGTAAGATGGGCTCTTGGAGAACTCCTTGCCTGCCAACCAGATACAGCAGTCGTGTCTACTTTTCCTGTCAAAGACAGGATGAGATTAGCTCCCTTTGCATGTTCTATCTCAGTGACTTTCACAATGTGCCCCTTTCTTTTTTTTTTTTTTCCAAAATATAGAAGAATGCACAGAGCCACAGATAACTATTACTCTCTTTTTTTTTCCCTTTTTTTAATTCCCAAAAAAGGAAAGCACGTACATTCCTTCTACTACAGGAAGATTCTCAATTTTTTGTAAAGAGTTGAGTAGTTTCGTGCTATGGACCGGATTAAAACATGGCAGCTGTGTGCAGTTCTTGCTTATACCCCACTAAAAAGAAACACAAATCATGTACCTTTTACAGCAGCAGATGCAGAACCAGGCCAACCCTAACATGACCACAATCATAATAAAAGCACACAGAGTCACATAGAGTATACTCCACTCTGTAAAAAGAAACATAACAGTGCTTTGTAAAGTTATATGTGTATGATCATTTCGAATACTTTTCTATTAAGCTTTATTAATCCTGGCAATGGGAGGTGCCAACAGGAGCATAGGAGAAACTAGCTCCTTCATGTAATCTCAGAAGAATATGTTCTTAAAGTTCCAAACCCAAAATGTGCATTTTCAAAACCTTTCCTCCATCCCCATCCCTTTTACTCTCATAAAATAGCCAAAATTCATACAAGAGCTGGAAGCCAAGAGGATAATGTAACCACCTCAGTCCTCATTCTCTAATTCAAATAAACATAGGTGTACCTTGTGTCTGGCATTTTAGCAGTGCTTTAAGAGAAAAACTGATTAGTGACAGATCCTTCTTCTTGCATACTTAAATTTTTAAATTTTCAGTTGGTCAATTACCAACCACTACTCACAGCCAGATACTTCGTCTCCAGTTACGTTACAGGTTGGTAGCAAAAGCCATGTACTCCGTATCAATTTCTACAGAATTACTTCTTTTTGGATTAACATTTAAGAGGTACTTCTCCCAAGCTCAGGACTAGCACATCCCTAAGAGTAAGAAATCAGGCAAAAGAGGCAGAAGACCTCCACAGATGAGCAGTGAACTCATGGAAAACCTCGAAGGGAAGAAGAAAGTTTACGGATCTTAGAAAAAGTGCCTGCCCACTTGGGAAGAATGCGGGAACAGAGTCAAGGCATGCAGAGATGTAACGAGGAAGGCTAAGGCCCACGTGGAATTAAATCAGACAAAGGAGGTTAAGGACAAGAGAAGGAGGAGAAGGTTGAGAAGGGATCTCATTGCTGTTTAAAACATCTGCAGCGAAGGAATCAAATGGGGCCACGCTCTTTTCAGTGGTGTGCATTGACAAAACAAGAGGCAACAGGCAAAAACTGCAAAACAGGAAGCTCCATACAAACGTAAGGAAGACCTTCTTTACTGTGAAGGTGACAGAGCACTCGAACAGCTGCCAAAAGACGTTGTGGAGTCTCCTTCTCTGGAGATAACCAGAACCCATTTGGACACTTTCCCATGCAGCCTACTCTAGGGAACCTGCCTTACTAGTGTATGGGAACTGTTAGGTCAACCAGTGTCAACCTGGCCTCAACCAGTGACTGAGCACGCAGTAAAGAGGCATGGTCAGCTCTGGGAGCACAGGTGCAGGCAATTCACCTGTGCAACTGGAAGCAGTGAACCCCACTCTAGCCTCATTTGAGGGGTGGCAGCCAGGAGTGATGTACCTCTCTCCTTAGGAGACTGCTTTCTCTGAGGAGTGTTCTTGTGAGCCCTTATCTTCAGAGTGGGGTACAATATTCCTTTAATATCAGATTGCAACTAATACCTTTCTTAGATTATCTGAAAACTGGCCAGAGGCAACGACATACCTCTATTTCATACAGCAGGGAGGTTAGACTTCATGATCCCCAGAGGTCCCTTCCAGCCCCTAAAATTCTGTGATACTAGAAAGCTAGTGTACTGCTCAATAAAATGTTTCTGTCTTCAGAGTACTAAAAGTTCGGCTTTTCTCACACTTACGTAGAATACCTATTTAGTTAAATTCAAACTGTTACCTACTTCAGATGGAGGTCTCTACGTAATATTAAATTGGCACAGCTGATTTGTTAAGATGTGCCATGAAATACAGTCATGATTAAAATGATGAAACTAGATTGTATTTCCCATGTGCAACAGGTAAAGCAAAAAACAAAACAAAACAACAAAATCAAACAATCAACAGTGTAATTGATCATCCTAAGAAGTTAAAGATGAACAGATGACTGTATTGTTTAGTCCAGAACAGCAGTGTTTGCTACCCTTAGGTCAGGGCACACTTCTGGCATGGAAGCATCAAACAATCACTCAGAAAACATAAGTTGTTGCTTTCTTTATCAGCTTTGCAAAAATCTGATGAATGCACCCAAGAACTTTGCAATACACACAGTATCAAACAAAACTGCCACGTGGCCCTAAGTTGACTCAAATTCTCTTTCCTGATAGTTACATTTTTTGTACTTTCCACTCACTGATACTCTTTAAATCCTATTTTTAAAATATTTCAAATGCTTAAAATAAGGACTGCTATTTGTAAGTCAAAAGACAAAAAATTCAAGACAAAAGTAAAATAGTTTAAAGGCATTTCTTTCAATGGAAGGATACTGGCAGGCTGGACAATAAAGAGACTGTTCTAACACTTATATTCCAGCAACCACCTTCTATTCCGTTAGCAAATACTAACAGTATCACAAAAAGAAAAATGACTGTTAGAATATATCCTGTAACACTCAAACTCACCACAGTTACTCTCACCATCATTTAGATAACGATTAATCAAGTTTTCCATCCACAGCTGGTAGCAAATACAGCGCTTTGTTATAGGGTCACAATGTCCATGTCCAGAGCATTTTAAAAGACATGCTAAGAACAATAACAAACATAAATTAGTTGTGTAAATGGACAATTGCTGTGCATTCTCTTACTGTGAGAACAGATTGGTGGTAAAGCATCTCTTTGATGTCATGTATTAAATAGATGTGTGTTTCACCAGGCTCTGAAGAGAAAGATGAGAATAACTTATGCATACAATGCTGAAATTGTATGCAAGTTGAGAACAGATTATTCCAACCACGATTAACGATGAGCCAAAGTTGTAGAGTTCAGTCCTCCTCCTTTATTTATGACATATTTGTAAGAATCATAGAATGGCCTGGGTTGAAAAAGGACCTCAAAGATCATGTAGTTTCAAGCCCCCTGCCACGGACAAGGTTGTCAACCACCAGACCAGGCAGCCCAGAGCCACATCCAGCATCCAGGGATGGGTCATCCACAACCTCTCTGGACAACCTGTTCCAGTGCACCTCCACCCTCTGAGTGAAAAACTTCCTCCTATCATCTAACCTGAATCTCCCCTGTCTTAGTTTAAAACAATTTTCCCTTGCCTTACCACTACCCACCCACGGAAACAGTCATTTCCCCTCCTGTTTGTACTCTTCCTTCCAGTAGTGGAAGGCCACAATGAGGTCTCCCCGGAGCCTTCTCTTCTCCAAACAAGTCCAGCTCCCTCAACCTTTCTTCATGCGAGAGATGCTCCAGCCCTCTGATCATCTTAGAGGCCCTCCTCTGGACCTGTTCTAAGAGCTCTGCATATTCTTGTGCTGGGGGCCTTAGGCCCGGATGCACTACACCAGAAGGGGCCTCACAAGAGCTGAGTAGAGGGGGGAACAATCACCTCTCTCTCCCTGCTGGCCACCCTGGAATATAGTTGTCTGTCTGGCCTGCAAGCACTCACTGCTGGCTCAATTCCTGCTTCTTGTCCATTACAACCCCTAAATCCTTCTCTGCAGGGCTGCTCTCCAGGAGTTCTTCCCTGAGTCCGCATAAGTACCTGGAATTGCCCTGGCCCAAGTGTAGCACCTTGCACTTGGCCTTGTTGAACCTCACTAGATTCACACTTCTAAAGTGCGAATACTAGTATTAACAAGTGTTGTAGGACAAGCACCACACCACTAAAGCGCATTTCAGTATTTCATAACTGAATTGCAAGATCTAAGGCCAGAACACTTACATATCATGCGCTTATGGTAGAATCTGTTGCTAGACTAACACGTCACATTAGAATAAAATAGTTATTCCTCTTAAACTTATAGTGGCAGATTTGCTATGTACAGCAAAACATTAAGCAATATTCTCAAGTGATAGCTACACATTCTGGTAATCCAAGTGTATCTACAAGAAAACAAAAGTCCTTTTCTACAGGTGAACAAAATCAGAATTTACTACAGAACTTATGACTATTTTTAGTGCTACAGTTTCTTACTCTGTCTGCATTTGGATTGGATCCTGATTTTTAAAGGATGGAGGAAGTCATATCTGTAATATGAGCTTCACAAAGGGGTCCCGTTACTATCACAGTTTAATGTCAGGCTAGGTTTTGAAGTTCAAGCAAAAGTTCACTACAAAATCCCATGGGGCCCACTTATAATGCAAATATAACCTCCTTAGAAGATAGTGCGAACACAGTGATGACCTGACCATTTTGCCTGCTACAGACAGATAAAATCTGCATTATAAGCCCATTACTGAACACTAAAAGCCTTGAAGAGACATAGAACAATCTACAGTATGGCTATAGTAAGCTTTGCTCATCTTCCAACAAAATATGATATGAGTAGTCAATCTTTCTTCTCATTTCCCAGGTCTTGCTGACCTATGTCAGATAAAGCTTTATCTTTAACAGCAGGCAAAAGCACATCTCTTAACATATGAACATGCATTTTAACTATTATCCTCAACGTTATCTTTCAGAAAGAAAAATCCCAGACACCAGATGGTAAACATACCAGCTGTGTCAACCCGCAGGACTTTAAAAAGCAGAAAGTCAGCCTTCTCCTTCAGAAGCTGCACGTGCAGTGTTCGAGACACATCCGATGCCTTGATCACCTTGGAAGGATGTCCGTTCTGCACGTAGAACACAACCATAGTGCTGCAGAGAGAACAGTACAGGTTAGGACTACTGTCTAACATCACTTTTGTCAGGTATTCCATTGACAGCCTTTGTTTTTACTTGTTTCTGAAAAGCAAATATCACCACTGATACAGATTAGAGAACTCTGACTATACAGCAGCCAACTCTATCCAAATATCATGGCAACTATATTTTATTCCAAACCAAAAGCACCAGTAGGGTCTTCAGTTTCTTCACGGAGGAAGAGTGAGAACAAGAAAGTACTTCCTGACGCTCACTTTAAGTGAAGAATGTACTCAATGTCTGCTTTCATTCCACTTGTCCAGAACCTATCACAAAGCATCCTGAAGCAGTTAGAGGAAATCTAGAAAATTCAAGTGTTGGTAGTATTGATCTTGCCCAACATCATGTGCCTCAGGGAACATCTTTAGGTGGAAAGCAGTAGTTGGAAGCTGCAAATATTTGACACAGAAACATTAAGGTTGGAAAGGAAAACTGAAGTTCTTTCAGTCCAACCATCAACCCATCACAGCCATGCCTACTGACCTGGACATAACATGGTCACGTCACTCAGTGACACATCTACCTTCTATTGAAAACCTCCAGACATCGTGACTTCCAACACCTTTCTGGGTGTCCTGTTCCAATACTGCACAATTCTTTCTAAAAAGAATTTTTTCCTAATATCCAACCTGAACTTAAAGATATTATAGCCATAGATACTAGATTTTCTTTTTAAGATGTTTCCAGAGTCATGAATAGATACTAAAATAGATTTTAAACTACCAAGCAGTTAGCAAGAAGTAATTTAGAGTAAGATGTCAACATGTTTTTAACAATCATGGTGCATATGGCCACCTCCATCTATCTATTCCAAATATAAAAGGTATCTACTTCGTAGCAGTATACTACACGTAGAATGCTACAAAATCTGGTGACTTCTCTGTGAAAAAATGTTTTTTTGTTATCAGTTACCTGGGGAAATGTATATAAAGTACTTAAAGGTATCAGAAGCTTAGAGAGAAAAAAAAGGGGGAACAAAGGAAGTGTGACAGATACAGCTGAGAACTTGTTTTGAAATACAGTACTTCAATGTGAGAAGGTCTGTCCATCTTACTCCAGATGGCATTTGGGAAAAAATAATAACCCCACACGGAACAGAAACACTGAAATTTCTGCATGAATTTTCTTTGAAGGAATAAAAGATAATTAAGGGAATAAACAAATATAATCTATGCAGTGGATTTTCTACAAATAAAATATTTAAAAACCAAGCTCTCAGAGAGCTCACTTCACCAATTTTCTACCACAATAGAGAAAACTCACTTCTTAAAGTATATGCAGCAAAGAGCTATAGCATCTTTGATAACATTTTCTACAGCATTTTACAACTAACTATGAGCTGAAAAAGACTCAGTGAAAATCATAAATCTTCCTGGCACAGCAGGGCATCTTTGTACCTTATATCTGAGAATGCTTGTATCTTCTGTACTTTGATATCCGAATCCAAGACATTCAGCAATACAGCCAGCTGCCTCACCAGGGTGTCCTTCTGCTGTTCACTCAGCTGTCCCACTGCAACCTGCAGAATCAGCTCCACCAGACCACTCTTTTTGGGATCTAACAGAAGGAAGACATGGTATGCTGTCAGAGCCTGGCAAATACTTCAGTAATGAATGAAGACAACATGTGGTATTACAGTTACTCATCAATACTGTATTTTCCTGCATAAGCCTAACATCACTTATAGCCCACCCCTTTTGTGATCCTACAAAAGTAGCCTATTTTTTCACATCACCTCTGAAATAAATCTGGTAGGTCCTAAGATAACAACCCATCAGTTCAGGAAAAAACACTTCAGTGTGTTTTCCAGCACTACCACATCTCTGTGCAGAATAACGACGTCTGTTTCCTTAAATGCTGACTTGTGAAGATGCAAAGTAAGTGCTAGGTGAGTCTAATTTTTAAGTTCCCTGCTAGTGATCTTAAACTGGCTACCAACGAGGAAAAGGGATGCAAAGACAGACTCACAGGGTAGTATACAAGACATTGTGAATGAGAGTAAATGAGGATGGTCAGATTCAGAATTACCAAAAATATTTTCTCTTCAAACATGATAAATATATTCAAATAACGTTTGCATTTCTAGAGTGTTTTGCAAACAAAACAAGCTTCAGAGGCATGTGATGATAATTTTGAGCCACTTATCATGTGAATACATTCAGTAATAAGGTGAGGAAGAAATCAAATCATTGCCCAGGAACCAGCAAACATGAAATCAGACAGACTTACAGCCTCACACTAATTTTCAGAAAACTCAACTCATTGTTTACATCACATAACCATCTAGCCTACAGCTGAAAACAAGATTATGTTATGAGCAATATCAGACCATGAAAACCCTATTTGAAACATTCTGAACGCCTCAAAGGTTCGTTTTTTGTCCTTCAAGAGTAAGAGAAGCAAAAAACCAATACAAAAGCACTACTACCTAACCTTAATGCACAGTTCACATCTTGCTACTGGCCAATCTGATCAATAACCAGAAAAACAAGAAACTACAATCTATGACAGAAAAGCAAAAAGTAGCTAAATGAAAATGTTAACTGTTGTTTAACCTGGCAGTTTAAAACACCACACAGTTGTTTGTTCACTTCCCCCCTTACAATCAGATGAGGTAGAGAATAAAAAAAAAAAAAAAAAAAAAAAAGAAGCAGAACTTGTGGGTTGAGATAAAACTATTTACTAAAACAGAGAAAAATAGTCATGACTGTATATATATAAATATATATAACAAGCAGTGCATAAGCAATTGCTCACCACCACCTTCTGAGCAGCAGAAGAGAGCAAGGCGCACTTCCATCCCCTACAAAATTTCTTCTGCTTGATGTCATGTGGTACGGAATATCCCTTTGGCCACGTTAAGGCATCTGTCTTAATTCTGTTCCCTCCCAGCTCCTTGGGCACTTCGCTATCAACAGCCACAGCTTAGAAGGCAACTATAAACATCTGTGTGTTATCAACACTCTTTTTCTCATAGAACCGAAACACACCATCATAGCAGACACTCCAAAGAACTCTGTCTCAGCTAAAGCTAAGACACTAAGATGTGTATGTTTTCACAGATTTATCTATCTAGTGCAGCAATGCTGGAATTCTTGGAAAAGAAGAACTCTGACAAGTCTTGCTCAACACACTCAATACCAGTTGAGAGAAGTGCAATAAGATGGTAGGAAAAGAGACTTATTTGTGTTTTAACCTGACAGGAAGACACTGGAAGAAGTGAAAAGAAGAACAAAGATGAGGTATTCACAACGTATCCATGACCTTTTAATTGTCATACCAGGCCGCACTTCAACAGTAGCAGAGTCAATATCTGAATCTCCTTTGGCATCTGTCACTTTCAAGTGAAAAATATAGATTCCTTCCACCAGATTAGTTAGCTGCAATACTGCTTCATGGTCTGAGCCATGGATCACATCCTGCAAAAACAGGTACCAGGAAGGTTATACTCTCAGATAAAACCGCAGATACGAATATCAACTCAGGTATCTGATATGACAGTGTTGAGTTCTTGCTTTGTCTTTTAGGACCAATCCACAGTTCATAGCAGAATAATGCAAATTTGGAAGTGGGAATTAATAAGGATCTCTGCACACAGTATGGGTTATTTTCATTAGAACAAAACACACACAAAAAAATACAACTAAACACCCACATAGAACAACTGACACCCTCAAGTCCCCAGTGACCTGAGAATCTGACAGTTACTATTTCTCAATTTTACTCTAGTATCATTAGCTCTGCTTTCTTTTAAATTATTTCCTCTCCTTCAAGTTTATGAATTTCCAACTAACACTTCTGCCAGCTTTAACTTAAATCTCTCCAGTCCTCCTCATATACTTACGTGAATTGCTTCTAGAAACTTTGCTATCATTCTACCTTTTCCTCTCCCAGTTCTTACCAATTTGTACTACTGAAAATGACACAAGCTACTTAAACCAAAGCATTAGAGGGTGCTGAGGGGATAAATCAGATACAGACAGCATCCTCCATCACAGCTCATGAGTCTCACCTGCTTGCCCTTCTGCAGTGAAGCAACATATGTAACCTGAGTCCAGTTAAAACCTTCCAAAAACTTACCCCAGCTGCTGGGCTCTGACCATCCCGAATCCACAAGTATGATACAATCCCCTGGTCATCAGCAGATCTTGAGCCATCCAAGGTAACAGAGTTATTGGGAAGCACCAGAACATGCTTCCCACCAGCATGTGCCTGAGGTGGACTGTTGCTTTCTAGCCATGAAAGCAGTAGAGAAGAGTTTGCTTTCAAATCATGAGAGATATAACATACCAGTACACCCACACTTCAGTTCTTTACCCTGGCACTAATGAGAACCTCGTGTCAAAAGGACAGAAAAAGGAAGAGCAGATATGCAGAATTTGTCTCTGGAATTATAATGACAAAATGGCAGTTACTCTTCTTGAATCTCTTGAAAAATGACAACAAATACATTATCCATTCCTGTTCTGAGTTACTTTATGTTGTTGGTGACTGAATTTGCTAGCAAGTTGCCGACTACATCCTAAGCAGCAGCAACTAGGCTTACCTTCCTTCACAGTAATAGACAGAACACACGCACTGCTTAACCCCTGCTGGTCTTTCACTGTCAGTCTGAAGCGATAGGTGCCAACCTGAAGACCAGTCACAGTTGCTATTGCTTTGTCACCATTTTCCATCTGCACATAGCTTGGCCCACTGAAACAAAACATCTCATAAAACTAATCTGTCAAAACCAGACAAATTTTTCTCAAAGCAGCATCACTCATACCATTAGCTGTTATGGATACTGGGGTTCTACCACTTCTACAAGTACTGATAATAAAGAGATTATGAATTTAGATCAATGAGTTCATAATTCCACCTTATTCAAGACATTCTGAACACTCAAGCAACACATATACTATCACTGAAAGAGTAGTAAATGCACCCCAGTTCAGTCTCCTTGCTGTACTGCTCTATGGGAGCATATGCAAATGCTGTTCGTCTACGTGCCATCATATTTCTTCCTATACACTGGATAGGACAGCTGCACAAACTAATACCTTTGTTCTTTTATTAATGACCAATTAGCTTTGTATTTGAGCATACAATTACAAGCTTCTCTATAACATTTTTAATGTTATAGTGCTTTAGTCATTTACTAATGAAAGCTCAGGCTAAATGGATTGTGATTTTCCTTCGTTATCCAACAAACAGAAGAGACTATGAAAGCACTGACAGAAAAAATTACACATTACAGGAGAGTACCCAAGCCTGCTGCCCTCTTTAATGGAAGATAACGGAGTTCCTTTAATTTCCTCATAAAGTAACTCTGTGACTCTGGTTTCAAGATGACAGAGAATAAAACATAAGCAGGCCAAGACGAATTTAAAATTCTTATTCTCACACTATTACTAAGAAGGAAAACCCTCAAAGCAGTTTTCAAACACTGCTTCACCCAACAGAATCAATGAAGAGGCTCTAGAACTCAAGTAATTTCACTTCTTTCTCTCCCTCCATTTTTTTTTTTTTTCTTGAAACCATAGATTAGTAATACACCCCTCTAGATACCTGATTACCTGATATTTTCCCAATGATAGAAGACAATGCCTTGGTCATCCTGACTTCTGCTTCCATCCAGTGTAGTACTTTCTACTGGGAATGTCAATTCCCTGTCAGGACCAGCCACTGCTACTGGAGGACTGTTATTTTCTGTAAAAATAGGATTCAGAGCATCACATTTGCTGGTTAGTCACTAGCAAAGACTGTCAACCAGCAAGAAGATTTTACACAGAATATAAAATTAGAAGCCTGCCACGTGCCTCAAAAGCATGAACCAGAGAATCAGAGAACCACAGAGTGGTTGAAGTTGAAAGTGCTCTCTGGGTCCACCCAGTACAACCCCTGCTCAAGCAGGGAAACAGAGAGCAGTTGTCCACGCTCATGTTCAGGAGATTTTCGAAGATCTCCCAGGAGGAGACTCCACAGCTTGTTTAGACAACCTGTGCCAGAGTTCATGCACCCACGCAGCACACGAGTGCTCCCAGGTGTTCGGAAAGAAACTTTTGTGTTCCAGTTTATGCCCACTGTCGTGGCACAGGATGCCACTGAAGAGTAGCTCCATCTTCTCTGCAACCTCCCTTGGGTATATATGCTAAGATCCCCTTCTGCTCTGCCCTGATCCACCAGGTTGGTGATTTGATTACAGAAGCTTATCTGGTTGGTCAGACATTACTTCCTCTTGCTGAACCTGTGCTGACTTCCTTGATGATTTTCTTGTCCTTCTTGTACCTAGGAATGGTTTCTAGGATTAGCTGTTCCACAATCTTCCTAGGGATCAAATATAATATGCACAAAACAGTAAAAAGTACTTGGCAGGAGAGATCAGCTCTGCAACGAGTCAAATTCCACAGTGACTTCTTTCTTTTCTCAGTCACATCTGAAGGCACAGTCACACTCCACAAACTCTGTAGTCTGCTCAGTACATTGTACAAAAGTGCTTTACGACAAGAGCGGAGAGGTACTGATCTGGCTCCACCACTATGACTCTTTCAAAACCGCCCTCACAAACACAGTGAAGAAGATTACGGCCCAGTTTTCGCACTGCTCAGGGTCAGTGCAATGCCGCTAAGCTAGTCTCAATTTTGAGGATTAGGTGGAGAAATATAAACTTATTCTGTTTCCAAATTTTGTTGTTGTGGCATGGTAAACTACCAACACTACTATTCCGTATATTCATTTCCATTTCAACTGAATATTTCCTTCCCACTTCAGCACTGTCATCAATCTAAAACATACCACCATGAGCCGCACTTGCAATTCACATTCCTGGTTTCTGCAATAAATGTCCACTGCAAAGTTTCCCTAAAAAGGGTCATGGATATTTAAGAGAACATTCTTTACTCAGAAGGTGGTGAAGCGCTGGAAGAGACTGCATGCATACATGTTACAAAAAAACTGGAAAAAGAAGAATACTTTGTTGGCCTGGTGCATTTGGGTCTTCCCATCATTCAGCTCCCAAATCTAATCAATCATGCGAAAGAAGCAGCTTTTGAAACTCTCCGCTTGACATTTTTTCTTCTAGCAAAATAATTCTAGTGAGAATTCAGATCAAAGCAGGATTCTTGAAGAACTGCAGAACAGTAAGAAGCTGAGCAAATCACTAACTGACAAGGCGAACAGCTTAGCAGGGTATTAAACTGAAAGCTACACTCTAGTTTTTTAAAAGTACACTCAAACATGTCTGTGCACAGTGTCTTATGTAACTAGACCAGTGGGAGCCTTCAGGATCACTGTCTGGACTTCCTGGGATTCTGCAATTGTTTTTGACAACTGTTTGTTTTGATGGAAAATAGAGATGAAAGAGTCCTTGATGCAGGGATACCAGATATTTGGACTGCCACCTGAGTAGTGCAATACAGACAGGGAGATGAGGTATTTGATGATGGTGCTAAGGCACTCAGGCTGATCCAGCCTGGGGGACCCAGGTGTGCCCGCAGTCAACTTACCAGGCTGTACTATTAGAGTGACCTCAGCTGTGGACTGCTGCCTTGCTGAATCTGTGACTGTGAGCTGAAAGGTATAATCTCCTTCCTGCATTGCAGACAGCTGGAGGTACGGAGTCCGCACTCCCTATGTGGTCAGGAGAGAGAGATGAGAAAAGTACTCATGGTATACAAAATGCCTTAGAGAGAAGACGTGGAGGAAAAGTAAAATATGTTTTAACTCATAATAAATACATTATTTTTGCAGACAAAGAGGAGACTTAAAATTTGATGCACAGCCAGACATCAAATATTCAGCAGTGCAACTGTCTATCAATACAGAGATTGATTTATCAACTTCTTCTTATTAACTTCTTAATTTTTAGTATATTTGCTGCATCATTTCTGAACAACAGTAATTGTTAGTTGCATGGGACATTAACAATGACATCATTTAATACAGTATTTATTTATAAAAACAGTTAAATGCATGAATGACTCATTAAAAACAAAAACATACTCGACTTCAGCTATGTAGACTAATGGAAAAAAAAAAAAGGAAGACACCTTTGTAATTAGTATATACTTCCAGCAGTATTAGTCGATGCATATATAAAAGCTCACAAGAAGACTGGGCCCAACTATACGCCCTTTTGCTACCAAAATGACCACTTACATATCTCATGAGGAATCATCCCTTCCATCTTCATCAATCAAAATTACAATGATCATAATTATCCAGGGAAGACTAATATGAACCAAAGGATTATCTGACCATCAGAGCTACTTGCTACTTTGTACTACAGATACCACGTAATACACCTAAAATCAGCAACTTCAGACTTAGAAACTTGACAAGGATTACTACCCCTTGAAAATAAATTAAGAAACTGTAAAATGCTCTCACAGTGCCACCATAAAGTTGCTTTGAGCTATACCAGCTCTCAAAAGCTGCAACCTCAGGTTTTAAGAATGCTTCTGAAAAATTGTTTTTTTCCAGTAACTGAAAAGAAATTAGTTATTAAGACCTTGCATAGTTTTGTAATTACCTCTACAATATGCTGGCAACAGTATAACTTCTTTTCTAAAACGATCTACACAAAGTGATCTCTTACCACTTTGGAAGAAGGCCTAAAGCATTTGCCTTTTTAACCTAGCAGAGCTCACGTATCTCATAAAAATGGCTTCTGAAGCTCAGCTGGAGTTATTACATTAATTACTCCAACCACCTAAACTGCTACAAGAACCTGCAACTTATGGAGTCCACTGAAATTGTATGTGTACTGACTTGAGTTCTCAGATTTAAAAAACAGAAGTTAAAATAAACATGCAGCCATACAAAATAAGTGTAAAATCAACCAGCACTCACAGGAAACCCATGCTTTATTGAGGTTAAAAAAGAAATCTCACCAGTGTGAGCAGCAAGAAATTGATAGAAGTCTTGTAATCTTTCACTCAGAACATTGATTTCCTGTTGAGTCCTACTATTTCCAGGAAGATAAACTGTTTTACAAAAACTTGGACAAGCTTCACCTTCTCTCAAAAACAGCTTGCTCCACATCTGGCCTCTCTAAAGATGCAAACCTGTGGAGCAAGCTTCAGGGTCCAAGATTAGGCAGAGTGAACAGAGATTTTCTCCAAACCACCCGCAAACAAGTAATAGCACGGAACAGAAATGGCCATAAGGAATGACACAAAAATTTACAAGTAGTAATGGAGTCTAAAAAGCTGAATACAACAGAGAGGAACAACAGCGCTCTGGATATTTAAATGCTTCTGAAAAATTACTTGTTTAGGTTTCTCTCCGCACTAAAGGCAAAGATGAAAGAACTTTCTAATACTGTGCAAGGAGAAATAGACGCACCTGCATTGCTACAACTTTGTCTTTGCTTCTGGGGCTGAGTGACCACTCATAGCTGACAATTTCATGGTCATCGCTGCTCTGGTTTCCATTCAACGTGATGAAGTTTTGGGGCAAAGTGACTGCCTGATTAGGTCCTGCATTCGCAATAGGTGGGTAATCCACTGGTCTGTTGACACTCAGAGACGCAAACGTGGAGTTGGCTGCTCCATCTGAATCAATCACAGTGAGTCTACAATAGAAAAAAAAAAAACTATACTGGAAATGTATTAGATCAGACTGCTACCAAGTCAGAAGGCCGAGATTCCCATTTTGCTGGCACTCAAAGAGAATAACATCACTACATAAAACAGAGCTAGTGGTTTAAATTTTATAAACCTCTGCTGCAGAAAGACATAGCCTTCAACTAAGGCAGGAAAGAAATCAGAAGACTATTTTCAATCACAGCTTGCAACCTGTTTAGAAAAAAACAACATCATCTATTCTGGATCCCAGATGAAACCTCTTCCATGCTGCCAATGGCAACTCTATCAATTCACAGAGTCTTTGCTGTAAATTCTATAAAAATGCACTCAATAAAAAACAGTGACTTCATTCATCTGCTACAGTGGAACGATCCCTGAACCCAAAACTACTGTGGATGCTCAGAACCTCTTCTTTATCTACCACAGTAACACCTCATAGCTTCTTATTTCTTATACAAACTGCTACCAATATTAATGGAGCTCATTATCAGCTCTGATTGTGTAAGGAAATTTCAAGTCACTAAACGAACTGTAACACGGGGTATCAACAATCATTACTGCTTTTCAGAAACACAATGGCAAATTACCTAAAAATGCAACACCTGAAAGTAATGACAGACTGTTCTCCTCAGTGTGGGATCTTGGTACATCTTCAATTCACCTCTTTTGTGACTACCACATACAGCTGAAAACATGGAACGGAGCCACTCTTGAAATCTTTCCCAAGCGAGAACAATAATGCTTACTATCCTGTCATTAGCAACAGGATACTTTCCCAGTGGATGCACAACCAAGTGTATTTGGAGCATCTTTCAGCTAATTTCCTGTGAGCTCGAACAGGCTGCTTGTTCAAGTACCTCAGACTCTTCCAAAGGCACATGGAAAAAGTGGTTTCATAATTTCCTTGTGCTCAAAGCACACCTAAAAGCAATGTATGTAAGCGAGCTCTATCCTTTTTAATGGAGGAAAAGAAAATATCAATCTTACTCTCACTTCTGCAATTGTACAATATGAAACAATTCCAATACGAAACTGGAGCTGAAGCAATTTTTGGTGACACTTATGTGAAGAGACATGTTTAATGTACGCCACACACTGATCATCAACAGGTTTGAACATTCTGCTGATGCTACACTGATACATGATGTATTGACCTGCAGGCTGTTAGCCACTGGCAGCCAAGAATGCTTCAGTGAAAAGTGCACAAGTCCAGGACAAGATGTTAAAAAGTGTGGAAAATGATCTCTGATTTTAATTAAAGCATCCAGAACCATAAACACTGCTTTTGTTGTCTGGACAAAGTCCATCATCAGCAAGGATTAACTGAAAGGAAACAGGAGCAAGGCAAAGGCAAAGGAGGAAAAGAATTAAACTAAACTCAGCTCACCACAGAACCTTGCAAGGATAAGACTGCCAGTTCTGTTCTGTCTGTCACCACTATTCAGGGGATGACTTTCACGTTCTGACTTTAGTCTCATCTCAGGACATTTACCAACAACAACAAAAAAAAATTAATATATTCTCTTGTACCTATTATTGCAGGAAGTGGGAGGTTATTTAAGTTCTGATACCTTGATTTGCATAGGTTTGTGCTTCAGAGCATCATTACACCAGTGTCACAAAATCATTGTAAGCACTTCTTTATGAAATTGGTCCCCACGTTCCTTCATTATACAAAATGAAGGCAAAGAGCATACAAAAGAAAAACGAGGTCCCTTGAGGAGGTCTGCATGGGCACAAAAAAACCCAAACATTTAGCTGACATCACAGAAAGGCCTGAAACCCAAAGGGAAATCATCCATGCAGGTGTACCTGAAAGTGTAATTTCCAAGAACAAGGTTAGACAAGTGCAAGACAGGTGTGTCAGCAGATGCCTTCTGCTCCCTCAAAGGACCTTTAATTTCCTCCCAGTGGTAACTCACGATCTTCATATCATCTGTACTTTCTACAAGAATTAAAGAAAAATGTATCAGTACCGTGTGTAACATCAACCTGTATGAATACTATAGTCTCTCGTGCTCTGATCCCTAACTGTTCTACTACAGTTCACGTACCATAGCTACTGAACCAGATGATGAGTTACATTTTGAATGCTTTACCATAAACAAACAAAGGTAAAGTCCATCTCAGCCAGCCTCTTTCCACATGAATCATGTGTGGCTTGGATTACCTCAAAGATCATGTAGTTCCAAAGCCCTGCCACAGGCAGTATTGACAACTGCTAGATCAAGCACTGAATCAGTTTGCCCGGAGCTGTATCCAGCTTGGTCTTAAACATCTCCAGGAATGGGGCACCCACAATCCCTCTGGGCAGCTTGTTCCAGCACCTCACGACTTTCTCAGTAAAAAGCTTCCCCTGGCATCTAATCTACATCTCCCTTCCTTTAATTTAAAACCATCCCCCTTGTCCTATCACTATCTATCTGTGTATAAAGTTAATTTCCTTTCTGTTTATAATCTCCCTTTAAATACTGGAAGGCCGCAATGAAGTCTAAGTCTCCCTGGAACCTTCTCTTCTCCAGTCTGAACAAACAAAGCTCCCTTAGCCTGTCTTCACATAAGTGCTGCAGCCCTCTGATCTTTGTGTTTAACCTCCGGCCTCAGTCCATAAGCTTTACAACTTTCCTGTGCCCCAGACCTGGATGCAGTACTCTAGATGGGACGTTCTACAATTTGTTGTACATTCTACCATTTGCTTCTTCTTAGTAAATGCAAAACAAACCTTTGCTTAACTTTAAAACGAACTCAGAGGAGCAGTAATCAAAATGAAATGTCAGCTCTCTACCATGGACCCAGACTGGCCCAGAGGCCTGTAATGGGGACTCCAGGCAGGACAGAAAGAATCTGTAAGGTCACACACTTCCTTTGTTCCCAACTGAAAGGCTGTATTTTAATCACTATTGTCTTGATGTGCCAACAGTGTTTTCACAAATACATAATATCAAGCAATCATGTCTTCTGTAACTAACATCAGAAACTAAAAATCTTTGAAGCGCAGCTCACTCTAGAACAAATATCATTCAATCCTATACATCTAATCAACTTTTCCTTTTTAAAAGCTATTTATAAATGCCCTCTAATTCTCAATATGAATAATGATTCAGGGAACTTCTGTGAGTTGAATGAAAAGAAAGAATTCCACTTGCAATTGATAAACAATGTTTTAACTGTGTATTAAAAATACAGGGTGTAACCAAGTACATACGACTGCCGTCAATGAAGGTAGAAGTTGTAGGCAAAGAAACTTCTTGTACTTTGGGTGAAGCAACAGCAACAGGTGGCTGGTTAACTCTGACTGCTGTGAGAAAGACAGGATTGAAAAAATCTGTGAGGACCAAAGTGAAGAATCTGGTAACTCTACAGAGCAATAGTCCTCAGTAATCTAAATCTGACAGCTCTGCAGCATCTGCTGTCCAAGGGATAGAAAAAGTTACTAAAGAGCAGTGGTGTTCTGCTGCAGACCCTTCCATCTGGTGTAACTCAGGGAAGACCTGTGCACTGTAAATTGCAGCTACAGCCAGCTGAGCACCCACTACCTAATCCTTGTAGTAGAAAAGGGGACCACAGAAGGTGTGATGATACTACCTCAGGCCCTGTACAGGCTAGGCAACGTGCTTAGTTGTACTTCCTTCAAATGCTTTAAAGACAGAAAGAGATGAAATACACCTCTGCGTGACTGAACTTCTAGATGCCCTTGGAAAACAGACTGTTATATAAACATGTTGTACCATGACTGTGTTGAAGGAATTAATTATTTTAGTCAACTGATTTACCTGGTTTGACAGTGACATTTACAAAACCTTCGCCAAAGGCATTTTCACCAGAAACTGTCACTTTGAAGGCGTAAAGTCCCACCGACAACTGAGACATATACAGAACAAATCCAGTTACATGGTGAAATATACAGAAGCAGTATGCATACATCTGCCAATCACATTGTAAACACAGAAAAATCTGGATATCTGAAACCCAGATTTCCTTTCATAAACCCACACATAAAAAAGCACTGGTTACTATTCAGAGGTGAGGAACACAAAGCAAACACTTAGGAACTTTTACTCTAGCTTAGAAAATTATGAGGGCACTCTGAAGACATTTCTGAAAGTCTAGGAAAGAACTGGTGGTACATGCAAGTGAAAAAATCTTGCAGTAATGTGAATTCCTCAGATAAAGGCACCCCTCATCATAGGTTAAATACACGTGAAAGAACTGAACAAACTAAATAAGCCTGAGCTTACAGTTCACTTACATGAGAGAGCTTCAGTGTCCGGGTGTACCTGTGCTCCATTTCACCACCGTAGTCAGTGGGGTGACTAATTAATCTCCATTCATAGTTGTAGGATGTTTCTTAGTGCAATAACACAATAAAAGAATAATCAGCTTTCCCTTCTAGACAAGACCAGGAAACAAAGAAACCAAGTTCACTACCAGTAATATAAAATGCTATTGCACGAAATCATGAGTGCTATTGTTTGAGACAGCAAAATGAAATGTTACAAATACATGTTGAGTTTCCACAGCATGCTGTAACTTGCTAAAATAGCAACAAATCAACAGGCTTGACAAATAACTTTAAAAACCAGATTCACATGAAGTGAATGCATTTTACATGTCTACCTATGAAATATGTATTCTTCGCTTCTGTAGCTCAGAATCTGGTGATTTTAAGGTCAACGTGTTCAGAATCTACTTTTTCCCCTCTCTGCTTAACACCAAGATGCTATAACCTGGGCTACATAATCATTAGGCAGAGATCGCTGGCTTTCTGTTGAATCGTTTGGCTAATGAATTCAGATTCTGAAAATACAATCCATTTCAAAGTGTGTGAAATTCAAAGAAGGAAATGCTCTTGGCAGTTGGATGAAAAAAATATGCAACAGGAGATAAGAAAGACATCTTCTCCCTAAGTGCAGATGATCACGTATCTCAGGACTCGTGTATTTACAAGATGGTAGTGTGAGCATGTCCTGTATGGCAAGGCCATTCAACTCACCTGTCGTTGGTGGTGGGACAACAAAGGCATTCAGTTCCACCTCATTTTTGGGTAGCGTCACTTGTACGTTATCTCCAGCAGATACAATAAGTTCTTTTACTGAATCTAAGACAGAATGAGAACAATATGTTTCAAAAGACAGGATGGGTATAGATTTAGTATCTTCAACTATTATTTGTAACAGATTAAACAAAATCTGACAAATAGGCAAAGGTAATTCTTTTAACAACAGTTTCCCCAGTACATAATCAGATAATTATAATCATGACTAGGGCTCCTTCACTTTGTACTGAACTATTCTGGACAACTGTTCTTCCCTGAATATGAATTACCATTTCACTTCTATTCTAGACAGATGAGTTCTGATTTTTTTCCAATATATCACAGTTTTACTCTGCATAAAGAATTACACATTTTTCTTAATTCGCTGGAATTAGAGGAGTTCAAAATATACAAAGTACAAAAAGAGCCACCAGCATCAGAAGAAACACCGTGAAACTTCATTAAATTAACTAATATAGTTGATCCTAAAACTAATTCCTCTTCTCCACCAGGAAACACTACTTCTATATTTGTGTTGCATTTGGGTAGGCATAGCTAAGTGACAAGTTCATTGTGTCACTCCTAAAAATTCTGCTAATGGAGCGGAGTTAGTAGCTAAACTGCAAATTCAACTTGTGTGTCATCCAGAAGCAGTTCTTAACTGTGAAAAATCTTTCCTTTTCCAAAAATGCCGAAGTTCAGAAACCCACTTCCCAACAGAAACATACCAAAGCACAACTTCAAGCAAGGTTCTCACTGATCTCTTTTTCAAAGATTTTAAGTTTGTTCCTGAATACTGGGAATCCACAGAGCAAAAGTTCTCCAAAGGCAATGCTCAATACTATCTAAACATTCAGGTAGAACTCTTAATAGATGAGTAAGAGACTATTCAATGGTGGCAGATGAGAGGTGTAAACAGAGATGAAGTGAAGAGAACAATGACGCTTTCTGTCACTGCTTCTTAAATTTCAGGCTCTAGAATAGTAGCCATCAGTGGAGTGAAGGCTTGGGCTTCTCAGATAGGGGGAACTTGATGTGAGGATGGTTGGACTGGGTGATCCTGTGGGTCTTTTCCAACCTGGGTGATTCTATGATTCTATGAAAATCTTTTGACCTCCACATGAAATGAGAACAAAATGGCTAGATGAGGGTGATGACCGAAGGAGAAGGAGAGACTGTCTCCTATACTGAGATGGTAAGGCTGAGCACAAACTTGAGGCAGTCCTTGCACAGAGCAGTACTTACAGTGGGATTCGTCACAATCTTCCCTTCAGCTGCTTCTTCCAAGCACCTTTTTGAACCTTCTTCAGCCTCCTCCTGTGAAGGAGGAGCTGCCCAGTCAACCCTCAATGGTAACGATAATTCACTGCCTTGGAGAAGAACCCTCTTGATGCTCATCTCTTCCCATTACGTCCTACTGCTAACTGGCCAGCAGTTCTACAGCCTGCTAGCCAAGTCCTAGCAGAAGTTGCCAGGAATGCCCCAAATCAGACCCACTTTACCAGGAAGCAAAGGGCTTAGCTCTACATAACTCACAGCAGTGCAGAAGAGCACACATCTGTGCTTCTCTGATTCTTGCAGCCCACCTGTGTTCCTGTGTGACATCAGACAGCTATACATGGTGGGAACCTTACTGAAGAGTTTCTGAGAAGGAACAGTATTCTTAAGCAACAAAAACAACAGCATGGCTAGAAGAGACTGTTATGAAACTCCAGGAAGTCTTAGGTATTTCTCACCAATATACAAATTAAACCATAAAGAAAATGCTCTTAATCTCTGCTTTTTGCTTAGCTGTATCTGCTTGAGTTATAATTTCCCACTGACGTTATGGTTGGTCAGTTTCGCTTCAGAAGTAACCAGCAAAAGGGGATGGAGTTCCCAGTGTTACTGCAGGACTACATGCTTAAGGTGGGATGAAGCTGCATTTAAACAGAATTCGTAACTAAGAGAAGGACACAAGCCTGACAATAGTAAAGCCCTCCCCACCTCCTGTCCAACCTGCAGGTATCCCTCAGATCTCTAGCCATGTCGAAACATTACCTGCTTTGGCATCAGTAGCAGGAGGTGTAAATTGCTGCATGAGTTCAGATGGCACAGTATTACTGGGAAGCAGCACGATTCCATGTTCAGTCACATTGTTTGGGGCCCCTGTGGGAGTCTGGGCTTTGTCTGACATGCCTGGAGAGAATTCGAGTTCATCTGATGGAGGGGAATAAGGAGGAACCTGAAAAATGAATTATGGGGAAACAATGTCACAAAAGAGACATTTTTCACATCTACAGATTTACATGTACGCCGCTCTTAAAGGACCATGTTGGGTTCACCTACTAATTTATATAGTCAGGAGGTTTTACTCATAAAGAACTATCTACCAAAGAAGGACTGTTTTGTTTTTTTCCACAAGTCTTTGTAAGAATTGCTAATCTTTCTCCAAGTTTCAGATGCAGAAAAGGACAGGTTACCGTCACTAAAATCAAGTAACTTTAAATACTATTACAACTACCATTTCTCAAAATAATAAAGAACACTAACAATACAGTAAGACAGATGTTAAACGTTTACAAGCTAATAACAAAATCTGCAGCAATTACTGTTGTCTTCATGTCGTATCCACACAGAATCCTTGCCTCTTACTACATTAGTTCGACCAAGATTTACTCATTTTTAATTTTTTTTCTTTCCTCGCTTCTAATAAAGTGCCCCAAGTCTCTACTGCTGTCGAAAAGCAGTAGCGTTCTTCTCACCCACCACCCTTATAAGCGATCCAGAACTGCAGTGTTCTACAAGTTATGCAGAAATAACTAAGCACTGCATTAGCTTTGCCCATCACCTCCCCCTTCTCTCAAAGCCCATCGCCTTCGAAAGACTCGGTCTGAATGGGACAGTATATTTTCCTTACCTTTTCCCACCAAGACTTATTTCTGACCTTATATCTAGAGGAAAACTATTAAACCCTATTAAGGCTACTGTGTGCGTGTGGCACACTAAGGTAGCAAATACTGTTACCATTTGTACCTAATCTACTGCAAAAGCATAGGATTATGTAGGTTGCTAAAATGCATGCTCTAGCACAGAATGGCTGAGGTAGAAACAGACCTCTTGAGATCATCTGTTCGAACACCACTGCTCAAAACAGGGGAAGCCAGAATAGGTTGCTCAGTACTGTGCCCAGTGAGGTTCTGAATAATCCCAAGGACAGAAAACACACAACCTCTCCAAACAACCTGTTCCAATGTTTGACCATTTGCACTGTAAAACAATGTTTAAAATGATTCAGTATAATGTTTTGTAGTTAAGTTTGTGCCAGTTTCCTCTTGTCCTGTCACTAGATCCACCCAAAAGAATTCAGCTCCATCTTCTTCAGTCCCCACTTCAATTCTTCACATCCACTGATAAGATCCCCTTGCGCACTCTTATTTGTCCTCTATGTCAGACGTTGTCCACCCTCATGCTGCAGTCTGTTACCTCCCAGAGTGATCTTTGCACATGTAGGAACACAGTGTGTGGTGGTCCTCAGCTCTGGCTTAAACAATGTCAGAGAGAAAAGATCCCTGTGTGGGGTCAGGGACAGCTGAATCAAGGACTACAACCTCCCTTCTGCAAGCTAACCAAACTCATGAGAAATCTACTTTTCTGACCTTCTTCCTCCTGTGAGTCTGTGCCAGGCTATCACCCAAGCAGCAACAATCTTGGTTTCTCAGCACAGAAAGGCACAGTCACACCTTTCCTGGGACACACTCTTCTGCAACAGCCCCAAGCACGTTTTCAGTCACCAAATCCATTTACATTACTGACACAAACAGGGAACAGATGCATCTTAGATATCTATATTAGATTTTAAGCATTAAACAGATTTAAACTTTGTTTTTTCTTATTACCAGACTTTAGAAAAGGATTCTGAGAACAGAAATTTATTCAGTTTATCCTACGGTCCACTGTGGTCCAAACAAACCCACTGTCCCTTCTTACAGACCTTGCCCCTCTCTCATGTTCTAACAGCATTAGAAAAGCTATTTATTCAGCACTGTCACTCCTAAAACAACACGTTAGGCATTCACTAACAAAAATCCTATGAAACACAATTTTATTGATGGAGGAACTTATGTTTACTGGTCACAGCCTCTGGGCACTGGCAGGTCCACTGCCATTGCTAAGCTTAGTACTTGTAATTGAAAGATCAAATGACAGAAGGGCAGAACACCAAACCACTCTTCTAACACCAGTTCAAGCCTAGCCATTGGAATACTTCCAAATAAGCCCTACAAGGTATTTGAAACAGCCCTGCTTCTCACCATTTGAAAGAGAAGTGTGCTTCAGTTCTATTAAGACAATCCCCTCCTCTTCAGTCTTTTCTATGCTGTAATGGACTGCAACTCACTTGAGTTTCAGGGTTATGTTACAAAACAACAACCTTGGATCTGTTAAACAGAACAACTGTCAAGTGGCCTCGGCTTCTGCTTTTCAAGGGGCACACGTACCTTTTCTTGCAAAGCACCGGCCGGTTGTGGAAGCAGCTCAACAGCTGCTCTGCTTTCAGATGTCTTCCCTGGGACCGGTGTAATCTCTGGGAGAGAAGACAGCCTCTCTGTGGAGTGTTCAGTGACAGAGCTCAATTCAGATCTGTTTTTATTCAGAAGGCTTTCAACCTTTCCAGCTTCCTCTTCCTGGTTATCTCCACTGTCGCTGACTGAAGCATTGAAGCCATTTTCACCTGCTACCATCAGGCCCCAGTCAGCATAATCTGTGCTCTCCTTCTGTTCATGTTTGAGGCTCGCCTGGAAGGGGTCCTGCTCCAAATCTTTATAATCATCTATGTATTCAGGTATCTCCTCAAGGCTGAGTTCTTTGCCAAGCAAAGATACTTCCTCAGACGGCTCATTCTGACGTCCCACAGAGTGCACCATGCTTGGGATCACCTGCCCAAACCCCAGCAGTGATGCTGGCCTCTGAGAAGGTCTCAGAACAAATGTTAGATAAGATTTTACTGTCTCAATTGTTTTAGGTTCACAGTTCTCTTTGTGCTGGCACTTCACAATGTAACAGCGGCGTTCAAACATCCAGGACAAGTCACATCCAGAGAGGTCACAACACGCCGCGATGCATTCAGACACTGATGTAGCATGAGGAACTCGGATAATTTTAGTGGTTTCTAAGTTGGGAGATATTACTGCACTTGAATACGTGGCTCCTTCTCTGCACTGCTCACAATAGGAACCTGGAACAACAACACCAGCATGAAGCACAACACTTCAACAAAAACTTGAGTGTTTTCTATGACCCAAAGGGGCTTATGACAGGAGACAAAACAAAGACAGATGGTACCCAGCTTAAATAAACTCACTGCTTTTAACTACACTTTTCTTACAGCATGCCCATTAGCAGCAGTAGTTATACTTGGTAGGATTTTTCAGTGTAGGATCTTGATGTATTTTACGAAGTCTCTCTTATTCATTTGATAGAAATGCCATCACTTAGAGATCGAAGTCCGCTGTGGATACTTAAAAGCAAGAACAGAGTAGGGAAGAGGAAAAAAATATGTGGTATTTTCACTGCTGCCATAGGAAAGTGAGCAAAAAGATGTTTCATAGCAGAAGTTTCTATTACAAAAAAAAAAAAAAGAGAGAGAGAAGAAAAAAAAGGCAGTAACAGGTCACCGCTCCAGCTGAGAAAGAAAGCAGCTAGGATTTACATTTGAGGTACTAGATATCTCACTTCAACTTCATGAAAGGTCTCCCACAATCAACATCACTGCTGGACTAAATATAAAAGCTCCAGAGACAGGAAGGGGAATCAAATTTTGCTGCTTAATCATTTTCATTCACGTGAAATCCCAAGAGCTTGCTCCCATGGAGAGAATATTTACACGTCCACTGCAAAGGAAGGAATGACATTAGAATTATTTTCATACAGCATCAGAGACCACGAGTGTGAAGTGTTTAAACTGAGCATGAATCAACATAACGTAGATCTTTTTCTACATCTTATTATTAGGTTACAACTGCCCAACTGATACAACTGTTCCAAATCACTCTTTCCAAAATTCAACTTGATCATGCTTCAAAAAATTGCAGAGTAAAACCAACAATTCTTTTTAGCATTGTTTTCAATCGGGCTTGCTAACTCAGCCATGAAAACACGATGCCACTACTGCGGAACTAACACAGTAATGGAAGACAGTGTTTGATCTGCCTGCTTTGCACACCATTGACACAGTTATTAAGATGGTTCTGGTGGCAGAAAATGCATTATTAGCGATAGCATATGAAAAAGACTGTTTAACTAATGGATTCCAGCTCAAAGCTGTAGAACTGATGGGGAGGAAAAGTGAAATCAGGGAGCAGAGACAGTCCAGCAGTATGGGTTAGGTCTGGGCATGACCCAGAGTCCTGAGGACACGCAGTAACTCCTTGTACACGTGTAAGGGTATCCAACAACCACACCACAGTTAACTCACCCCTATGCTGAACTGCAGTATGTTCCTGCACTACACACAATCAACGCAGACTGGATATACAACTCCTGAACTATCTGCAGAGCATGGCTGCTACAGAACCCTGACTAGGAGAACAAGAGGATGAAACCTCTACAGACAGCAACCTTACGTTCATAGGATTTACAGTGGACTTCAAAAACTTCAGCATTTGTTGGATGGGCAACAGTCCCAGACAGAAGTAACCAAGAACATTCCTAGAGTGCACTGATGACAACTATCTTCTCCAAGGTGAGAGAAGCCAATAAGAAGATACACTTTTCTGGACTACACACTCACACCAAAGGACTTGTTGGGAATGTGAAGGTCAGAGGTGGTGTTGGGTGCAGTGAACGTGAGATGGTGGAATTCAGGATCCTCAGAGCAGGAAGAGAGAAGGCTAGCAAGTTCACAATACTGGAATTCAGGACAGCACTTTGGCCTCTTCAGAGATCTGGAGGGAGGAGGGGCCCAAGAAAGCTGGTTAATATTAAAGTATAACCACCTCAAAGCTCAAAGGTAGTCCATCTCTGTGAGGAGGAAGCCAGGCAAAAATGCCAGAAGGCCAGCATGGATGAATGACAAGCTCCTGACTCAAAAACAAAAAGTTGACGATGAAAGCAAAGACAGACAATCTAGAAGGAATACAGAGACACTATCAGAGCATGCAGAAATCAAGTTAGGAGAGGTCAGGTTAAAAGCGGAATTTAATCTGGACAGGGAAGTTAAGAGCTTCTGCAAGAACATCAATACCAAGAGGAAGACGAGAGAAAATTTGGGACCTTCACAGAATGAAACAGCGAAAACACAGGACAGTGAAAAGTCCTGTGAAGCCAGGGTCTCAGAGGCTAGGGGAGAAGTGAGGAATATGTACCCTTGTTTGTACACGATCAGGTCAAGGAACACTTAAGCAATCTGGACATTGGGAAAGTGATGGACATAATCCTGGAAACCAAGCAAGTAAAGGACGATAAAGTCTTGAGGAGCAGGCAGCATGGATTCATCAAGGGAAAATCATACCTTACCAACCTAATGAGCTTCTATAATCAAATTAACAGCCAAATGGTTGAAGGGGGAGCAGTGTATGTTATCTTTCTGGACTTCAATAAGGTCTTTGACACTGCCCTTGTATCTTCATTAATGACCTGGATGATGGAGAAAAGTCTGCTCATGGAAAGTTTCAAGGTGGCACAAAAATGGCAGGATTGGCTGATATGTCATAGGGTCACAGGCCATGGAAATTGGCTGAGAGGTACCTCATCAAATTCAGTGCAGAGAAATGTAAAGTTCTACATAAGGGAAAGAACAACATCAGACATCAGCTCGTATAGGGAATGCTCTAGATGGAAAGCAGCGCTGCAGAAAAGGACCTGGGAGTCCTTGTGGATGCCAAGTTGAACACGAGGTCGCAACACGTTCTTGCTGCCAAAGCTAACGATATCCTGGGCTGCATTAGGCAAAATATTCAAGGCAGGTGATCCTTAACCTCTAATTCAAGATTGGAGAGGTTGTACCTGAAGAAAAACTGGCTCCACAAAAGAGTGGACATGGAGCCTACTACAGAGTCTAAAGAAGGGCCACAAAGGTGATGAAGGGACTGAAGCATCTCACCTACGAGGAAAGGCTGAGAGAGCTGGGACTGTTTAGCATGGAGAGGGCTCAGGAGGGAGTTTATCAATGTCTAAAAATACCAGAAGGAAGTGCACAGAGGATGGAGTCATGCTCTTCTCAGTGGTGCCTAGTGTCAAGAATATAGGAAGTGCCTTCTGAATACCATGAAGCACTTCTGCGCTATGTGGATGAGAGAGCACTGGCATTGCATCCCCAGAGAGGCTGTGGAGTCTTCTTGGAGATTTCCAAAAGCCACCTGGACGTGGGCCTGGGCCCCCTATTCTGGGTGTCCCCGCTTGAGAAGAGGGAGCTGTACCAGAAGCCTTCTAGAGGTCCCTTTCAAACTAAACCATTTTGTGCTACTGTTTTCTCTTATTTAGTGCCATTTATTTGTGTGCTGGGTTTTGGCTAACATTTAGGTGTTTTTGATGTAAAAGAAAGCGTCCTCTGACACACTGTCTGTGGTTCACTGGTTTGTACGTGGGAAGAAATGTTTACTCTTCTTCTTCCTCACAAAGCTCACAGCCAGCAGTAGTCAAGCATGTTTAAAGATGATACAATCTAGGAGAATGTATTCTAGATAAAGGGACATGACGTGATGTCTTGGGATGTGATGTAATGAATAAATGGACTGCATGGAGGAAAACAAAAGACTAGAGCACACAAAACGAACACTGGCAGTTACCTACTAATACATCTTTGTGCTTTCGCTGGAGTTGCTAATCCAAGAATAAAGCACCACAATATGAACAAATAATACGTGAAAACTGAGACTCAGCCAAGAGTGCTTTCTTAAAGATACAGAAATGCATTTCAGATATGCTGTTATGAATATAACTTTTCAAGAGGAGAACTAGATTGAATTCCCAGCCAAAAATAAACTTCTACTCTTGTGGGAAGCAGCATCTTCTCTCTATAAGACAGATATCTGTGCATAGGTAAGTCCAGTTAATAGGGCAGTTTAAATTTATTCAGTCTTTATTCATAGATGGGAAAAAAAAAATTTTCTAATTTCATTAATGCCCAGAATAATTTATATCTATTCCAATATAGGCTAATTTTATCAATGAATAGACATAAGCCAGTGGAATGAAACTGTGTAACAAAGAATGCCTGTAGAAATTATGAGCTAGGAAGTCAGGCATTCATACCATATGAAGTGCTGAGTGAGAGAGGGTCATGGTCCTGGCTGGGATAGAGTTAGTTTTCTCCATGCAGGCTCATACAGCGTGTTTTGGATTTGTAATGAAAATAAGTGACGATACCTCAGCTATATTTTTAGTTGCTGCAGAGTGGTGCTTGCACAGAGCCGAAGATTTTTCTACTTCTGTTGCTGCCCTGCCAGTGGTGAGTCTGGAGGGACACAAGGAGCTGGGAGGGGACAGCACCAGGACAGCTGACCCCAAATGATCCCAAAGGGATGTTCAATATGGTGTTATACTCCATAAAAAGAAAAAAAGGCTTGGAAAAAAAAGAGGGAAGCAAGGAGACATTTAGTGTACTGGTGTCTGTCTTCTCAAGAAACTGCTCCATGTAATGAGACTTGCCTTCCTGCAAGAGGCTGAATGCGTCTGCTTATGAATAAATGCCTCCCTCTGCTTCCCCACACAAACTGTGCTTTATCTAGTAATCTATTTTAATGTTGTACCTCCCTGTCTTTAGTACTGAGTAGCCTACATTAATTCCTTCTGAAAAGGTAAAGCACATTATTCAGTATCCTTCTCAAGATATTCACTAATAAACCTGTTTTTCTATCCTCTCAAAGATGCAATGTCAAGCCTTTCTTACATTAAATCTGCTTCCTTGTTACCTGTGGAAAAAGATGCTTGTTTAAAAGAAATGTGGAAGTGATGGAGGGCCTAAGCTTCCTCCTTCCTTCCTGCATTTCCCCCTCCATCAGTATTTCTTTTTCCCTTTCCTAAAAGAAATCACCTTTAGAAGTATAAACTCAAGTACTGAGAAAAAACATTTAGCAGTTTCCTGAACCTGAAACAATTCATCTTACTTAAAGCATGCATACAAAAACATGAAGTTATTTTGACGTAACAGTGGTTAGCATCTACGGACATATTTCATCAAAAAGATCACGGAAATCAGCAAGTCTCTTCCAGTTTGGAGTTGACCTAAAATGGACAGACAATGTCATCAAATTAGACGATACTAAAAATACTATGTATTTTTAGTCACTCTTGTCATGGTTTTATGATTTTTGGTATTGGTATTCCACATCATAACAACATGTAGTGCATTAAGAGTTAAAGAGTTAATACTCCAACTCCACAGATCATTGATATTTTCCGGGTATACCTGTCTCAGAAGAGAAGAACTATATTCCCCAGAAGACTTTGCGATGCTTTGCATTTTTACATATTTTCCGCTCAGAGGGAAAAGATAAAAACCCTCTGCAGTCACGGGAAACTCTCTTTCCTTCGGGATCGACTCAGCAGTGGGTGCTCGCTACCGTATCGCCTTCAGCGTTAGCGTAAGGCCTTCGGTTTATCGGACACTCTCTCTTGCTCATTTTATTTGATTTATTAGCTTCAATTCCAATTATATTGTATTATATTGTGTTATTTTGCTTTCTGATATCTTATTTAGTAAATTAGCTTTCCTCCTCAGATCGTTGCCGCTGTTTTGTTTTTAGGCCCATTTCCCTTTTTTCCTTTTCCCTTTCCCCCTTCCCCTTTCCTGGGGTGTGGGTCTGTGGGTCCCCCACACCAATCGTCACGGAACCGGGCCGATCCAGCCCGGTAAACCGTTGACAACTCTAAAAGTAAAGCTTCCTATTTATTTCCATGTAAACTACAACTGATACAAAGAGCACAATAACACTACTTGATAGAGAAATTTCTCAGCTACAAAACAATATTTTTCCTAATCAGTTATCACTACTGGCCACGCATTTTTTGCCAGTGATGAACAAGAGCCTGCATGCCGTGTTTGTAAAAATCTGCAGCAACAGAGTAGATCCGTTTTACAGCCACTATGACAGTATCACTGCTAGGAAAATGCTGCTCAGAGAACCCATCCTTGCATCAGCCTGAACAGAACAACGTCCTCAAAAGGACACTGGAAGGCATCGCATTTGGACTACACAGTAGGTATGGAAGGACAAGATTGGCAACATGCTTGCATCACCTTCAAACTGGTAGGGGGCCTGGCATTAGTGCGTCACAAGAGAAGGGTTGTCTCTGGCCTTCAGCTTAATCAACACCATGATGGAGTGGTCACAGCTGATGGTTTGTCAGAGCTCCAGGAAATCCAGAAGGACTGCTACTTTCCCACACAAAAAGCCTGTGTTCAGCACTTTACCCACTGAGGGCTATGTCTTGAACTTCTTTCAATGAGGAACTCACATCATCCCTTCACAGACTTCCACTTTGGCTCACAGTGATGACAGCACATCTGGTCACCAGTAATGATGTAATCCGGGAAACTGTCACCTTCAACCTCATACTGTTTCAGTAGGACCTGACAAACCTACATACGGTGTTCTTTCTGCCATCATTGTGTCCAGTGCATTGAAGCTGATATTCAGCTCTGTACACAGATTCCTCTTCCAATCTGAAGGGAATAGCTAATCAATACACTCTTCATTTTGTGATGTGACAGCTGTCACATGGCTGTCAGGAACACGGCTTGTCTTTCAAGTCACTGTCACCACTGCTGAAACACAGCACCCACTGCTTCAGTGTGCTCACAGCCACTGTCTGGGTTCCATAAATGTTCAGCAAGCACTGAGGAATGTCAAGAGGTGCCTTTTTTTTCCTCATGAAGGAATTCAATGACACACCTCTGCTTCACATGCTCTTCCATGTCAGATGTCATTTTTGTCAGACTGCCCTTTTGCTGCCATCTGTCGCACAAGAACAAAATGTAACAGAATAATGGCAGGAAGGTTCAGCCTCTGCTGCTGTACCACCAATGTCTCTGGCATTGCAGGACAACATAACAAAATAGGAGGCAATGTTTTCAGAACACCCTTGTGTATTAGCCCCTAAACTATGTGTGCTCATACCTGAGATACAAGGAAATGTTTGGAATACAGATAGTTTGAATGGAGTAATCTTGTTCTCAGACAAATAAGGAAGAGGTAGCAAAATTGACATGTGTCATGTTTTTTTTTTCATGGAAGAATGAAAACAACACTTTCTGTACATGCACATGGAGGACATTCCAGCCTGCTAGCAACTCGTGTTAGAGAAAACTCTTTACAGCATTTAATGCACATTATTAACTTCTACTGAAGAGCGTGTATTTTTTACTTGTTGGTTGGTTTTCGGCTGTTTCCTCACTTCCCTGTGTCCTTTCTCTTCCACCTCAAGACACTGAGTACCTGCTACAGTGTTCATGGCAGCACTTCATACGTGATTATTTATGAAGGGTATATTTATGTTTAGGAGAAAACTGAACAAAAAAACCCCAGCAAAAATATACAAAGCAAAAACAAAAACAACAAAAAAAAAACCTACACTGAGCTGTGTGTTCTCCTAAAAAGTTTGCATTGACTACACTGTTAACGTTTATTCCCCTCAACCGCCTTTTTATAAATTCAGTAATTAATTTAAGCCTTAACATATACGAAAGGCTCTTCCTCATTAAACAGTCAATCCTGTTTACATCACAGGATAGGGAAGCCGAACAACTGAGTGTTAGATTTTTAATTCCTGCTACCGTAGACACTGCCAGAATCTCCCCAGCCAAAATTCAAACACTGTCTTTTACAGAAATAAAGCCTACATTTACATACACTGTTCTGCACTTGTCCTTTCAAAGCTGCCTGCATCAACTGTCTCACTGCAACGCAGAGGCAAGTATTAACAACCACACAATCAGTGGCCTCAAGTACTCTCAAGTCCCACAGTGCTCACCAGTACCCTCAAGTCCTCTTCTGCAGGACTGCACTCCATCCACTCATTGCATAGCCTGTATTTGTGTTTGGGCATTGCCCTTGGACATGCTGAAATACATTACGTTTGCAGAGGCTCACCTCCCAGCTCTGTCCAGGTCCCTCTGGATGGCATCCCTTCTCTCTGCGGTGCTGAACACACCACTCAACCACTCACAGACATGCTGAGAGTGCAGTTGGTACCACTGTACCTGCTGCTGATAAACAACCCAGTCCCAATACGGATCCCTGAGGGACACTACCCATCACTGTTTTCCACCTGGACATCAAGCCAATTATTCTCCATCTGTCTGATTGTGGAAGTATTTCTGAGGCTGAAGTAGAAACTTAAAGGACTTTCCTGTGGTCTTTTAGAAGAAATACGTGCCTGCGGAGAGGATGGGCAGGTGGAAAATGTGAACAAATGCATATCTGCTTTTCATAAATCAACTGTCCTATCATACTCCAGAATTCAAAAAAACTTAGACCACAAGCAGTACATCATTGCTAATCTGTTTTCCTGCAAAAGAAAGAGAAGGGAAGCTCTTGGCCCTCTCCTTCCAATCCCTCTTCTCTCATGCACCTACTAGAACCAGTCCTCTTGAAATTGGCACCAAACAACCACCCAAAACTGCATTCCCTCATGGCACTAGTGGCTAAATATGAAGCTGTACTTGTGAGAATTCACTGAGGAGCTAACGAGGTTTCCTAACTTCTGCCTTATTCACATTTTATTCACTCCTCCACACACACCCCAGGAGCAGCTGCTTCACTCACTCTGTGTGACTCAGAAACAAAAGAAGTAAATTCCTACCTGTTATTGCCCATAATAACAGGCAAAGAGCACCAAGTTCAAATGCCATGCTGCACTGAGAAGGCAGAGACAACTGCTTTTCCAACCAGCTGTGCAGAAATTATATCACTTAATGTTGGCTTCCTCTAAGATTATTCAAACGCTTTGCCGTGGCTGTGAAGCACTGCAACAAACAGGACAGGAAGAAATGGGTCAGATGTGATCATTAATTAGAACATTACCATAAAAACAAGTAGACAGGTTAAACACAGACTTCATTATTAGTTCCCGACCTCATGAGTGAATACACAGTAGATGAAGGAAGCTGAAACTACAGAACAAATTACCTACCTGGAAGTCTCATTTTCTGGAAACTGGTAGGGGCTTTTAATTGAAGAATCACAGACAGCATCATCCACACTAAAAATATACATGGTGTTCAGTCAGCCCTCAAGGCACAATTCAAGCTATTCCGTCCCTGCTCTCAAGGTAATGCAAGTAGATACTTACCCAGAATTTCAAAGGTAGCATCCTGACAAGGAACGTCAAGTTCTCCAAATAAGGGAACCAATGCAACAAATAGTAAAGCAGGGAGAAAAAACAAAACAAAACAAAACAAAAAAACAACAAAAGAATCATGGACCCTGCACATGAGCTACAGATATTAAACAGCCTTAAAAAAAAAAAGAGAAAAAGAGAAGAAAGAAAAGGGTAAAACAATTAAAAATAGGTTCCAGTACAAAAGGATAAACCTTCTAGCAAGGTCTCTGCAGAACCAGATAAGATTAGAATTCTGAAACTGAACTCAAGTTAATGGCTAATAATTGTATGCATTTTGACTCTTTGGCTAAACACAGCTTTGCGTACACCAAAAGAAAATACAAGGCTTTGCTTTCAATTTTGATAAAGGAATTTGAGAGTAGGTTTCAAGGTTTACAAAAAAAAAAAAATCAATTTATGTTTGCAACTCAATTTTCAGTTGACACTGATATATCACTGGCAAATTTTGAAATGGAATGTAGAGAGCTGCAATCAATTTTCAACACAGAAACTTGACTGTGTCTCTTTACCAGGCTCTTATAAGCCCTACCTTACCAGAAAGAAATATCCCTCACTCCACAATCACACCTTATTCATGTCATTACGTTCTGTCAGTATGTACATTTGTGAATAATTACTGCCAGGGATGAAGCACAGGAAAAGTAAAATTTCACCAAAAATCTCTGACAAACACCTTGAGAACCCACCCAGGGCAGCCTAGCAAAATGGTGTCTGGCACAGTGAGGTGGTGTGTTTCAGTAATGGTGACAGATTTTGACAAGCATGGCATGCGGGCTCTTGTTCGTTGCTGGTGAAAATGCATAGCTAATGGTGGTGATGATGTCAAAAATTGTCTACCAAATTGTCAAAAATTGTCTACCAATTGTCAAAAAATGTCTACCAAAGAAAGTTACTGCGCTCATTGCATCTGTTGTAGTTTCTGTGAAAATAAATTGGAGGCGCTGCTTCTGAGAAGCATACATAAGCAGCTGAAGACATTTTCTTATCATTCAGTGTGGCCCAGGCAAGCTAAAAGGCCATGCCCCAGACAGGTACAGAGTAAAAGTGATGCAAACAGAATTATTTTCATTTTGCACTGAAATTAACGACGAAGACCCATCTAATCAATCCACAGAATGGTTGAGATAGGCAGGGTCCACTGCTCAAGCAGGGACAGGCTGCCCAGGCACCTACTGAAGATTTCTAAGAAGTGAGACTCCACATCCTCTCTTGGGAATCTGTGCTTTAAGACTCACACAGTAAAGACACGCTTTCTGATTTTCTGACACAGCCTTCTATGTCCCAGTTTGTGCCCACTATCTGTTGTCCTGGCACTGGGCATCACTGAAAAAATCTCAGCTGCATCTTCACTGTTACCCTACTTTGGGGATTTATAGTCATGTATAAATCCCCTCTAAGACTTTTCTCCTCTAGACTGAACAGTCCCAGCACTCCCATCCTTTTTCCAAAGATGAGATGATCCACTGCTTTCATCATCTTCATGGTCCTACACTGAAATCTCTGTGGATCTGCCTCTCTTGTGGAGCCCAGAACAGGACGTGGTCCTCTATGGGAGGCTTCACCAATGATGAGTAGAGGGAAAAGAAAGGTGTGACATTTGCTTTCCTCCAGTTGTGAGGCACTTCCCCAGTCTCTTGTTTTCAGTCAAAGATTTATGATTTGCAGAAGAACTTCCTGTTGAAACACAAGGCCTCCGAGATACGGAGCATTTGTAGCAACTTTCACTCATTCCCAGTGGCAGCCGAAAGGACCAGATGCATGTAACAGACTGTCAGTCCTTTAGCCAACAGAAAAAATGCACCAGACTTGGAAACGGAACAGCACAAGGTCAGATATTATCCCAATAAGATTGCGGAAAACATTCGCTTTCAGGAAATATGCAATGTAGATCAGCTTCATAGCAGAGCTTTGCACAGGGGGGCTATTCACAGAAAGATAAAACCATGGCAAAAACACTGTGATAAGAGCTACTGGATAGTGGTGGATCCCCTGCACTGCCAGAGAGAGGGGATATAAGAGAGGAGGATGAGAGGGAACAGGTCCCATCCCAGTGTTGCAAACAATCTCAACCCTCAGTGCCTCAGGAACTTGAGAGAGAGGTGAGGGATGTCCACCTTCCACCTATGGAAGGTCCACCCACGAGAGTGACCAGACTTCATAAACATTCAGCGAGCACTGATTAACATCAATTTTTTTCCAATAGAGGAATTCTCTCATTGCTGAATCTAAAAGACTCACATTCTAACATTAAAGACTTGAAATATCACTTTTCTCTCTTTTTTTTTCTTTCTTTTTTTTATTTTTTTTTTAAGGAGGTCTTTACAGGACAACGTTGTGGTCCCATTTAAATCAATGTCTAGGATTTAGGAGATAGCACTCATGATATGTGACCCTTTGCAGGTAGTTTTACAGGAGTATTACTGTTTAATAGACATCTAAAATAGCAGCAATAGTGCTATTTAATATCTAACACTTAAAAATAAACATCTTGTAACACTGCATCTACCTAAACAGCAAAGCTCTGCACCTGCAGATCAGGGGAACCCCAGTCTGTAAATACACTGCAAAGAAACACGGACACTGACCTTAGAAATGTACAACACAATATCAGATCTGATATTGCTGATAAAAGCAAACTGCAGATATTAAAGGCTGGCTGCCCCACAACATATGATTTGCCTTGAAATATTTTTCAGCTTCATGCAGAGCAACACAAGCCACACGAGGGGTAGAAAAAGTTTTTGGTTTATTTATTTTCCAGCACAATTTGAATTGTTGTAATGAACACGTTCACTACATTTTAACCTCAAAACTGTACCTGTCATTGTACTTATGATGCAAACATTGTTGGGAAAGATGGATGAAACTACTTATTAAAATTCAAGTTTTAACACAAAAGCTCTCTGGAATCCTTTTCACCTGAAATGAAAAGCAAATTTTCCATTTTATGGCTTTTATCACTTTTGCGGAAGGTGGCTGACGTTGTCTTCATCAGTAAGCAATACAGCATCTATCAGAGGAAACAGTAAGTTGACATCTGAAGATCAATGGATGAGCTGGGATTTTAGGTAATCTTTTTGTACTAAAACAATATAGTGTTAACAAAAGTAGACTTTCAAGTTACCTAAGTGAATCTAACTTACAATAGCTTTCAGTGGCTGTTCACAGACCGACAGACTGGCTCTAGAAATGCAAGTACTACTGTAAACAATGCCGATTAACTACTTCCACGATTAGAGTATTTAACATCCAGCCACTGCCCGAGATAACATCGTTTGCACTGCAGAGAAAAAAGAGTCATGTGTGGTGGTCTGGGTAGAAGACACGGCCAGAAAAGACAAGATCTTGGAGCTGATGTATAGAAACACTCCCAATTTGTGCCTTCCTGTTTTACTGCTTTCAAGAAATGACTTAGCGCAGATGGATGATATCCATTCCTGGGTTTGAAAGCTTGTTGACACAAGAGCAAAGGAACAAGAACCTCATCTCCTTGGTCAAAAAAATTTAGCAAAAAGTCTTTTCACTCCATGACCGTTCTAAGTTTTATATCCAGCATCAGCCTTCAACTTTTTTTTTTTTTTTTAACAGGACTTCTGAGCCACTGAGATGATTGGATAACACTTCTGTAAAAATGGCCATGTCAGAAGAGGCAGAACTGCAATTTGAACTTGCAAAGGCCTCTCTCCCCCTCCAAAAATACAACATCTGATCCCCATAAATAAAGACAACGCTCCTGTCACACCGTCAGTGCAGTCTGTAGAAAAAGAAGACTATATGAAAAATAGGCCTATGTGAAAAGAACGGAAAAAAGAATTGCCAGATTTCAGTTTAAAAGCGAACTGATCCTGATTCCTTGTTACAAACAGGTAAAACAAGTATGCATGCACACACCCCGCCAACAGGAAAACCTTCACAGCCCCACATGAATGACAGAGCACTTTTTTACTTTTCCTTCTTGTTACTCCTTGTAATACACAGGAGAGTTAGTAAAGCACACAGAGAGCAGATATTTTTGTAGGAAAACATATTAGGATTAGACAAACACTAAACCGCCTCTTCAACAAGGCCAACTAGTTGAAAACTGACCGCAGGCTAACTGTATTCCTATCTCCAGAATGATTTACTCAATTCATATCTGTTAATTGCAACCTCATATCATCTTGAAAAATGCTCAATAAAGTCAGACCCTGATGTTGACTAGGAAAAAATCAGATATTTAAATGGAAAAACAGTACTTGCAGCTAAACTGTATTATAAATTTGTTCAAGAAGACAGTTTGTAACACAAATTGAAAGCTAACTGCTTGACAGGAGGAAGGATTTCTCCCCAGGGGTATAATATCCATTACCATGGTTCTGCACTTGTTCTACAGCTTTGAAATTGGAAACTGTTTGGATGTACAGCACTTGATCACAGACCAACCTCTAAATGCCAAATTCCTACTAAACATATGCATTTAGTGTCACTGGTAAAAAGCAAAAAAGCATTACTGTGTTTTCTTTTTTTTTTTTTTTTTAATTTTCTTTCTAAAGAAAGGAGGTAGGTTTGTGATACAAATATGTGAAGAAGTCCACAGCAATTATTCAAATGGATAGGATCTGAAGCCCCCCACCTGAAACAGATGCTGGGATAGTTTTGAACCGTTCCCAATGGACATTACACCGGCAGGTTCAGAAAGCTGTCAATGAGAAGACATAGAACTCTCCCATCTCCACACCACTGCATTAGTAGCCATCTCTTCCTGCGAAGACAGCATCAAAAACTAATAGGGCGAAATTATGTATGCTAAAGCTTATGTCACCAAAACTTCCTCACTCGATGGAATGATTAGAATTAATAGGACCATAGATCACTGGTAGGTAACTAATCACTATGCAACAGGTTCATGTTTACAGGCGGGTTGTTTTTTGTTGTTGTTGTTGTTGTTTTTATAAGGAAACTGAAGTGTTAATGAAGTGCACATCAATTTCTCCAACACAATACTCCCTGCAGGAAAAGCTGGAAGCAGACCAGACTGGGCAGGCAAGCAACCCCAGAGCATAGCCTCCTCCACAGGCCACGAACACGACTCCAATTAGCTTCAATCACGCAAAAAATCCGGGTTACTTTGCTTTGCTTTGTGCTTAAGGGAAAAGCATTGGTCTGTGAACCTTGCACACATACACATGCACCACTCAGACACAAAAATCTGACGTGCAATATGCTGAGCAGCTCAATCCCTGGGACCTCAGTTACCAAAATAAGCATGGACAGTATCACCTGTTCACTCTGCATCACGCTGGGTCCTTAAGACATACATTTAGCTTAAGACAATGCCTAACAATGAAATAACAGCTTCAGTAGTAAACCCTGCCAAAACACCACGAATATTAAATGAAACACATGCTACAGTTGTGGGGTTGTGCATCGGACTCCTCTAAAACACCGTAAACACAAAGGCACACACAGAACCAACCCTGAAGAGTTGAACAGACGGTATCCTGGATCAGCATCAATTTCTGGTTGTATACTCAGTACGAGGCACATGAGAGAGCTGCTACAGCGCAAACAGATCAGGGAGGAGCGGAGTGAAAACCAGCTTGTGCTTAATTTGGTCCCTCAACGATATGATATATTTAAAGGCTGTCTGCTCGAGCCATACACCCCTGAAGGTGGTCAAAGGAACTGTCAAGCAATTACGCCGCAAACAGCCCCCTAGACTGCAGCGCGGGTATCTCCTTCAGTTTAAGTTCTGCATCTTATCAGCGCGCCCTGACGAAGCACGACGCACACTAAACGCGCGCACCACGCTCGACACTCAACCAACACACGAACTACCGCTGTCCCCTCAGCACTTCAGCGCGATGCCCACAACAGAGGCGCTGCCTGCCCTCGCTGTCTTCCCCCACCCCGGCCCCTCGGCAGCGAGCATCTAACCAGCGCCCGGCACGGAGCTCAGCCGCCCCTTTATCCCCCGCGCCGGCACCCCGAGGCCGCGGCAGCCGGCCTTACCTGGCCGCGGTGGGCAGCTGCCGGCGGAGCCCCCGCCGCTCCCGTGGGCGTCCAGCGGTCCGAGGCGGAGGGGGGGGGGGGAGGGGCGGGTGCGGGCCGGCGGCGACGTGTGCCGCCCACCGCCGCTGACTCAGGAGCGAGCGCCGCTCGGCCGCGCGCCTCCCAGGGGCGGCCGCCGCGTTCCGCGCAGGTTCGTCGCCTCCATCTTGGGGAGTGGGCGTGGGGAAAGGGGCCGCGCTCTGGGGGGGGGCGGCTGCGGAGTGCCCCGTAATGGTGTCCCGTGGGGCTGGTGGCCACTTGGTTCAGTTCCCTTTTAATTTTTTCGTCAGTGGCTTGAATGCTAAAACGTATAGTGAGTAACTTTGCAGGGGACAGTGAACTGGGAGGAACTTTGCACTGCCCCAAGGGTGGAGAGGCTTTGCAGAGTGATGCTGTTTAGGGTCGAGCAGTCACCGACTACGTTTAGTTTTTCAAGAGCAAGCGCTGGATTCTTCACCTGGGATGGGGTAACTTTGTATTTCTGTACAGACTGGGGGATGAGAGGCTGGAGAGCAGCCCTGCAGAAACGGAGCTGCCGTTCTGTTTGAAGGCAAGCTGAATCTGAGTCAGCAGCGTTCCTTGGCAGCAAAAAGAAACAACTGTATCCTAGGGTACATCGGGCTCAGCGTCGCTGCCCAGTGGAGGTTGATCAGATACAGGTACAGGCTCTACAAGACACTGGTCAAAGCCCCAAGCCTGCTGGAGTTCAAGGAGCATTTGGACAGCACTCTCAGACTCTCAGAGTTTAAATTTCGGGTGATCTTGTGTAGAGCCAGTTGCTGGACTTGGTGACTCTTGTAGTTCCCTTCCAACTTGGCATGCTCCATAATTCTTAAAGAGGATTCTTTCAGAATGGTCTCAAGGTTAAATAATCAAGGAATTTTCAGGCAAAAGTTGCTGAGACTTCTTTTCCATGTGACTTTGTCCATTGGTACTTCAAATACGAACTCAGTATCCCTGCTAAGACCCTTGAAGACAGGAACCTATCTGCTTTGTGTCATTATGCTGCATGGAGGTCTCTGTGTGTGGCTGGTGACTGCTGTGGGTTCAAGGACAATGTTTTGGGGATACTGTCACTCTTGGTAGAGACATTCCATTTTGTGCAGTGAACAGGTGCATGGGGACTGCTGCAGCTGGTTAAAGCAACCAAGGCCAGCACCTCTCCATCATCTTCCTATTCTACTTCTGGTTCTTCTATTTCCTAGTTAGATGCATCAATTTCTGCTCAACTGGCAAAACCGCATCTCCTAATTACAAGTAGGAAGCTTCTGACATGTGAAGACTCTGTAAGAGTACCCATATATTTTTTCAGCATAGTTTTTCAATAAAATATTCAATATTTCTGTCACATTGATTTTGAGCTTGCCTCAGTGTTTGACTCAGGTAAATGATATATTTGAAGTGCTAGGGTGTGGCATGATGGGGTAAAAAAATACCTCCTCTAAAGATGTGTAACTGTCATCATCAGCATACAGCTCATTTCTTTTTACTTTCCTTATGATGCCCTATTACCCATTTTTAACATCAGGCTGTATGAATTTTCTTGAAGCTGCTCTTGCTATGAGGAGCCATTAAGTCATCTGTTTGCTCTCTAAAGCAAGGAAATAAATCTCTAATACCAGATTTCTTTGGGATGTATATGATGAAGTCTGAAGGAATTACCTTTTTTTACCCCACATTTTTGCTATGTTGTTACATCAATTTTGATTCCTTAGTTTCTGTGATTTCTGTCTGTTGGCTGCTCTTGCCAACTTATGGAGTCTGAAGTCTTTATTTTAAATAAAAATAATAATGTGGACTCCTAAAAATTGCTCTTATAACAACATAACAAGATTAGTGAGAAGACAACTGTATTTTTTATGATGTTGACTAAGACTTTGAAGAAGATGTCTGTGCAGAGAGAGGAAGTCTGGCTAGGTTTGCTTTGTGAGGCAGAACCACTTCTCATACCTTGCAGCCTTCCCGGCAGCACAGATTTACTGACCCCATAGGGAAGGAGGATTGTCCTCCAACGCTTTGCACAGTTGTGAGATCCTAATTTGCTGGTGGTAAATGCAGTGGATACATCTCCATACTCATTTCTTCAGCAGGAAAAGATAAATAGATAAAAAAATCACTTGCATACTCAGTGCTAGTGTTTTTTTGCATGATCTGTGCAAGTATGCAAAAGCTCCTTATTGCAATGCAGCCTGAGGGAGACAAGCCTTCTCTGCTTGTCCTGTCAAGAGATGCGTCCTATGATCTTAGTGAAAGCAGGCAGAAGGGATGAAAGCAGCAACTGTGCCTCTATTTACTTTCTTTGAAATAGTGTGCCCTTGAATTTTGCACACAGAGTTCCTCCTCCAGAGAGCAGACGGGATGCCTGTAGTCCCGTGCTCCCATCCAAGGAACAAAGCAGCAGCACCTGGTGCTTACCAGCAGCCTGCAAACTTCAGAAATGCTGTGAAATGGAGGACTAAGAAAGCCGGTTTACTGCAGGTAGCTCAGGCTAAGATTGTATTTTCCTGCTGAGTCAGTTCTTGCCTTTCATATGAACTAGTAGGCTTAACCTCAGTGAAATAATAGGTTCAGTGTACTGTCATGCAATCTGATGATAATTAAAACTTCAGAAATGTAGCCTTCTGGGTAAACGTTTGTCTGGTCACCTCCAGCTGCCTTTCCACAGTAAGTGCATTCATTTGGTCAGACAAAAGCTCTATGAAGCTGTCATCACCTGGGACAGCTAACTTTATACTAGATATCCAGAGGCATCTTGGAGGCAGCCTGTGACACGCAACCCCATCTCCACCAAACAGCCCTTCTGAGCAGCTTGGCCTTGGTGGCAAGGGTTCGTGACAGCATGGCAGTGTGTAGGGAGTCCCTGACCTCTCAGGGTTGGTGCAGAGATCCACCCTGCTCTCCCTCTCTCCATTTGCTAAATCAGCTGCTTCATGTGACAGTTATTCCTCGGGAAAGAGGTCTGGGAGACGTGATTGTTCGAATGTGAATTCTTACTTTTGTTAGATTGTGTCGTGCTTTTTTTGGATGTACCCTTTCCCTGCTAAAATAGCTTGATTTGTTTTGGTTTGAGGAAATGCCCTCCAGCTCTGAAGAAAAGGATGCTGTTCATTTTCAAGAAATGCGACAAATTTTTTTTTCCTAATTTTTCAATAATTTTGAGAATTTTGAAATTCTGAAGTGGGTACCCTTGACCGTATTTGTCCATCACTGTGAATGGTATTCACATGTTATTTTTGCTATCTTCAGATAAAACTTCTGCTTTCTGTGCAGATTTTTAGTATCCTCTCTGTCCTACCAATGGTGATGTCAAGAGGTCTAGTAATAGTAGAAGGGGTTACAGTGATGTGCTACAATCGTTTCTTTCATTTATTCAAGTATGTCAACCTTCACTGAGGCAGATAAATACTCATCCTTTCCCTTGGTCAAAACTAGTTTTACAACATCCCCATATGGTGATAGGTGAATTTCTTGTCACGTCTGCATGAATACATAAATAGCAATTCACTAGCAATTTTACCATGGGTTTTTGCAAGTATTACTTGCATTTGAATTTTAATTTAGCAACATTCCTGCCTACTGCACCTCCTGTTAATGCCTTCTGATTTCTCAGCAGTTACCAAAATGTCAGTGTTACACTGATGTCTTCTTCTTACACTGATGATGTTACTGTAATTCTGTGTTCTCAGAGCTGGTGTTCCAAAACATGCCTTCTCTCCAATACATAGAGAGATATTATTTATAATTTTTTATAGTTAATGCTTTTTATACTCACAGTGAACAAAAAACTTGAGAATCAATTCATTCTGTAAACCCTGCTTTGAGTTTCTGTGCCCTAGGAATCCCAAGACATCACCTGCATGCACTGTGTCTTCAAGAGGATTTTGTACTGGATTGCCTGCCACTGGGTAAAAATACCCCCAAAATTATGTAGAAGTGAATGCTTAAACTTTGTGGAACTTTTCAGTCACACTGAGCTGATACAACTGAAAATTATGGCAATAGCACATCTGTAATTGCAGGGACTTTTATTTGGTATAGCTACCATTACAAAAGGTTCCAAAGGTGGTGCCATAATACCGGTAATCATGATGCATTTTGATCTAGTAATTTTAGATATGTCTGATTTGTTCTTTGACTTTATGCTTAAATGTTACATAAATCAATGTGTGATATTTACAGACTTAATCTTCAGTGCACTTATTTGTAAAACAATTTTTATTAGTTATGGTTTCAGATAATTTCCTACAGTGAAGAGCTTAGGTGTTCTTTAAATAGTTTTTATTTTTTAATCATGATATCATAGTTTTATGCTGTTGTCATGTTTTTCTCACCTATTTATTCTTTTCATTTTAAAAAATGTGAAAATCATGTATTTTTTACTTCTGGGCTTCATGTGTATTTTGTTCAGTGTTTGTATCTTCAAGAAATTTCAAGCTCTTTTGATATAAGAAGTGTTTAAACTTTAGATGGATCCTCAGAAGAAATATCTTCTCTTGTTATCTGAATCAAAATATGAATAAAATTTGAATAAATATGAATAAAATAATGTTTCCCATCGTATAGGGTTGCCTCAAGTCTCCTGTCGTCATTGATTATCAGTAGGAGAAAATTACTGCATTTTATTACATTCATGTACTTGCATAAGTCCTTTGGGATTTCACAATGCCACATCAAGGGATCAGGGAAATAAATATTAACAATTGGAGCCCAAATTTGGTTTTACTTTGCTGTTTCTACCCCATCACCTGTTTATATTCAGTTTTCTTGTAAGTATTAGTTGCCATATTTAGCAGATATTTTCCCTTTTACATCAGTGATTAAGTTAAGAAGCAAATTAACGTAAGGGCTCTGACTGTTCTTGATTGTCATCAATACAGGTAGTCATTAAGTGGTTTAAATTGTATTTAATTAAGATGTAGTGCTTGCTTTGTGTACAACAGTCAGTAAAACATTCAGCATTTATGTCCTCTTATATTTAAGTATAATTTCTTTTTTCTGCATTTTAAGTAGAGTTTTAAAAAGCTGTATTTTTCATTCTTGTAAGAGTGACTAACCACTAATTACACTGAATATAGTCTTTCTCTTGCCTGTCTTTATGTTCAGAAAAATAAATTGGCCATGGCTACTCTGAGTGATATTGAACAGACAAAGAGTAAAAGCAGGATACTAAATTTTAGGAAAGCCAAGTCCCATCTCTCTAGAGAGCTGGTGAAGAAATCCCCTTGGGAAGCTGTCCTCAAGAACAAGGGAGCAGAGTAGAGCTAGCAGATCTTTACAGGATCTTTCCTTAGGGCACAAGAGCTCTCCGTCACCAAATGTGGCAAGTCAGTAAAGGAAGGCAAGAGGTTAGCATGGCCAAACAAGGACCTGCTGGTGAAACTGGACAGCAAGAAGAAAATGCACATGCAATGAAAGTAGGGACAGATACCCTGAGAGGAGTGTAGGGATTCTGGTAGGCGAAGTAGAGATGGGGTCAGAAAGACCAAGGTCCAGCTGGAACTGGATTTGGTAATGGGTGCAAAGAAGAATAAAAGGGGCTTCTACGTGCGAAGACTTGCACCTGGGTTGAGACAATGTCCTCTGACAATACCAAGTGAGGGACAAAAGGATTGAGCACAGTCCTCTTGAAAAGGAAAGTATGGCAAGCTGGGCGTGAGCCAGTAATGTGCCCTTGCAGCCCAGAAAGTCAATTGTATCTTCGGCTGCATCAAAAGAAGTATGGCCAGTAGACAGAAGAAGGTGATCTTGCCCCTCTATGTGCCAGTGAGACACATGCCAGTTCTTTGCTCAGAAAAGAGAGTATCTGTCCAAGTCACAGGCTGCCGTATTCTCCAGGAGAATACTGTGAGAGACAGTGCTGAAGGCTTTGCTGAAGTCCAGGTAGAATATGTCAACAGCCCTTCCCCCATCCACCAGGAGTGGCACTTGATCATAGAAGGAGATCAGGTTGGTCAAACAAAATCTGCTTTTAGTGAACCCGTGCTGGCTGGGCCTGAACCCCCAGTTGTCCTGCATATACGATGTGATCTCCCTCAAGATGCTCTGCTCTATAACCTTACCTGGCATCAAAGTCAGGCTGACAGATCTGTAGTTCCCTGGATCCTCCTGATGACCCTTCTTGTAGATGAGAGTCACACTGGCAAGCCTCCAATCCTCTGGGACCTGTCTAGTTGACCAGAAGACTGATAGATGCTCCCTCAGCATCCTCTGGTGGATCCCATCCAGCCCCATTGACTTGTGGCAGTTCAGGTAGAGTAGCAGGTCTGTAGTAGGACTGTTTCTGCCTGGATTGTGGGGGTTTTATTTCACTCCCCATCTGAGACTTCCAGGTCAGGGAATAGAGTACCCTGAGGGTAACTGATCTGACTTTTGAAGACAGACATAAAGAAAGTGCCATGGCTTTGAGAACCTCAGCCTTTTCCTTTTTCTCAGTTGTCTTGTTCCCTGTCACATCTAGTAAAGGATAGAGATTCTCCTTTTCCCTCCTCTTACTGTTAATATATTTGTAAAAAAGTTTTTTGTTCTCTCCTACCCCAATGGTCAAGTTGAGTTCAAGCTGGGCTTTTGCCTTTCTAATTTTCTCCCTATACATCCTAACAATTTATTTCCCCAAGTTGCCTGTCCCTTCTTCTACAGGACATAGATTCACTTTTTCTCCTGGAGCTTCAGGAAAAGTTCGCAGTTCATCCATGCTGGTCTTCTTCCCCACTGCCTCATATTGTGGCAGAGGGAGATAGCCTGCTACTGTGCCTTTGAGACCTGTGTACCATTTGCTTGGATGATGGCACAACCCCATGAGTGTGGTATTACCAGGCAAACCATAATACCCAGTGTAGCTGAGGAAGGGGAAATGGCAGGAATCCCACCAGCCCCCAGGCTGGGCCTTGAGGCCCCAGGGCAGAAGCTGGATCAGGGCTTCTTTCCTCTGGATCCACGCAACATTAATTCCCTTGTGTTACGTAAGTTCATCATGATAGTTATTAATAGCATTAATCAAAGTCCTTAAAAATAAGTCAGCTGTAAAAAAGAGGAATTAAATTCATTGTTACCATTTATATTTATTACATTTATTTAGTCATCTTCAACTGAACTGGCCCCACTGCCTTTCTGGTTTCTCTGCTAGCTCCGCAACCTTTGTTTCAGGCTTAACAGAGTATGGAAAAAGATACCTCTGTCAAAAATGGCCCTGCTATGCCACACGTCCAAAAATGAATAGCTGACTGGCCTTGCCAAAGTCCAGAAAGACAACTTTAGTTACTTTGCCTTTGTATGTCAGTGCCACCACTCCATCACAGAAGGCCACCGCATTGGTCAGGAATGATCTGCTTTTGATGAAGCCATGGTGGCTTATTTGGATCACCTCCTCATCTAACATGTGGGTTAACGTGTCTTCCAAGAGAATCTACTCCATGATCTTTTGAGGCACAAGTGCGAGACTCACTGGCCTGAACTTCTCTGGGTCTTCCTTTCTCCCTTTCTTGAAAAAGGGAGTGATGTTCCCCTTTTTCTAGTTGCTGAGGGCACCTGACATCATGATTTTTCAAATATGATGGAGAATGGCTTGGCAAACACATCAGATGATTCCTTCAGAACTCTGGGTTGCATGTCACTGGGCTCCATGGACTTGTACACATTCAGCCTCATGAGGCAGTCTCGGACTTGCTCTACGTTTACACTGGGAGTGATTTTGCTCTCCTGGCCCCAACTTAGAAGTTCAGAGACATGAGATTCATGGGAAGCCTGAATGCCAGTGAAGACAGAGGCAAAGAACTGATTAAGTATCTCATCCTTCTCCATGTCTAAGAAGCTTTTTAATTTATCAGAGGGGGTAAACTCACCTCTGCTTGTCTTTTCTACCCAGTGCATGCAAAGAAACCCTTCTTGGTTTTCACATTCCTCGCTAAGTTTAATTCCATCTTCTCCTTGACTTTTCTGATCACATTCCTGCACATCCTGAGAGTATCCCGACATTCTTCCCAGGCCACCCATCCCTGCAGGCTTTTCTGTCTCATTTAGACAGGTTACATTATACAGCAGACACTTGCAAATATTTGTAATTCTTTCTAAGAAGTAGCTGTTGTACAGTGCCTGGATTATTTCTGTTGGTAAGGTAATATTGTCCTCAAATTTAGAAAATATTCTGTTCTGATCCACTTTCCATTGTCTTGGTCAGATTTCTATTTAAGACTAATTAGAATTAGGATATCTGTGTGTTTCCCAGGTGTTTGAATTCTTTATTTTGAGCAATGTAGCTATGCCATTCTCGTGAATACTTAACGTTTGATAATTTGGTGAACGTCTTCTCTTATAACAAGTGTATTAATTCAGCTAACTCAAAGAAGAACTCTGCTGAGAATGTCTTCAATTTTCAAATGCATTATGAATCGAAGTTTATTGCAGTTCACTGCTGAATGCAGAACTACGTCCCTGCAATATTTATTTATAGCTGCCATGTTTTGTAACAACTTGTTTCCCTGGCAACCAATAGTGTGAAAGAAAAACGCTTGATTCACCTGAGTAACCATGGAAACCAAAACTATGTTTATAGGTAACTGGGAAATCTAACCTACCTGCATCAGTCAGGAGGTCTTCGCTATTTAATACCTGGAAATATTATATTGAAATTTGGAGTCATTTGGAGCAAGTGATCTCACTATAAAACAGGAAGCATACAGCTGCATACAAAATATAATAGAGAAAAATTCTTCTCTGTAACCTTTTTCTATCTGATCATGCTAAAATCAAGAAACTGAACTTTGTTGTCTGCGTGTCAGCTAATGGTAGAGCTTTTATCCAGTTTTTGCGCAACAGCAAATACTGCTGGCTCACTGCACCAAAGGTGCATGCAGTCCAGGATCTCCCTATGCATCACTCCAAAACTGTAGCAAACGTTCCCAAGACTATAGCTCTGAAGGAACGAAGTATCCTTGCACTGTGAGGATTTGCTTTAGTCGATATCTATTCTAGATCTCAGCACAAAAATGTTTACCCAGTATGCTGCTGTTCATGACAAAATGCCCAAAGCTTGAGGTATAAATATGCAGCCTGTGATTCCCTAACAGAAATCTTGCTGTGCCACAGTGTCACTGGTGTTTCTGCCCCTAAAACATAGCTTTCTGCACAATAACAATGGAGGAAATTCTGAAGGCATATGATGTTTGGTTCTATATTTTGATACAAGGTATCAAAAAGATTCAGATCACTAAAATTGCAGTTACGTGCCTCATCCATTTCCCTGATCATCATTTTGACCAAAAATGCCTAAGAAGTATCCTGGTTTCTCGAGAGAAAAACAACAGCCTTTTTTTTTTTTTTTTTTCCCTAAACATTATTTTTGGGGGATTTTTTTTAATACTATTTGAGTAATATATTGAGCTAAATTATCCGTACTCTTTTATAGTATCCATTTTTCGTCATCATACAGAGTAGCAGGAGCTGAAATAGAGTACTTGATCTGTAAGTAAAATCCGTGACAGTTCTGACCTTTAAAGTTAGAAGCTACACATTCATTAACAAAAAAAAAAAAAAAACAAACAATAAAATGTTAATCTCATTTCTTAAAAATCACAATTGCAATCACATTACTGTAAAATTCCTTGATAAAGAATTCAGGGAGTTACTGAATTCTGATCTGGCCTTGATCTGGCTTTGAAATAAACTGTTCATTCTCTCGTTGCACAAGAAACAAGTTGTTGAAGGACCACGAATAGACAAATCATGTGAAGTACTTTCGTAATGGAAAATGGTACCTGCTGCCATTGTGAGTAACGTAACTTTTGCCTAGAGTAGGGGAAGAGATTCAAAGAAACCCGAGAATCCTCCGATCCTTCTTGTCTTGTCTGCCCTCTACAGTTGTAATGGAAAATTGCAACTAGCTTCGTCTGTGCTCAGTAAACAGCTGTGAGAAACAGGTCACAGACTCACGGAATCACAGAACTGCAGGAGTAGGAAGCGATCTCCAGAGATCATTGAGTCCAACTCCCTACTAAAGCATGTTCCCTACAGCAGGCTACACAGGTAGGTGCCTAGACTGATCTTGAATATTCCCAGAGAAGGAAACTCCAGTTGTCAGTTAAGTCCCTTCACTATTATAAGGATGAAAATTGGGTTGTTTTTTTGTTGTTTGTTTCTTGTTTTTGTTTTTTTTTTTAGGAGAGGAAATAAAGAAAAGAAATTAAAAACTTAAAATGAGATTTGAAAATTGGAAAAACTTAGCAATACAAAAGGATGGCCATGAGAATGGGATAGGCTTGTTAGAGGAACAAAATACATGAGTTGTGAAAGAAAAGAGGACATCGTTCCAGAATGGTAATCTAATAATCACAGAATTATAGAAACACAAAATGGCTTGGGTTGGAAGGGACATCAAACTTTCAACCCTCCTGCCATGAAGAGTTTTACCAACCACTAAATCAGGTTGTCCAGGGTCCCATCCAACCTGGACTTGAACATCTTCAGAGATGGCATATCCATAACTTTTCTGCGCCTCTTGTTCTATCCTCATCATCCTCTCAGTGAAAAATCTGCCCCTAATCTCTGATCTAAATTTCCACTCTTTTAGTTTAAAACCATTGCCCCTTGTCCTGTCACTATCAGACTGTGTGAGTTGATTTCCTTCCTGCTTAAAAGCTCCCTTTAAGTACTGGAAGGACACAAGTAAGTCTCTCCAGGCTGAATGAACCCTGCTCCCTCAGCCTGTCTTTGTAGGAGAGGTGAGGTGCTCCAGCCCTCTAATCGCTTTTGCAGACCTCCTTCAGATCTGTTCCAAAAACTCCACATCCTTCCTGAGTTGGGGGCACCAGACCTGAATGCAGTATTCCAGATGAGTCCTCAGAAGAACAGAGTAGATAGGCACAATCATCCTCCATTGCAATGCTGCCCATCCCTTTTTTGATGTGGACCAGTATAAGGTTCTGGGTTGTAAGCATAAATTACTGGCTCATGTTAAGTTTTTCATCCAATAGAACTCCTAAGTCCTTCTCAGTAGAGCTGCTCTCAGTCTGTACACACATACATATAGGATTGTGCCAGCCCAACACCTTTCACTCACAGGAACCCACTTTTCAAGCCTGTCCAGGTCTCTCTTCCTTCTGTCCTATCAGGTCCCCCACTCAGCTTGGTGTCGTCAGCAAACTTGCTCATGACGCACTCAAGAGTGCTGTTCCCAAGATGGACTTATGAAGGACACCACTCATCACTGTCCTCCACCTGTACATAGAGCCATATACCATAAACCTTTGGTAGCATCCTTCCAACCAATTCTTTATGTTCACCCTTCAAACTCAAAAGACCCTTTCAAATACAGAGATAAGGATGTGGTGTGGGACCACGTCAAAGGCGTTATGCAAGTCTAGGTAGATAGCATTTGTTACCCTTCCTTTGTCCACTGATGCCAGCATTCCATCATAGAAGACCAACTGATTTATTACATTATAGAAGATGGAAACCTGACCTGCTCAGCCCTATCTGTGAGAGATTTTTTTTTTTAATTTTTTTTTTCAAAATATCCTTGAAGATTTTCTGAAACTAAAAGTAGGTTTTTATACTTTTTGTTTTTCACTCTTACTGGGAGATAACAATTAGCTTTTCTAGTATTTTTACATAATCTAAGTTTTTTTTTTTAGTATAAGGGAGCGCTAAATTAGAAAATTCCATTCTTTCATTGGCAGTTATTTATTATAGCACTGTTCTATTCTGTCCTGAGGGAAAAGAGTATTGGGTGTCATGTTTACATAGACCTCACTTTTCCTCCCCAGACTTGCTGTCAACAGGTAATTAAAAGAAATAATTTGCATGTTGCACAGAAAGCATTAACTTGTCAAAATTGTTAGAGCACTACACCTAGTAATTTATTTGAATATCATGATAAAAGCAGTAATTATCAACAAGAAAAATGAGTTTCTTTATTTCAAATGACCTAATTTTCGTGTGACTTACCCTCACGTTTCTTTAGGACCTTGAATAAATCCAGAGACTCAGACACACTGTGTGAGGAAAATAACACAGACTGAATCAGTAGCATGTATCCATCAATCATCAGCCTAGAGAAACAAAGCAGGAGTGGGAAGCACTCTCTTCCTATAAATTCATGGCTTACAATAATAAACTCAGTAATAAACTTTTTGAGATGTCCAGGAAATTGGATTGGAAAGAAAAGAGAGTTTTACTTCAAATCCAGTGAAAAATCTGCCTGATTCTGACCGACACATTTTAATACATTTAAGTAGTTAATGTAGAAAATTGATATCTTTTTAAATTCGTTTTTCTTCATCACCCTGAACAACCATTGTCATCACAATTTAATTCAACAGCTGACGACGAGAAACTGTAGCAAAGCCAGATAAATTCTGAAACAAAAGTAGAAAATATTCCATATCTAATAAACATCAGTGGAAGCCACTAAAAATTATTACCTGAAATATGGAATTGAATAATACTATTAGAACTTCTAATGAATAGGTTTTTTAGCAAGACAGCTGGGAAATAATTTGGAAAGCTTCGGTTTCCATGAAACCACTAAGATGTATAACTATATTCCACAGAAGGGCATTTATAATTGCACTCAGAACATGAAGATAACACAAAACTGCTGAAAATATGGCCAAAGATGTTTTCAGTATGAATTAAATATTCGTGTAATGGCTTTGCAATTTTTTGCAACTTTTAAAAAGATAATGGGATAAAAAAGGAAAAACAAGGGGGAAAAAAAAAGAAAGAAAAAAGATGCTCTAAAATCCTCTTCCTTTCCTATTCCCTTTCCTTTTTTCCTTTTCCTGTTTTCCCTTTCCTTTCCTTTCCTTTCCTTTCCTTTCCTTTCCTTTCCTTTCCTTTCCTTTCCTTTCCTTTCCTTTCCTTTCCTTTCCTTTCCTTTCCTTTCCTTTCCTTTCCTTTCCTTTCCTTTCCTTTCCTTTCTCTTTTTCCTCTTTCCTCTTTCTTTTCTCTTTGCTCTTTGCTCTTTTCTTTCCTCTTCCCTTAGTACTGCTATTGTTGTCTGAGACTTGGTGTTTCTTTTCATATGTTACCTGTTAAGAAAATATGCTGGCAGATAAATGCTATAAATCTCTTCAGAATTCATACACAGTGGGCAAAAAAAGAAAAAAAAATTACTTCTGTGAAAGAAAAGCAAATACAGAGCAGTCAGCTGAGACAGTTTCTATATCTTTATATAAATCTTTATGTATCTTTTAACAGTGTAATAGCACTTTATCATTAATGCATTATGAACATGGTGTAATTTCACTGTTTTCCAATTAACAGTGTTATAGAAAGACTGTTTGCTAACACTGATGGAACTCTTTCCTAGCTCTTTGTGGGTGGTTTGATTGCATTCATTTACTCAATGAAACAGAGTAAAATGTCATGGAGAGTCACATTCCTGGTAGGAATTACAGTCCTGGAGTGCAAGCCAGACAATCCTCAAAAACTAAATATTTCATCAAATTCAGTACGCCCCATGCTAGGGCTTATTCCTCAGTGATAGCTTCATTAAGAACCCATGGCATTCTTTGTGGCAGCCTTTCCTCTTTGCTACTATTCCATTTCTCACTCGTTTTCCTCAGTATTCTTCAGTTTAACACTTGTAAGACAAGATTATCATTACAGGTAAGAATATTATACTTATAATGGAAAACTGTCAGTAACAACAGATCATTCCACTTTTACCTACCACTGATTTTTATCTTTTATGTCAAGCATTTGTTACTTGCCTCAGGATATTGTACTACACAGGCTACATTCCGTTTTGATACAGCAATTTCTGTGCCCCCTAATCCTGCTGATGATGGCACCCCTGAGCTGGAGACAAACTGTAGCTTTGTGATTTCTTCACTTGGTGCAGAGCTGGCAAAACAACAGCAAACAAAGCCGCTGACCTTCCACAAATGCTGGGAAAATGTGGGAAATTTTATGAATTGGAAGGTCAGCTGAATGCTGCTCACAATGAAAGCTTTTGCAAAAAAATGGAGACTGTGACAGGGTAGGCTCCAGTAGGGTTGCGGTGCAATTTTATGATATATGTTGTTACTCTTTCAATCTATTTTCAACATGTGGAAGTCACACAGACATGCTGTTATGGGAAAACTAGAGTAAGTTCAATAAATACCAGCCAAAATATTCATTGCATTGATAGGGCTTCAAGACAGCGTAGTGTTTTCTCGTACACAATAAGATGAGGATGATGACATGAGTAAGTGATTTGTAAGTCTGAGGATAAGTTCTGAAATGAAACTGGAAGAAAAGAAAGGATGCTGATGGACAAGGTCTGGCTGTGCTGTGGTGTCCTGAAGAGACTGGGAAGCTGAAATGAGGCAGGAGACCCTGTGTGGTGCCAAGTGTTCATACTTCCGTGGGCAGCTGTGGAGGTCCCACTGTCCTGCACTCATGGGCCTCTTGGCTGACTCAGGAGTTTGTTGAAGTCACTTATTTGTGGGGAGCATCCCTCCTTCCCCAGATGAAAAATACAAGCTGTGCTTTTTCTGAGGATCTTTGAGCTTATCTTGCCAGATTGCTTGCTTAATCCCAGTACTCACTGGAAATGCTTTCTCTTTTTCTCAGACTCAGCATCTGAAGCCTCTCCAGAATTTCTCTGTACCCTCAAATTACCTTTAGGAGACTGTAATCTCCTTTCTCAAGCCTCAGAAAGAGAGCGACCATACAAAGTACATAGATTTAGTGTACCCTGTGCCTTGCTGTGGGACTGGAACCTACTGTACAGTCTTGAGATCTCACTTTGTGTTATATTAGCTCTGATGTAGGTTGGACTATAATCATTACCTACATAACAGCTGATTAATTAGTTTGACAGGTATCAATTTTCTGATAATGTTGTCACTATTAGTACTTAAGAGTTTCCAAAACTAAGAAAGTGCCTGGGTACCTATGAAAGGATGTGGCAGTGTTTGTCTTGCTTACTGTGATAGCTGGGAACTGTTGTAAAGAACCTGAATCCACCTTTTCTCATCTTCCAGGTTTACTTCAAGAGTGCAGTGTGCTGTGGATTTTAATAGCTAGCAGACACGCAACAGATAAAATAGGTCTTTTGAGATAATGCCGGAATGAAAGGAAAAACTGTAGGTTTCTCCAAGTGCCAGAGTCCTCACACGTCCAGTGAGCTCTTTGTTAAGTTGCCTGAACTAGGTCATTTCATGCACTCACAAGCAAAAGAAAGGTATTGCCATAATGTAAAATTGGTTAAATATCAAGCCATCATGGCTACATTGTACAAACCATGAGAAACTGAAAACAAAAGCCAACAGTTTGGCCTTTAAATGTCAAATGTATTCTGTAGAATGTAGAACATATTTTAAGTCTAGAGAGGATAAGATACCAATAATATGTTTAAAATGCATAATCTTTCTTTTTCCCCCCCTGGGATTATTTCTTTCCTAGAGTGACTTCAAATATAAGTCTGAATCTAGCCAATTCACTGGCAGTTTTTTGCTAGGCACTATGCTCGCTGTTTTCATTTTGTGATGAATGTAGAGACATATATTCTAGCACAGGTGTCCAACCTTTTAGCTTGCCTGGGCTGCATTGAGTGAAGAGGAATTGTCTTGAGCTGCACAGTAGTAGATCACTCCACAAGTAGTGTTTCCTATTTATTTTCATGAAAACTACAGTAACTCTCTTTTGTAGAGAAAAATCTCATCTACAGAACACTATTTTTCAGCACAGTCACCACCATTAGCTATGCTTTTTTGCTAGCAATGAACAATAGCCTTCTTTCCATGCCCGTCAAAACCTGCACCAGCAGAGGTGGCATGCTGTCACCGCTGCCAAAATGCACCACCCACCACACCATTGTGCTCACATTCACTGTTTGATCTCACAAATGTTTGTCAGGCACCGATGAATGTCATTGGTTGCATGTTTTTTTTGCATGAAGGAGTTCATTGGCAGACCTTTCCTTCAGATGCACTTCCATGCCAGATATCACTTTGTCAGACTGCCCCTCAGCAGCAAAAGGTAATGGAATATTGGCAGGAAGGTTCAAGCACTGCTGCCATACATGCTAAAACAGCAAGCATTACTTTCAGAGCGGCCCACGTAAATTATGTAATATAGTTAATCTATATAGGTTAACAAAACTTAACTTCTAATATTTCTATTAAATCATTAAAAATAAAGAGCAACAGAACAATAAAACTAGTGGGATATTTGATCTTTTGTGAAATTCATGCACCAGTCTGTTTCAATTGAAGTGGTTGCAACTGCTTGTGAGTTCTCGACGTGTTTGTCAGAGATTTTTGATGAAATTTTACTCTTCCTGTGTAACAACCCTTACGAAAATTCTTCCAAAATGTGCATAATGCCAAAAAGCTATGACCTGTTCTCAAATTCCAGCATCAAAACAGAAAGGGAGGCTGCATATTTTTCACCGCTCACAGGGCTATGTTTAGGCAATGTATCAAAATGCGTACAATTACTAGCCATTAACTTAAGTTAGCACTGCAGTGCACGCTCCCTGTGCCCTGGTTTCAGCCCCGACAGTGCTGATCACACACCAGTGTTTGGTTGTTGCTGAGTGATAGGTGTGCCCCCAGGGCCAGGCCAGGCCACTGGTGAGAGGAGCCACCATCATAGGGGTGCAGGGCAGGGAGCAGCTGCACTGTGAGGTGGACAGGGCCGCACGCATCCCACAGACTACAACAGGATGGACATGCCTATATTACAGCCTCCATATATTCAATTTAGCACTCAGGTGGATACTAAAACAAAAATGAAGAGCTTTCTTAATCACAGTTCAATGGCACGGGAATCTTAACATCATGTATAACACTCATTATCAGGAAGGGAAATGTGAATGAAAGCCACTGCCACAGAAATCCCATCACTAAGCTCAACTCATCATGATTTAGTAGATATCTAAGTGACAGTATATTTTGGAAAAGAAGGCCAGTTTTTAAGTCAAACTATAGAGACCTCACTTGTTTGTACACTGTGATGTAACTACAGTGCTAATTATATTCTATGAATTATGCCCACACAAATGAAATCTGCAAGGAAGCAACTTCAAACTTTATCTACAACTAATCCTGTATGAAAGCTTACGCTAAACTCTGCAATTTTCTTGACATAGGAAAAGGGAAGTAGAAGTAAATAGTAAAAGTAGAAAAAATAAGTACTGCAAAATGAAGTGGTATGTACAGGAAAAAACATTTACAGAAATCAATAAGACACGTGTTAAGAACTGTGGTAGGCATGCCAATGTCTGAAATGAACAGACCTGTTTTTCTTAAGAAACAACAGTGGAAAAAAGAACCCAACACAATATAATCCGAGAACTCTCAAGTAAACCAACTTTGTGACATTCCCAGAAAGATCTTCAATTCAGGCCCCCTTTCTCAAACCCTCTAAAATGTTAAGTCACAAAACAAACTTCCTGCATCAAAATAAGTTGCAAATGTAAACAATCAACATTGTTATGTAAGTTATTTATGCATTTGCAGGCACTCTGTAATCTTACCTATGCCTGTCTGTATTGTACTTGGATAGTTTATCACATTTTAGCCCAGCATGTTCCTGTTGCTTTACTATATACCACACACCTTATTTAGTGCAGTGTCTAGCTTGTGCCTCATAGTGCCCCTACTCTGACTGCAGACAGATGAAACATAACAAGAATTAATAAACAATGTTCGTATTGCCAAGTTATAGACATGCTAGGAAGAAACGTTCTTGTTTTAATTTCTGAAGATAAATCTGATATTTAAAATTCTTCATTTCTGCTCGGGTACTCTTACTGTTAGTGATAAATGGAAATTTCTGTAGTAGGCCATTCAATCCATTGTTCAGTTCTGTTGAAGATTCAGATTGCAGAAGGGATTATGATTCCTCCCAATTTTTTTTTTTCTCTTTATCTATATTTTCCTCTTTTACTGTAACTCTCTGAGTATCTCATTACTAGCTAAGAATAATATACTCATAGAAATATGGGTTTCTATTCTTAAACATTATTTATTCTGCAATAACTGTTTCAACTGGTGTCTGTGTATGTCACTTCTGAGAAATGAAGGATTCCAAATGGATTGGGAATCATGGGAATTACTACACACACTATCTCAAAGTTAGCTTTAAAATCATGCAAGTTGTAACTGCTTATTGTTTTCCCATTTTCTCAACACACGAACATTACATATCTCAGTGACTTAAGGAGTAAAAATTGCTGCCTTAAAAATTTCTCAAAGTTGCTGCTGTAGCGATTAGTATTGACATAGTTTTTAGAGTGTGCAAATATACTAAACTGGTTTCATAGCTAAAATAATAATAGTTTTTTATCTGTGTCATTATTAAGTTACATAATTGAGTGTAAGACGATTATTGAGTGTAAGACTGATAACTGAGTATATTTCTAAGCGCACAGAAGGTAGAACTAATGACTTAGAGCATTTTCACATCTATTCGGCATTTTATCACTAGAGTAACTCTCTTCTCTTTATTATACAGTCCAAATGAGCCAACGGTGTGACACTGCCTTGAAGAAAGCTAATGGTATTCTGAACTGCATTAGGCTAAGTATTGCCAAGAGATTGAGGCAAGTGATCCTTCCCCTCTGCTTAACAATCCATGGAGAACTGCGTCCAGTTTTGAGCTCCAGAAGAGACACACAAGAGGTACTGGAGGGTCCAGTGAAGGACCATGAAGATGATGAAGGAACTGGAGCATCTCACCTACAAGGAGAAACTGAGGGAGCTGACACTGTTCAGCCTTGGAGAAGAGGACACACAGGGGGGAACTTATCCATTAATTTGGTTAAGAGGGTGGAGCTGGATTCTTTTCAGTGCCAGAGCAAGAGGCAATGGTCACAAACTGGAGCTCAGGAGATGCCATCTAAATATCAGGAAACACTTCTCTACTGTGTGAGTGATGAAGCACTGGTGCAGGTTGTCCAGAGAGATGGTGGAGTCTCCTCCTTGGAGATCTTCAAAAACTGCCTGAACATGGGCTCGGGGAATCTGCTCTGAGTGTCTCTGCTGGAGCAGAGGATGGATCAGATGACCTCCCAAGGTTCTTCCAACCTTTCTGTGATCCGTGATTCTCTGATTAAATGTAAATTAAAAAAGGAAAACACAGAAATCTATCTAGTTCTTGCCAGCAATTATGACGTTTATATCCATTGCATACCAACAATGACACTGTATTGATGTAGGTGAACCAAGTGAAAGCCGGAAGGGACTTTGAAATCAGCTTATCTCAAACACGTGTAGAAAGTTTCTTTATACCATAATAAAGTTCTTAATTTGCATTAAATGAGTATCCACAGAAGCGTCATGGAGAATATTTACATGTGAGTGGTGCTGTAAAAGTCTCCATCAGCAAGAGTTGTAATACAATGATGACAGAAGATTCACAAAGGTACATTTCTGTGTCCCAAGCATCTCTCACCTTGTCCAACTGTGTTTCTGAACTTCTAAAAGTTTTGGAGGAATTGTATTAGGAACAAATGCACAAAAAGTCTCTCTATCAGTACCTAATATTAGAGTATTTACAGACCTATTAAAATGCATTTTAAGAGTAAGGATGAAGTTTGTTTCTCTCCTCCAACCAGGAAAGTGTTTTCCTCTGTTACTGTGTTAGTGACTGCTAAGTGTCTTCTGATTGCTATCTTAGATTCAGTCACAACCAGTTACTGCCTGTTATTCTACTGCTAACATCATCTTTTTGTCTAAATACTCCTTTTTGGATCCCTTTGGGCAATATAGTAAGAAAGAAGTAAGATCTCTCTGGGTTTGGAAGAGTATCAGGATATCACGAACATCAACATTGGTGATCTTGAATCTCTACAATTAGGGGAGAAATCTTCTGAAAATTCTGTTATGAAAATGCAGTTTAGAAAATAAATGAATATTGGAGAAGCTGGACACTAAGGTATTTTCATATCTCACCTATCTGGGCTAGAAAGTTGTTGATTTTTGTTGCTTCTTTCTATAGAATATACATCTAAACTAATGTAAAGATAACTGGAGTTACAGCTAGAAGCTTTCTAATCAAATATCATGCTGTGTCTACAATAAGCATCACTCAAATCTAAAATCAGAAAAAAGCATTTGTACATTTAACATATTACCTTAAGAACCACAGTCAGTTATAAGTCATTAGAGAATTCATTTAAATATGAGTAATTTTAGCCCCTCACTGCAGAACTCAGAATCTCACTGAAGTTTAGCAACATCCAACTGAAACTGTGCGATGTTGCAGATAGGAGCAAAGTACAGAGGGTTGACTGAGTGAAACCTGGGCGTAGAAGGATGCTGTCTCCTTCTGGGAAATGTTACAAGTGCACCTGCATCAAGAATTTAGTACACAGATAAATTCATTTCAGTTCTGAAATGTTCTTGTTTCTGTATGTGATATGCTGCACAGCCCACATCGTTGGACCACTGCTGTTCAAACAAGGGCTTCAATGATTTATCCTAGAAGTGAATGCTAGTCAGTATGTGCTAAGAGATCAGAAGAGAGATTCAATGTTTCTGGAGGGCTATAAAGATCTCAGCTCAAAGAAAGGTGGGATAATGAGGCCCTTCTGTACAGAATCTCCAAACAAGGCAATTAGACTGAAAAATGTCATGTCTAAAACTCATTAACATTTCCAGTCTGCATTGTCAGGCAGCTGAGCAATGACTGTACCTGCTGCCTATGTACATGTATATGTATGACTATATATCTATGACTATGTATATCTGGATGGGAGAAAGGCTTAGAGAGGAATGCATTCTTTTTCTTTCTTTGCTTCAATATAGCTCATCAGTGCTTAATTAATTGCACCATATTATGTCCAATTTGAACCTGTTTAGTTTAACTTGGTTTCACATTGAAGAATGAAGCTTACGAAAATGCTTGCATATGTATATACCTGTGTATGTGGTGCTAAAATCCATTTTTTAAATTCTAAATTGTTTACATTATATATATCAGAGTAGCAGGTTTGAAATTAACAAGTCTTACAGAGCTCAAGAAGCTCAAGAAGAAGTACAGTGCTCTCAGACAGAGAGTTTGAATTTTTGTGGCCCTGTGTGAAGCCAGGAGTTGGACTTGATAACCCTTGTGGGTCCTTTGTAACTCAGGACATTTTGTGCTTCTAAGAAATTCTTTTATGATAGCATATCGTGAAGTTATGTTCAAGTCATCTCAGGTAAAGACACAAAAAGTGTCTCAGCAGTCATTACTGGTGCTAAAAATTCTCAACATTACAAAACATTTCTTAGTCTCTAACAGAAATATCCCTTCTCCAGATTTAAGACCATTGCTTATACCTTGTTAACCTTGGATACAGAGAGGAGTATGTTTTTGTTTTTGTTTTTGTTTTGGTAAATAAACCTTTCACTTGTAAACTTGCAGAGAGTTCATGATTTTTCAGCTCTTAACAGTCTTAGAAAAGTTTCACTCTTCTTTTGTGGACTGTTCTTATAGACCTGTAATTATTTCCCTTTCCTTTGAAATATTTTCATTGTCTGTTGCTAGCATGTGGTATTCAACACAGGGAATAATTCAGAGTTTTGGTGCTATATGCTTTAGATAAAAAGGAGTCCTTTGATATCTTAAAACTGCCACTTCAGCCACCTGGCAGTATACATAGGAAAACTGAGCACGTGTTCAGCTTGCAAGCTCCTAGAATCTCCAGCCCCTTTTCCACAAATACTTCCCCTACCCTGTCATTCTGTCTTCTGTATTACTGCAGGTGATTGTTCATGCTTGAATGCAGAGGACTAAATTTATCATCACAAAATCAGAGAAATATCAAATGACTTGGGTTGGAAAGGTCATTAAAGATTATCCACTTCTAACTCATCTGCCATGGACAGAGACACCTCCACTAGACGGGGTTACCCAAAAGTCCAAACCATCTTGGCCTTGAACACCTCCAGGGAGGGAGCATCCACATTTCTGGGCAAGTTGTGTTTCACCACCCTCTGAGTGAAAATTTTCACCATAACATTTAGTCTGTATCTCCCATCTTTTAGTCTAAAATCATTCTCTCTTCTCCTATCATTATCAGACCATATGAAAAGTCATTCTCCATCTTGTTTATAAGCTTTCGTTAAATACTGAAAGGCTTCAGTGGGGTCATTTTGAAGCCTTCTATTTTCTAGGCTGAACAATCCTAGCTCCCAGCCTGTCTTTGTAGAAGAAGTGATCCAGCCCTCTGATCATCCTTGTAGCCCTCCTCTAGACCTGCTCCAAAAGCTCTACATCTTCCTTGTGCGGCGGGTCCCAGACCTAGATGCAATACTCCAGATGGGGTCATACAAGGGCAGAGCAGCGAGTGACCACCACCTCCCTCTCACTGTTAACACCCCTCTTTTTAAGCAGCCTGGGATACAGTTGGCCTTCCAGACTGCAAGAGCATGCTGCCAGCTCATGTCAACATTTTCATCCAACAGGACACCCAAGTCCTTCTTGGTAGGGCTGCTGTCAATAAGTTTTTCCCTCCTAGTCAGTACACATCTGTGATTGCCCTGTCCCACGTGCAGTATCACAGAATCATAGAACTGTGGGGGTTGGAAGGGACATTTAGAGATCATGCAGTCCATCCCCCCCGCCAAAGCAGGCTCCCTAGACCAGGTAGGTATTCAGGCAGGTCTTGAACGTCTCTAGAGAAGGAGACTCCACAACCGCACTGTACAGCCTGCACCAGTGCTCCATCACCCTCATTGTGAAGAAGTTCCCATGCACATTTGTGTGGAACTTTCTATGTTTCAGTTTGTGGTCATTTCCCCTTGTCCTACCGCCACACATGGCAGAGAAGATTAATGCCTTGTCCAATTGCCTCCCACTCCTTAGATATTTATAAACGTGGATCAGATCCCCTCTGAGTCTTCTTTTTTAAGTGCAGAACAGACCCAGATTTCTCAGCCTTTCCTCATAAGAGTGATGTTCCACCCCTCTGATCATCTTTGCAGCCCTCATGAGCATTCTTTCAAAGAGGTCCCTGTCTTTTTTGTATGGGGGAGACCAGAACTGCAGGAAAGCAGGTTCTGTAGAGCTCTTCCCTTATACCGGGCAGGCTTGGCACCAGGATACTCGCCCTCAAAAGGCCTTGCTTGTTGTCAAGAGGCCAGAGAGAAGGGGAAGAAGGAGACAGTGAAGAAGGGGAAGAAGAAGATGGACGGGAAGGGGAAGGAGACGGTGAAGAAGGGGAAGGAGATGAGGAAGGAGGAGAAGGGGAAGAAGGAGATGTTGAAGAAGGGGAAGAAGGAGATGGTGAAGAAGGAGAAGAAGGTGAAGGACCTGCAAAAGGAGAAGAAGAAGAAGGGGAAGGCTGGGAAGGCCAAGAAGGTGAGGAAGGAGGAGAAGGCCCAAGAGCGTGCTGAGGTCCTTCTCCTGGTTGTTTTCCCATCCCGCTGCGGTCCCTACTGGAATGTTCTAGCAGGGAGCTGCATGCTGGGAAGCAGCACCCCAGCGCTGAGTGTCTCTTCCTGTACAGGAATCCTCTGCGTTAGAGGAAGAACACTGCCACTTGCTGTCTGAGAGCAAGACAGAGGAGTCCAGCCTCAGCCTGATGGAGAGAATGATGGGGAAGAGGGAAGAGTCCGAGGAAGAGCCATTCGGAATCTTCTGGGACAGCACTGTTTTCCCCAAACGGTGAGTGTACAGCACTGCATCCAAGGGCTGGGGCAGCGGGGTGGTGGTGAGCCACCTGTGCTGTGGATCAGGGAAGCCAGCCTCTGAGTCATGGTGCCGCACACAGCGCCATGAGAACTCTGAGGCCATGGGTGTGATCGTGGTTAGGGCCCGATCGCAGGAGCCTCTCAGGAGCCCAGAACAGCCCACGCTTGTACGTTGTCCTGCATCAGAGTGGCTGTGGGGCCAAATGGGGCCGCGTGTGGAATAGCCTGGGTGAGGGAAGAGGCAGGAGCGTCACAGCTGAAGAGTGAGATGGACTTTGTCCGTTGCAGGCGCCTTTCTCCAAGGACAGATGAGGCCGTGCGAACAGTGGCCAAGTGCATCGTGGGGAAGGTGGCCCGTGAGCGGCAGGGATGCAGGGATGTGGAGAGGGATCTGCAGGACCAGCTCCAGAGGTAAAGCTCTCCGCGCAGGCAGAGTTTGCTCTCCCGCACTGCTCTTCTCCCACCCCCTGCAGCACCAGGGGAAAAAAGTGGCTTTTCCTGGGAGCAGGCTGTCGGCACGGCAGGCACCAAGCTTGGGAGCCCCAGCAGGACAGCAGTATCCCTGTGCTCACACCCCCTCCCTCTGTGTGCCTGCAGTGACCTTGCGGTGCTGTGGTGGAGTCGGCCAGCGATGGAAGCGCACACCATCCTCCATGTGCCAAGAGTTGGACACGAACCTGTACCCCCTGCTGGGCCAAGGCCGAGCAAGGCAGCACGGGTAGGTGGCATGGGCTCCCGCTAGCACCATGTCAGAGCTAGCCATAGCGAGCCATGGGGAGACCCTCTTGTGCCCAAGGGGGCCACAGACCTTGCCGTATGGAGAGCAGCTGGCTGTGCAGCTGGAGACCCCCGCGCAGATGCCCCTTCCAGCCGAGGAGAGCTGGGGACTCCACCCGGCGTCCCTCCTTCTCCTCCTCCCAGAATACGGACCCCTAAGTACCTCACCCTCGCAGCCTGCATCTGCTCAGGCCCAAGTCTCAGCCCCTGCTGGACTCAGTGACAGCTGGGGTCAGTTGGCCCCACAGCGGGCTACCCCGCACTGGGACTGGCCACAAGGGCTGCGGTTGCGCTACTGGGACCGTGAGCCCGTTCCCTCTCTGGGCATGCACGAGCAGAGCCTTTCTCTTGCGTTGCAAAGAGACTTCCATGTTGCTCTGCAAAGAGACTTGCAGTGTTGCGCTGCACGTCTCTGAATTCACAAAGCTACAGGGCTTTACGTTGAATTCCTCAGGTTCGGAGAGCAGTGCCCGTGCACATCGACAAGGACCACGAAAGACTCGCTAGCACTGAAACTCCCAAGCGAGGCGTCCAGCAAGTGTCACCCATCAGCTCAACCAGGGCCACTGCTCACTTCTGGTGGCGTTAATGGTGACACTACTGAAGACGTGTAGCCATGAAGAGATGGACGGAAACCGTGACCAAAACTGCACTTCATCGTTCTTTCCCATCCAGTGCTCAAAACGTACTGGGACTTTTGACTCCATGAACACCTGCAAAATCCTGAGAACCTAAGCAGATATTTGAGACAGGGATGTTGCGGCTCAGACAGATGTGAGGAGGCCCACCATATTTGTGGTCTGGCTTATGCTTACCGGGCCTTATTCAATACTATCCCACAGAGGCATAAAGTTTTAGAAATAGAGCGAGAGAGTCTCTAAGCTGAAAGGGACAGTCAGCAGATCCAGAAAGAGTGGGTCATTTATCTGACAGTCAGACTCTCCAGTTCAATTTAAATAGCCAGCAGTCCGACCGAGACACTCTTCAGTCCAACGTGGATGCCTTCCTGACTGAGCGAGACACCCTCCAGACCGAGCGAGACGCTTTTCGGTTCAAGAAAGACGCCCACCAGCCCGAAAGAAATGCCCTCCAAACTGAGCGAGATGCCCTCCAATCCAAGCTCAGCAGCCCTCAGTCTCAACAAAACGCCCTCCAATCTGAACGAGACGCCCTCAGAACTGAGCAAGACTCCCTCAAAACTGAGCAAGATGCCTCTCAATTTACATTACTCCGTTTCCAAAATGAACTAATTCATGTTCGGGCTCAACAAGTCAGGCTGCAAGGTGAACTAAATTTCGTCATAGCTGAGCGAGACGGACTTCGAGCCGAGCTAGAGAGAATGATCATTAAAACTAACCAATCTGATCAACCACAGGTGACACCAGAGTCAATGTCAGCTGCCCCTGTAAGAGGACGGAAAATGAAAAGAGTCTTGACTCCCTTAGAAGAGAAGAAGAGAGAGGAGGAGCTGAAATTGGAAGAAGCAGGCTCTGAAAGAGAAGAGGAGAAAGTAGAGAGGAATCGGACACTGTAAGAGAAGAGGAGAGAAGAGGTCCAGAGGAGTGGTTCAAGACTCTGGAGTTTCCAGTAGGAGGGCTGAGACCCGCAGCAAGATCACAGTCACCAACACCTAGGAGGGCAATGAGTCCTGATAGAGTAGAAGATGAAAGAGAGATGTATGGAGAGCAGCTGGCTGTGCAGCTGGAGACCCCCGCTCAGATGCCCCTTCCAGCCAAGGAGAGCTGGGGACTCTACCCGGAGTCCCTCCTCCTCCTCCCAGAATACGGACCCCTAAGTACCTCGCCCTCGCAGCCTGTATCAGCTCAGGCCCAAGTCTCAGCCCCTGCTGGACTCAGTGACAGCTGGGGTCAATTGGCCCCACAGCGGGCTACCCCGCACTGGGACTGGCCACAAGGGCTGCGGTTGCGTTACTGGGACCGTGAGCCCGTTCCCTCTCTGGGCACGCACGAGCAGAGCCTTTCTCTTGCGTTGCAAAGAGACTTCCATGCTGCTCTGCAAAGAGACTTGCAGTGTTGCGCTGCACGTCTCTGAATTCACAAAGCTACAGGGCTTTACGTTGAATTCCTCAGGTCTGGAGAGCAGTGCCCATGCACATCGACAAGGACCATGAAAACACTGAAACTCCCGAGCGAGGCGTCCAGCAAGTGTCACCCATCAGCTCAACCAGGGCCACTGCTCACTTCTGGCGGCGTTAATGGTGACACTACTGAAGACATGTCAGCATTTCCCTGTATCCAATAAAACCCCATTACCCAAGCACCGTGGGTCTTTCCTTGGTCTCTGTGAAATGTGCACGTTACAGAGTGTGTCTTGTAAAGCCAGGTGCTCCCCTCCCAAGAGTTCGCGGGCCTGCATTGGCAGGAGTACCCGGAGCTGCACGGGGACCGCGGTGTGCTGTGAGGGTGGTGAAATGCAAGGCAGAAACCTTGCGTGAGGAGACAGGGACGAAAGCCCAGTCCCTGCTCCGTCTCGGAGCGGGAGTCTTCTCTAGCGTCACGAGCGTGGCTGTTTAATCTGCACGCTGTCAGCTTTGGCCCCAGCTTCTCTGGCTGGGTTGAAGGTGGCCCCTCCCACCACCTGCCCCTTGACACTGCTGGCCGACCCGTGGCTGAAGCAGGGAATGGCAGCGCTCAAGCGTGGGGAGAGGGATCCAGGGCACCCTCGGCAAGTTTGCAGACAACACCAAGCTGAGCGGTGCAGTTGACGCACCAAAGGGGAGGGGCGCTATGCAGAGGGACCCGCAGAGGCCTGAGAGGTGGGCCCGTGCCAACTTCATGAAGTTCAACCAGGGAAAATGCAAGGTCCCGCACCTGGCTTTTATGACGTATGCTGCACAAGCGGTCAACCTTTTGGCTTGGCTGGGCCGCACGGAACGAAGGAAGACGAATTGTCTCGGGCCTCAAAGAAAACAGATAGTGAAGTGAACGGATACAGCCAAGAAGAATAACTGTAGTTTTTGTGTTTTTTACTAAAGCGTTGTTTGCGCAACCCTGAGAGCTAGCCACCAGTTCCTTGAGCAAAGGGAAAGCAAGGCTGCACAGTCTTCGCTCTTCACAGGACCGCGCTTAGCCAGCGGACCCAAGCGCATCCAACACGCAAAGCATTGCCTAAGCCGAGTCAGCGCTGCGCTGTGCCCTCCCCGTGTCCTGGCGTCAGAGCCGTCCGAGCTGGCTCTGATCCGACACGGGGAAGCTGCAGGGCTCTACTCCCACAGCCCACCGCGGCAGCCCGCCTGCGACCCAAACCCTGCCACGTCCGACTAGGAGCCGAAGGCGGCGCGAGTCACAGGACGCCGTGCAGAACCCACGGGCAGTGACAGCGCAGCGCTGCCGTACAGAGCACGGGGAGAGCCCGCGCCTGGGCAAAGACGCTGTCGGTCAGGAGACAGGGAGGTGGGGCCCGCTCCCCAAAGGCGCCCTGCAGCCCCTGCCCAGAGCCCGCTCCGACAGGCCGTGCGCCAGGGCGCGCGCAGCCCCTCTGCGAGTGACACGGTGTGGGGTCACAATGGCGCAGTCCCGCGTCACAGCGGGGACCGCCCCCTCGAAGCCTGCCGACCCCACCCGTCCTCCCCGCATCTCCCAGAAAGGCCGACGGCACGGCACGGCACGGCACGGCACGGCGCAGGGCGAGACTCCGGGCGCTCGCCGAGGAGCCGATCTCGCCACCGCTGTGTTCTGGAGGAGCTGCTCTCTCTCCCGTGAGGAGGAGCAGGCAGAGAGAAGCTGAACCCTCGTTGCAGGGGCGAAGGGCTGAGGAGGAGGGTATTCCGGTGTTGCCGGAAGGCCGCCCACCTGCTACAGTTGTTGTCCCGCAGCAAGGGGGCAAGTCAGATGGCAGAATCCCCCTTCTCGCGGCGTTGCTTCGCTCCAACTGTGGAGGAGCTCAGAAAATCTGGTAAGGACTTCAGACCCAGTTTCACAAGTGCCGTCAGGCCCAGTGACATCTCTGAAAACAGGCGTAGAAGCCCCGAGGGAGGAAGCTGAGGATGGCTGAACAGGGCTGGTCGCTGCAAGAAGGCAGCTGCCTTAGCACCCGAGGGGCCGAAGGAGCACTTGGGCAGGCGTGACTCCTGGGTTCTGTTCTCGGCCCGGCCCCTGCCTGCCCGGGGATCTCCAAGCAGAAGTCGCCAGTGGAACTGAATTGCTCGTCCCCAGAATGCGTCGTCCCTCTGACAGGAGCGCGCCCAATTGTTCTGAGGTGGCCATCCGGGAGCATGACCTGTCTTTCCCTTTGTTTTCCAGAGCTCGGCAAGATTTGGTCCAGCGCATCCTATTACCTCGGGCAGCAGCTGGCTCTCTACCAGGTGGGACTTGCCTCCTTCTCCTTTCCTCCCTCTCGTGGTTGATTTAGCCCCGAGAGCCCATTTGCCACGGAGCGCCGATATTCTTCCCCTGCGTGGTAGCGGGAGCTGTGCCCCTGCTTGTGTCTTTATGAGCCCAAAGACTGCGCTGTCTGCTTCTTCACGGGGAAGAGGGCTAGAGGGAAGTAGTCCTCCGTCATCCCTGCAAAACTTCTTCTGATCCATCCTTTCTTCTCTTTCAGGCTGTGCGCATTCCTGGACTGGGATCTTTCACGGTTGTCAGGGAGAACGTAGTCAGCCAGCAGAAGGGTCCGGTTGCTGTGGACAGGCCCGTGTTTCATCTGGCAAAGGCTCTTGCGCAGGACCACAACCTCCTGTATGACTCCATAGATGTTCCAGGTAGGAGGAGAGGAGTCTGAGCGAGGTGTTTGCCCTCGCACCCGAGTAGGGCAAGTGTGCCAGATTACAGTTACAGGTGGCAGTACACTGTAAGGGCGCGCTCTCTTTCACCTGCTTCGACAAGGGCTTTCATTCCCGTTTTCTTGGCTCCGTGTCTCAGCTTCTCCTCAGAGACGTGCCAGTGTCTCCACCTCAAAAAAATCTCAAGAGCAGTGTATTGCCCGAGGGCATGAAAGCTGCTGACTTTTGATTCAGGCCCACTCAGTGGCGCTCCAAGTGCTCCCGTTCCCCTCCTCTCGTTTCTCCAGGACATGACCGGTTTCGGCAGCTTCCGTATGCTCGGATAGCCTCAGAAAACGGCATCTCTGAAGGCGCGGCGCAGCTCTGCGTGGAAAGGACAGTGTGCCACTTCAGCGCCTGCATCCACAGGAGCTGCAGCATTGCCTTCCTTTGGTGTGACGTCGGCATGCTGCTGATTGAAGGAAGACGGGTCCAAATGAGATTCTTCGAGGACTACTTGGAGAAGCTCAATGGGACTACTGATGCGTTGCAGGCTCTTCTTGCGGTACGTTGTGCATTTTCACAGCACCGCCTCTGATTCTCCCGAAATGCCTTCCAGGGACTAGGGGACTGCATTCTCCTGGCCTGCCTTGCTTCTTCAGCCACATGGGCTCGCGGCGGCCTGAGGAAAGCAGGCTCTGTAGAGCTCTTCCCTTACACCGGGCTGGCTTGGCACCAGGATACTCGCCCTCAAAAGGCCTTGCTTGTTGTCAAGAGGCCAGAGCAATGATGGGCGTCATTGCTCGGCGCCAACTGAGAGCGTGGAGCAGAGGCGCAGGCGGAGCGAAGCTTGCTGAGGCCTGAACGCGGTGGCGGCTCTCGCTGTGTTTGGCTAAGAGAGACTGGAGCCACCAGCCATTCCCAATGTCCCCATCTCCCATCGTCTGTCTCCGTTCTGCTTGCAGATGCCAGAAATGAGCAAATCGGTCATGTCACGCAATGACTCTGCGGCTTCCCTGACGACTTCCGGACATGTTACTGTCTTCCCAATGTGAGTATGCTTGCTCCTGCCACCCTCGTCTGAGCGAAACGGCAGCTTTTCAAAAGCTGCCGACCATACTCGCTGTGGTACTTTCCAGTGCTCAGAGGCCTGCTTTGCAGGGAACTCCCTGCTTGCTCTTGTTCGGTTGGATAGCATTTGGAGGAACGTGGTGTAGGAAAACCACGTTTCACACCTGTTCCACTGTTCCCTCCAGACAGTGGAGATCCCTGAGCGGTTCTCCAGGGTGAGCTGCTCTGGGAAACGATGGCCTCCTGGTGTCTCTGAGCTCTGTCACTCCGTTGCTGGGGCAAGCTGCAAGAGGAAGCGTCGCCCTTCCTTCAGCTTGCTTTTTCCTCCTCCAGGTTTCGGCACGAGTTTGTAATGAAAGAGCCTCCGACAACAAGTGTGGAGCTGAAGTACCGCGTGAAGAGCAGGCGAGGCTGGGCAACAGCTGGAGACGCAGGCACGAAAGGTACGGGAGCCGTGGGTTGCCAGCAGGGGGCTCTTGGTTTTCCTTCCTCCTTGTCTAGAGGTGGTTAGAGCTGACATTGTCACAGAGTTCCTGGAAGAGCGTGAGACACTCCCAGTGCCTCGTTGTACCCATTACTGTGGGAAAGCCTGAGTGATCCACTCAGCCCTCCGCCACAAGAGGCCACTGGGACCAACCTGTCAGGAGACGCTTTCCCAGGGGCCTCCACTCTGCAGGCTGTCCTGCTGACCCTGGCGATCCCTAGCCTTGCTTCCCTCTGTCTTCTCAGAGTTGTCAAAAGCAATCCCTCTGGTGTGAGCACGCGCCAGTAGTGAAGCTGCGTGCGTGGGACGTGCATTGAGAGGTGCAAGAGCCAGCTCCTCTTGTGCTAAACAGTTCCCCCTCCCCAGAATGGTTCTTTGAGACCACCGGCACCTGCCGGAGTGACTCCCATTTCAACATGCAGACGAGATGGAGGCATCAAAATAGCATTCCCCAGGGAACAGCGCTGCCCCGTAGCCATGATGGGATGGACCGAAACCGTGTCAGAAACACCGCTTTTCTGAAGTTTGCTCCTTTCCTCTTTCTAGGGGACCTTTGCGAGACGCGCTTCCTTCATCGAGCAGCGCTCTCTCCAAGGAGATTACCGGCAGGGGCTGGAATGCCAGAGAGGGGCCAGAAAGCCAAGGAGAAAGAGCCTCGCACCAGGTGAGACTCCTGGCTAAAGAAGCACGGGTGATGCCACGCTCTTGTCTCTGTGGCAGTGAAGCTTAGTGAAGTTTCTCCTGGATCCGGAGGCTGTATGGACTCAAGCAGCAATCCCCCATCCCGCCACGTTGCCGTTCCTTGCTCCACCACAGACGTCCCTTCTTAGCTGTCACTTCTTAGCAGGGTAACTAATGGCAAATGCTCACTGCAAGAGCGCAGAGTCTTTAATGCCTTCCTCCCGATGGAAGTGAAGCGGACTTTCCTGTTTGCCGAGTCCAGCGTCCAAAGTGACAAGAAACACCCTGAGAAGGGATGAGGGAGTTCCTTTCCTAGGAGCTCTTGAACAGCACAGAGCATGTTTCTGGGCTGCTGTCAGCACCCCGGGCTGTTCCCAGGTCTCCGAGGGAAGTGGCAGAGACCAGACGGATCACGTGGGGGCTCTTGCAGAGTTTTCTGCTGAGGAAGCGGCTGAACCACTCTGAAGCGTGCAATGCAAACGCAGCACCTCAGCACCTCCTGCCCTCCTGTTGACTCTCCCCTCCGTGTCTTTGCAGGCAGCTGCCGGCCATCCCGGGGAGATCCTTGAAGGAAGGAGGGCAAGAGAAAGTACTTCCTCTGCGGATTCCCAGAATGGTGGACTTCTTTGCTGAAGCGAGGGAGAAGTATAAACAGGTACGTGACACAGACCGCTGCAGCGCATTTGTCTGCCTGAAGCGCAGAAAAGTATCAGTGATTCTCGCAGCGTTCTGTGCTGTGTGTTCACGTGGCTCCTTGCTTGAGGAGAGATCACTTATAACGGTATTTGAGAAAAGGCTGTCGACTTCCATCAGCCTCCCTGAACCCACCCAGAGAGCTCCTGACGCCTTGTCTAGAACTGCCAGCTGCCAGACTGCATTTAGCCCAGTGGTTGGTTATTTTTCTGGCTGTTACAGAAGGACTCTTCAGTTGAGTCCACGGGAGTCTGGCAGCAAAGCAAAAAGGCGGAAGAAAAAGGGTGGAATGGAGTGCAGGAAGGGAAAGCCCTCAGCCTCCGCAGAGTCTAACGCTGCCTGACGATGCCTTTAGGTCACCGCCGAGCAGAAGCCCACTCAGACCAAGAAGGGAAAGGAGGAGAAGGGGAAGAAGGAGACAGTGAAGAAGGGGAAGAAGATGGACGGGAAGGGGAAGGAGACGGTGAAGAAGGGGAAGGAGATGAGGAAGGAGGAGAAGGGGAAGAAGGAGATGGTGAAGAAGGGGAAGAAGGAGATGGTGAAGAAGGAGAAGAAGGTGAAGGACCTGCAAAAGGAGAAGAAGAAGAAGGGGAAGGCTGGGAAGGCCAAGAAGGTGAGGAAGGAGGAGAAGGCCCAAGAGCGTGCTGAGGTCCTTCTCCTGGTTGTTTTCCCATCCCGCTGCGGTCCCTACTGGAATGTTCTAGCAGGGAGCTGCATGCTGGGAAGCAGCACCCCAGCGCTGAGTGTCTCTTCCTGTACAGGAATCCTCTGCGTTAGAGGAAGAACACTGCCACTTGCTGTCTGAGAGCAAGACAGAGGAGTCCAGCCTCAGCCTGATGGAGAGAATGATGGGGAAGAGGGAAGAGTCCGAGGAAGAGCCATTCGGAATCTTCTGGGACAGCACTGTTTTCCCCAAACGGTGAGTGTACAGCACTGCATCCAAGGGCTGGGGCAGCGGGGTGGTGGTGAGCCACCTGTGCTGTGGATCAGGGAAGCCAGCCTCTGAGTCATGGTGCCGCACACAGCGCCATGAGAACTCTGAGGCCATGGGTGTGATCGTGGTTAGGGCCCGATCGCAGGAGCCTCTCAGGAGCCCAGAACAGCCCACGCTTGTACGTTGTCCTGCATCAGAGTGGCTGTGGGGCCAAATGGGGCCGCGTGTGGAATAGCCTGGGTGAGGGAAGAGGCAGGAGCGTCACAGCTGAAGAGTGAGATGGACTTTGTCCGTTGCAGGCGCCTTTCTCCAAGGACAGATGAGGCCGTGCGAACAGTGGCCAAGTGCATCGTGGGGAAGGTGGCCCGTGAGCGGCAGGGATGCAGGGATGTGGAGAGGGATCTGCAGGACCAGCTCCAGAGGTAAAGCTCTCCGTGCAGGCAGAGTTTGCTCTCCCGCACTGCTCTTCTCCCACCCCCTGCAGCACCAGGGGAAAAAAGTGGCTTTTCCTGGGAGCAGGCTGTCGGCACGGCAGGCACCAAGCTTGGGAGCCCCAGCAGGACAGCAGTATCCCTGTGCTCACACCCCCTCCCTCTGTGTGCCTGCAGTGACCTTGCGGTGCTGTGGTGGAGTCGGCCAGCGATGGAAGCGCACACCATCCTCCATGTGCCAAGAGTTGGACACGAACCTGTACCCCCTGCTGGGCCAAGGCCGAGCAAGGCAGCACGGGTAGGTGGCATGGGCTCCCGCTAGCACCATGTCAGAGCTAGCCATAGCGAGCCATGGGGAGACCCTCTTGTGCCCAAGGGGGCCACAGACCTTGCCGTATGGAGAGCAGCTGGCTGTGCAGCTGGAGACCCCCGCGCAGATGCCCCTTCCAGCCGAGGAGAGCTGGGGACTCCACCCGGCGTCCCTCCTTCTCCTCCTCCCAGAATACGGACCCCTAAGTACCTCACCCTCGCAGCCTGCATCTGCTCAGGCCCAAGTCTCAGCCCCTGCTGGACTCAGTGACAGCTGGGGTCAGTTGGCCCCACAGCGGGCTACCCCGCACTGGGACTGGCCACAAGGGCTGCGGTTGCGCTACTGGGACCGTGAGCCCGTTCCCTCTCTGGGCATGCACGAGCAGAGCCTTTCTCTTGCGTTGCAAAGAGACTTCCATGTTGCTCTGCAAAGAGACTTGCAGTGTTGCGCTGCACGTCTCTGAATTCACAAAGCTACAGGGCTTTACGTTGAATTCCTCAGGTTCGGAGAGCAGTGCCCGTGCACATCGACAAGGACCACGAAAGACTCGCTAGCACTGAAACTCCCAAGCGAGGCGTCCAGCAAGTGTCACCCATCAGCTCAACCAGGGCCACTGCTCACTTCTGGTGGCGTTAATGGTGACACTACTGAAGACGTGTAGCCATGAAGAGATGGACGGAAACCGTGACCAAAACTGCACTTCATCGTTCTTTCCCATCCAGTGCTCAAAACGTACTGGGACTTTTGACTCCATGAACACCTGCAAAATCCTGAGAACCTAAGCAGATATTTGAGACAGGGATGTTGCGGCTCAGACAGATGTGAGGAGGCCCACCATATTTGTGGTCTGGCTTATGCTTACCGGGCCTTATTCAATACTATCCCACAGAGGCATAAAGTTTTAGAAATAGAGCGAGAGAGTCTCTAAGCTGAAAGGGACAGTCAGCAGATCCAGAAAGAGTGGGTCATTTATCTGACAGTCAGACTCTCCAGTTCAATTTAAATAGCCAGCAGTCCGACCGAGACACTCTTCAGTCCAACGTGGATGCCTTCCTGACTGAGCGAGACACCCTCCAGACCGAGCGAGACGCTTTTCGGTTCAAGAAAGACGCCCACCAGCCCGAAAGAAATGCCCTCCAAACTGAGCGAGATGCCCTCCAATCCAAGCTCAGCAGCCCTCAGTCTCAACAAAACGCCCTCCAATCTGAACGAGACGCCCTCAGAACTGAGCAAGACTCCCTCAAAACTGAGCAAGATGCCTCTCAATTTACATTACTCCGTTTCCAAAATGAACTAATTCATGTTCGGGCTCAACAAGTCAGGCTGCAAGGTGAACTAAATTTCGTCATAGCTGAGCGAGACGGACTTCGAGCCGAGCTAGAGAGAATGATCATTAAAACTAACCAATCTGATCAACCACAGGTGACACCAGAGTCAATGTCAGCTGCCCCTGTAAGAGGACGGAAAATGAAAAGAGTCTTGACTCCCTTAGAAGAGAAGAAAGAGAGAGGAGGAGCTGAAATTGGAAGAAGCAGGCTCTGAAAGAGAAGAGGAGAAAGTAGAGAGGAATCGGACGCTGTAAGAGAAGAGGAGAGAAGAGGTCCAGAGGAGTGGTTCAAGACTCTGGAGTTTCCAGTAGGAGGGCTGAGACCCGCAGCAAGATCACAGTCACCAACACCTAGGAGGGCAATGAGTCCTGATAGAGTAGAAGATGAAAGAGAGATGTATGGAGAGCAGCTGGCTGTGCAGCTGGAGACCCCCGCTCAGATGCCCCTTCCAGCCAAGGAGAGCTGGGGACTCTACCCGGAGTCCCTCCTCCTCCTCCCAGAATACGGACCCCTAAGTACCTCGCCCTCGCAGCCTGTATCAGCTCAGGCCCAAGTCTCAGCCCCTGCTGGACTCAGTGACAGCTGGGGTCAATTGGCCCCACAGCGGGCTACCCCGCACTGGGACTGGCCACAAGGGCTGCGGTTGCGTTACTGGGACCGTGAGCCCGTTCCCTCTCTGGGCACGCACGAGCAGAGCCTTTCTCTTGCGTTGCAAAGAGACTTCCATGCTGCTCTGCAAAGAGACTTGCAGTGTTGCGCTGCACGTCTCTGAATTCACAAAGCTACAGGGCTTTACGTTGAATTCCTCAGGTCTGGAGAGCAGTGCCCATGCACATCGACAAGGACCATGAAAACACTGAAACTCCCGAGCGAGGCGTCCAGCAAGTGTCACCCATCAGCTCAACCAGGGCCACTGCTCACTTCTGGCGGCGTTAATGGTGACACTACTGAAGACATGTCAGCATTTCCCTGTATCCAATAAAACCCCATTACCCAAGCACCGTGGGTCTTTCCTTGGTCTCTGTGAAATGTGCACGTTACAGAGTGTGTCTTGTAAAGCCAGGTGCTCCCCTCCCAAGAGTTCGCGGGCCTGCATTGGCAGGAGTACCCGGAGCTGCACGGGGACCGCGGTGTGCTGTGAGGGTGGTGAAATGCAAGGCAGAAACCTTGCGTGAGGAGACAGGGACGAAAGCCCAGTCCCTGCTCCGTCTCGGAGCGGGAGTCTTCTCTAGCGTCACGAGCGTGGCTGTTTAATCTGCACGCTGTCAGCTTTGGCCCCAGCTTCTCTGGCTGGGTTGAAGGTGGCCCCTCCCACCACCTGCCCCTTGACACTGCTGGCCGACCCGTGGCTGAAGCAGGGAATGGCAGCGCTCAAGCGTGGGGAGAGGGATCCAGGGCACCCTCGGCAAGTTTGCAGACAACACCAAGCTGAGCGGTGCAGTTGACGCACCAAAGGGGAGGGGCGCTATGCAGAGGGACCCGCAGAGGCCTGAGAGGTGGGCCCGTGCCAACTTCATGAAGTTCAACCAGGGAAAATGCAAGGTCCCGCACCTGGCTTTTATGACGTATGCTGCACAAGCGGTCAACCTTTTGGCTTGGCTGGGCCGCACGGAACGAAGGAAGACGAATTGTCTCGGGCCTCAAAGAAAACAGATAGTGAAGTGAACGGATACAGCCAAGAAGAATAACTGTAGTTTTTGTGTTTTTTACTAAAGCGTTGTTTGCGCAACCCTGAGAGCTAGCCACCAGTTCCTTGAGCAAAGGGAAAGCAAGGCTGCACAGTCTTCGCTCTTCACAGGACCGCGCTTAGCCAGCGGACCCAAGCGCATCCAACACGCAAAGCATTGCCTAAGCCGAGTCAGCGCTGCGCTGTGCCCTCCCCGTGTCCTGGCGTCAGAGCCGTCCGAGCTGGCTCTGATCCGACACGGGGAAGCTGCAGGGCTCTACTCCCACAGCCCACCGCGGCAGCCCGCCTGCGACCCAAACCCTGCCACGTCCGACTAGGAGCCGAAGGCGGCGCGAGTCACAGGACGCCGTGCAGAACCCACGGGCAGTGACAGCGCAGCGCTGCCGTACAGAGCACGGGGAGAGCCCGCGCCTGGGCAAAGACGCTGTCGGTCAGGAGACAGGGAGGTGGGGCCCGCTCCCCAAAGGCGCCCTGCAGCCCCTGCCCAGAGCCCGCTCCGACAGGCCGTGCGCCAGGGCGCGCGCAGCCCCTCTGCGAGTGACACGGTGTGGGGTCACAATGGCGCAGTCCCGCGTCACAGCGGGGACCGCCCCCTCGAAGCCTGCCGACCCCACCCGTCCTCCCCGCATCTCCCAGAAAGGCCGACGGCACGGCACGGCACGGCACGGCACGGCGCAGGGCGAGACTCCGGGCGCTCGCCGAGGAGCCGATCTCGCCACCGCTGTGTTCTGGAGGAGCTGCTCTCTCTCCCGTGAGGAGGAGCAGGCAGAGAGAAGCTGAACCCTCGTTGCAGGGGCGAAGGGCTGAGGAGGAGGGTATTCCGGTGTTGCCGGAAGGCCGCCCACCTGCTACAGTTGTTGTCCCGCAGCAAGGGGGCAAGTCAGATGGCAGAATCCCCCTTCTCGCGGCGTTGCTTCGCTCCAACTGTGGAGGAGCTCAGAAAATCTGGTAAGGACTTCAGACCCAGTTTCACAAGTGCCGTCAGGCCCAGTGACATCTCTGAAAACAGGCGTAGAAGCCCCGAGGGAGGAAGCTGAGGATGGCTGAACAGGGCTGGTCGCTGCAAGAAGGCAGCTGCCTTAGCACCCGAGGGGCCGAAGGAGCACTTGGGCAGGCGTGACTCCTGGGTTCTGTTCTCGGCCCGGCCCCTGCCTGCCCGGGGATCTCCAAGCAGAAGTCGCCAGTGGAACTGAATTGCTCGTCCCCAGAATGCGTCGTCCCTCTGACAGGAGCGCGCCCAATTGTTCTGAGGTGGCCATCCGGGAGCATGACCTGTCTTTCCCTTTGTTTTCCAGAGCTCGGCAAGATTTGGTCCAGCGCATCCTATTACCTCGGGCAGCAGCTGGCTCTCTACCAGGTGGGACTTGCCTCCTTCTCCTTTCCTCCCTCTCGTGGTTGATTTAGCCCCGAGAGCCCATTTGCCACGGAGCGCCGATATTCTTCCCCTGCGTGGTAGCGGGAGCTGTGCCCCTGCTTGTGTCTTTATGAGCCCAAAGACTGCGCTGTCTGCTTCTTCACGGGGAAGAGGGCTAGAGGGAAGTAGTCCTCCGTCATCCCTGCAAAACTTCTTCTGATCCATCCTTTCTTCTCTTTCAGGCTGTGCGCATTCCTGGACTGGGATCTTTCACGGTTGTCAGGGAGAACGTAGTCAGCCAGCAGAAGGGTCCGGTTGCTGTGGACAGGCCCGTGTTTCATCTGGCAAAGGCTCTTGCGCAGGACCACAACCTCCTGTATGACTCCATAGATGTTCCAGGTAGGAGGAGAGGAGTCTGAGCGAGGTGTTTGCCCTCGCACCCGAGTAGGGCAAGTGTGCCAGATTACAGTTACAGGTGGCAGTACACTGTAAGGGCGCGCTCTCTTTCACCTGCTTCGACAAGGGCTTTCATTCCCGTTTTCTTGGCTCCGTGTCTCAGCTTCTCCTCAGAGACGTGCCAGTGTCTCCACCTCAAAAAAATCTCAAGAGCAGTGTATTGCCCGAGGGCATGAAAGCTGCTGACTTTTGATTCAGGCCCACTCAGTGGCGCTCCAAGTGCTCCCGTTCCCCTCCTCTCGTTTCTCCAGGACATGACCGGTTTCGGCAGCTTCCGTATGCTCGGATAGCCTCAGAAAACGGCATCTCTGAAGGCGCGGCGCAGCTCTGCGTGGAAAGGACAGTGTGCCACTTCAGCGCCTGCATCCACAGGAGCTGCAGCATTGCCTTCCTTTGGTGTGACGTCGGCATGCTGCTGATTGAAGGAAGACGGGTCCAAATGAGATTCTTCGAGGACTACTTGGAGAAGCTCAATGGGACTACTGATGCGTTGCAGGCTCTTCTTGCGGTACGTTGTGCATTTTCACAGCACCGCCTCTGATTCTCCCGAAATGCCTTCCAGGGACTAGGGGACTGCATTCTCCTGGCCTGCCTTGCTTCTTCAGCCACATGGGCTCGCGGCGGCCTGAGGAAAGCAGGCTCTGTAGAGCTCTTCCCTTACACCGGGCTGGCTTGGCACCAGGATACTCGCCCTCAAAAGGCCTTGCTTGTTGTCAAGAGGCCAGAGCAATGATGGGCGTCATTGCTCGGCGCCAACTGAGAGCGTGGAGCAGAGGCGCAGGCGGAGCGAAGCTTGCTGAGGCCTGAACGCGGTGGCGGCTCTCGCTGTGTTTGGCTAAGAGAGACTGGAGCCACCAGCCATTCCCAATGTCCCCATCTCCCATCGTCTGTCTCCGTTCTGCTTGCAGATGCCAGAAATGAGCAAATCGGTCATGTCACGCAATGACTCTGCGGCTTCCCTGACGACTTCCGGACATGTTACTGTCTTCCCAATGTGAGTATGCTTGCTCCTGCCACCCTCGTCTGAGCGAAACGGCAGCTTTTCAAAAGCTGCCGACCATACTCGCTGTGGTACTTTCCAGTGCTCAGAGGCCTGCTTTGCAGGGAACTCCCTGCTTGCTCTTGTTCGGTTGGATAGCATTTGGAGGAACGTGGTGTAGGAAAACCACGTTTCACACCTGTTCCACTGTTCCCTCCAGACAGTGGAGATCCCTGAGCGGTTCTCCAGGGTGAGCTGCTCTGGGAAACGATGGCCTCCTGGTGTCTCTGAGCTCTGTCACTCCGTTGCTGGGGCAAGCTGCAAGAGGAAGCGTCGCCCTTCCTTCAGCTTGCTTTTTCCTCCTCCAGGTTTCGGCACGAGTTTGTAATGAAAGAGCCTCCGACAACAAGTGTGGAGCTGAAGTACCGCGTGAAGAGCAGGCGAGGCTGGGCAACAGCTGGAGACGCAGGCACGAAAGGTACGGGAGCCGTGGGTTGCCAGCAGGGGGCTCTTGGTTTTCCTTCCTCCTTGTCTAGAGGTGGTTAGAGCTGACATTGTCACAGAGTTCCTGGAAGAGCGTGAGACACTCCCAGTGCCTCGTTGTACCCATTACTGTGGGAAAGCCTGAGTGATCCACTCAGCCCTCCGCCACAAGAGGCCACTGGGACCAACCTGTCAGGAGACGCTTTCCCAGGGGCCTCCACTCTGCAGGCTGTCCTGCTGACCCTGGCGATCCCTAGCCTTGCTTCCCTCTGTCTTCTCAGAGTTGTCAAAAGCAATCCCTCTGGTGTGAGCACGCGCCAGTAGTGAAGCTGCGTGCGTGGGACGTGCATTGAGAGGTGCAAGAGCCAGCTCCTCTTGTGCTAAACAGTTCCCCCTCCCCAGAATGGTTCTTTGAGACCACCGGCACCTGCCGGAGTGACTCCCATTTCAACATGCAGACGAGATGGAGGCATCAAAATAGCATTCCCCAGGGAACAGCGCTGCCCCGTAGCCATGATGGGATGGACCGAAACCGTGTCAGAAACACCGCTTTTCTGAAGTTTGCTCCTTTCCTCTTTCTAGGGGACCTTTGCGAGACGCGCTTCCTTCATCGAGCAGCGCTCTCTCCAAGGAGATTACCGGCAGGGGCTGGAATGCCAGAGAGGGGCCAGAAAGCCAAGGAGAAAGAGCCTCGCACCAGGTGAGACTCCTGGCTAAAGAAGCACGGGTGATGCCACGCTCTTGTCTCTGTGGCAGTGAAGCTTAGTGAAGTTTCTCCTGGATCCGGAGGCTGTATGGACTCAAGCAGCAATCCCCCATCCCGCCACGTTGCCGTTCCTTGCTCCACCACAGACGTCCCTTCTTAGCTGTCACTTCTTAGCAGGGTAACTAATGGCAAATGCTCACTGCAAGAGCGCAGAGTCTTTAATGCCTTCCTCCCGATGGAAGTGAAGCGGACTTTCCTGTTTGCCGAGTCCAGCGTCCAAAGTGACAAGAAACACCCTGAGAAGGGATGAGGGAGTTCCTTTCCTAGGAGCTCTTGAACAGCACAGAGCATGTTTCTGGGCTGCTGTCAGCACCCCGGGCTGTTCCCAGGTCTCCGAGGGAAGTGGCAGAGACCAGACGGATCACGTGGGGGCTCTTGCAGAGTTTTCTGCTGAGGAAGCGGCTGAACCACTCTGAAGCGTGCAATGCAAACGCAGCACCTCAGCACCTCCTGCCCTCCTGTTGACTCTCCCCTCCGTGTCTTTGCAGGCAGCTGCCGGCCATCCCGGGGAGATCCTTGAAGGAAGGAGGGCAAGAGAAAGTACTTCCTCTGCGGATTCCCAGAATGGTGGACTTCTTTGCTGAAGCGAGGGAGAAGTATAAACAGGTACGTGACACAGACCGCTGCAGCGCATTTGTCTGCCTGAAGCGCAGAAAAGTATCAGTGATTCTCGCAGCGTTCTGTGCTGTGTGTTCACGTGGCTCCTTGCTTGAGGAGAGATCACTTATAACGGTATTTGAGAAAAGGCTGTCGACTTCCATCAGCCTCCCTGAACCCACCCAGAGAGCTCCTGACGCCTTGTCTAGAACTGCCAGCTGCCAGACTGCATTTAGCCCAGTGGTTGGTTATTTTTCTGGCTGTTACAGAAGGACTCTTCAGTTGAGTCCACGGGAGTCTGGCAGCAAAGCAAAAAGGCGGAAGAAAAAGGGTGGAATGGAGTGCAGGAAGGGAAAGCCCTCAGCCTCCGCAGAGTCTAACGCTGCCTGACGATGCCTTTAGGTCACCGCCGAGCAGAAGCCCACTCAGACCAAGAAGGGAAAGGAGGAGAAGGGGAAGAAGGAGACAGTGAAGAAGGGGAAGAAGATGGACGGGAAGGGGAAGGAGACGGTGAAGAAGGGGAAGGAGATGAGGAAGGAGGAGAAGGGGAAGAAGGAGATGGTGAAGAAGGGGAAGAAGGAGATGGTGAAGAAGGAGAAGAAGGTGAAGGACCTGCAAAAGGAGAAGAAGAAGAAGGGGAAGGCTGGGAAGGCCAAGAAGGTGAGGAAGGAGGAGAAGGCCCAAGAGCGTGCTGAGGTCCTTCTCCTGGTTGTTTTCCCATCCCGCTGCGGTCCCTACTGGAATGTTCTAGCAGGGAGCTGCATGCTGGGAAGCAGCACCCCAGCGCTGAGTGTCTCTTCCTGTACAGGAATCCTCTGCGTTAGAGGAAGAACACTGCCACTTGCTGTCTGAGAGCAAGACAGAGGAGTCCAGCCTCAGCCTGATGGAGAGAATGATGGGGAAGAGGGAAGAGTCCGAGGAAGAGCCATTCGGAATCTTCTGGGACAGCACTGTTTTCCCCAAACGGTGAGTGTACAGCACTGCATCCAAGGGCTGGGGCAGCGGGGTGGTGGTGAGCCACCTGTGCTGTGGATCAGGGAAGCCAGCCTCTGAGTCATGGTGCCGCACACAGCGCCATGAGAACTCTGAGGCCATGGGTGTGATCGTGGTTAGGGCCCGATCGCAGGAGCCTCTCAGGAGCCCAGAACAGCCCACGCTTGTACGTTGTCCTGCATCAGAGTGGCTGTGGGGCCAAATGGGGCCGCGTGTGGAATAGCCTGGGTGAGGGAAGAGGCAGGAGCGTCACAGCTGAAGAGTGAGATGGACTTTGTCCGTTGCAGGCGCCTTTCTCCAAGGACAGATGAGGCCGTGCGAACAGTGGCCAAGTGCATCGTGGGGAAGGTGGCCCGTGAGCGGCAGGGATGCAGGGATGTGGAGAGGGATCTGCAGGACCAGCTCCAGAGGTAAAGCTCTCCGTGCAGGCAGAGTTTGCTCTCCCGCACTGCTCTTCTCCCACCCCCTGCAGCACCAGGGGAAAAAAGTGGCTTTTCCTGGGAGCAGGCTGTCGGCACGGCAGGCACCAAGCTTGGGAGCCCCAGCAGGACAGCAGTATCCCTGTGCTCACACCCCCTCCCTCTGTGTGCCTGCAGTGACCTTGCGGTGCTGTGGTGGAGTCGGCCAGCGATGGAAGCGCACACCATCCTCCATGTGCCAAGAGTTGGACACGAACCTGTACCCCCTGCTGGGCCAAGGCCGAGCAAGGCAGCACGGGTAGGTGGCATGGGCTCCCGCTAGCACCATGTCAGAGCTAGCCATAGTGAGCCATGGGGAGACCCTCTTGTGCCCAAGGGGGCCACAGACCTTGCCGTATGGAGAGCAGCTGGCTGTGCAGCTGGAGACCCCCGCGCAGATGCCCCTTCCAGCCGAGGAGAGCTGGGGACTCCACCCGGCGTCCCTCCTTCTCCTCCTCCCAGAATACGGACCCCTAAGTACCTCACCCTCGCAGCCTGCATCTGCTCAGGCCCAAGTCTCAGCCCCTGCTGGACTCAGTGACAGCTGGGGTCAGTTGGCCCCACAGCGGGCTACCCCGCACTGGGACTGGCCACAAGGGCTGCGGTTGCGCTACTGGGACCGTGAGCCCGTTCCCTCTCTGGGCATGCACGAGCAGAGCCTTTCTCTTGCGTTGCAAAGAGACTTCCATGTTGCTCTGCAAAGAGACTTGCAGTGTTGCGCTGCACGTCTCTGAATTCACAAAGCTACAGGGCTTTACGTTGAATTCCTCAGGTTCGGAGAGCAGTGCCCGTGCACATCGACAAGGACCACGAAAGACTCGCTAGCACTGAAACTCCCAAGCGAGGCGTCCAGCAAGTGTCACCCATCAGCTCAACCAGGGCTACTGCTCACTTCTGGTGGCGTTAATGGTGACACTACTGAAGACGTGTAGCCATGAAGAGATGGACGGAAACCGTGACCAAAACTGCACTTCATCGTTCTTTCCCATCCAGTGCTCAAAACGTACTGGGACTTTTGACTCCATGAACACCTGCAAAATCCTGAGAACCTAAGCAGATATTTGAGACAGGGATGTTGCGGCTCAGACAGATGTGAGGAGGCCCACCATATTTGTGGTCTGGCTTATGCTTACCGGGCCTTATTCAATACTATCCCACAGAGGCATAAAGTTTTAGAAATAGAGCGAGAGAGTCTCTAAGCTGAAAGGGACAGTCAGCAGATCCAGAAAGAGTGGGTCATTTATCTGACAGTCAGACTCTCCAGTTCAATTTAAATAGCCAGCAGTCCGACCGAGACACTCTTCAGTCCAACGTGGATGCCTTCCTGACTGAGCGAGACACCCTCCAGACCGAGCGAGACGCTTTTCGGTTCAAGAAAGACGCCCACCAGCCCGAAAGAAATGCCCTCCAAACTGAGCGAGATGCCCTCCAATCCAAGCTCAGCAGCCCTCAGTCTCAACAAAACGCCCTCCAATCTGAACGAGACGCCCTCAGAACTGAGCAAGACTCCCTCAAAACTGAGCAAGATGCCTCTCAATTTACATTACTCCGTTTCCAAAATGAACTAATTCATGTTCGGGCTCAACAAGTCAGGCTGCAAGGTGAACTAAATTTCGTCATAGCTGAGCGAGACGGACTTCGAGCCGAGCTAGAGAGAATGATCATTAAAACTAACCAATCTGATCAACCACAGGTGACACCAGAGTCAATGTCAGCTGCCCCTGTAAGAGGACGGAAAATGAAAAGAGTCTTGACTCCCTTAGAAGAGAAGAAAGAGAGAGGAGGAGCTGAAATTGGAAGAAGCAGGCTCTGAAAGAGAAGAGGAGAAAGTAGAGAGGAATCGGACGCTGTAAGAGAAGAGGAGAGAAGAGGTCCAGAGGAGTGGTTCAAGACTCTGGAGTTTCCAGTAGGAGGGCTGAGACCCGCAGCAAGATCACAGTCACCAACACCTAGGAGGGCAATGAGTCCTGATAGAGTAGAAGATGAAAGAGAGATGTATGGAGAGCAGCTGGCTGTGCAGCTGGAGACCCCCGCTCAGATGCCCCTTCCAGCCAAGGAGAGCTGGGGACTCTACCCGGAGTCCCTCCTCCTCCTCCCAGAATACGGACCCCTAAGTACCTCGCCCTCGCAGCCTGTATCAGCTCAGGCCCAAGTCTCAGCCCCTGCTGGACTCAGTGACAGCTGGGGTCAGTTGGCCCCACAGCGGGCTACCCCGCACTGGGACTGGCCACAAGGGCTGCGGTTGCGTTACTGGGACCGTGAGCCCGTTCCCTCTCTGGGCACGCACGAGCAGAGCCTTTCTCTTGCGTTGCAAAGAGACTTCCATGCTGCTCTGCAAAGAGACTTGCAGTGTTGCGCTGCACGTCTCTGAATTCACAAAGCTACAGGGCTTTACGTTGAATTCCTCAGGTCTGGAGAGCAGTGCCCGTGCACATCGACAAGGACCACGAAAACACTGAAACTCCCGAGCGAGGCGTCCAGCAAGTGTCACCCATCAGCTCAACCAGGGCCACTGCTCACTTTCTGGCGGCGTTAATGGTGACACTATTGAAGACATGTCAGCATTTCCCTATATCCAATAAAACCCCATTACCCAAGCACCGTGGGTCTTTCCTTGGTCTCTGTGAAATGTGCACGTTACAGAGTGTGTCTTGTAAAGCCAGGTGCTCCCCTCCCAAGAGTTCGCGGGCCTGCATTGGCAGGAGTACCCGGAGCTGCACGGGGACCGCGGTGTGCTGTGAGGGTGGTGAAATGCAAGGCAGAAACCTTGCGTGAGGAGACAGGGACGAAAGCCCAGTCCCTGCTCCGTCTCGGAGCGGGAGTCTTCTCTAGCGTCACGAGCGTGGCTGTTTAATCTGCACGCTGTCAGCTTTGGCCCCAGCTTCTCTGGCTGGGTTGAAGGTGGCCCCTCCCACCACCTGCCCCTTGACACTGCTGGCCGACCCGTGGCTGAAGCAGGGAATGGCAGCGCTCAAGCGTGGGCAGAGGGATCCAGGGCACCCTCGGCAAGTTTGCAGACAACACCAAGCTGAGCGGTGCAGTTGACGCACCAAAGGGGAGGGGCGCTATGCAGAGGGACCCGCAGAGGCCTGAGAGGTGGGCCCGTGCCAACTTCGTGAAGTTCAACCATAGAAAATGCACTTGGGTCAGGGTAATCCCAAGCACAGGTACAGGTCTGGAGCACAGCTTGAGTAGAGGTATTTTGGGATGTCGGTAGAAGGAACATTCAACATGAGCTGGCTGTAGATATGAAGACACCCTATAATATTAGTTCTGTAGCTGACTGTGATTTCAAGAACAAAGTTGAAGGGAACCTTTGAAACTCAATTCTGAACTTTCTTGCTGATAACTTTTATACACTAAATACAGGCAGAATAAAACATATTCCTATTGTACCTTTAGCTAACGCTTTCACATTTAATGTTTTTGTATGCGATTCCCTTCCAAGTTTGACTTACACTGCAAAAGAACAAAAACAGAACAGAACCAGAAAGACTGATGGCTGGAAATAAGCAAACAATCAAGGACAGCTATTTTAACACTTGATATAGCTTTCCATATATATAAATTTTTATTAGTAATCATGTACTTCATGTGGAAATATGAGGGGAAATATGATAAAGGAGGATTCTCTTAGGAGATATTGAAAAACAAAATATTGTAATTGTTAAATTAAAAAAAGCTAGAAATATTTGTAACAAGTAAGTCGGTGCAAATTCAGCTCTTGCTTGCTCACTATTTTAATTTACTGCTTCATAAATAAGACTGCAAGTTCAAAGAAGGCACTGAAGACAAGATGGGAATACACCATTTTTTTTAAATGCCTTTTTTTCCTTTTTAAATAAATATGGGCTGGTAAAAGCAAAAGTGTTAGCAGAGATTTCCTACTTTTCTGTATCATTGTAAATGTGGCTAAGAGGAATTTATTTCGTCACTTTTCACTGATATCTTTTCACTTAAGGAAAAGAACAGAGGAACGAAACAATATTGATTTTCAGTCTTGCTCATGTCCAGAACAGATTTAAGGAATCAGAACTCACCAAAAAGCCCTCAGCTTTATCCTGGGAAGTTATGAAATAAAGGGAGAAACTGAAAGCACACATAAACCCCTTAGGTTTGACTGTTCCTTAAACGAACCTCATTGAAAAAAAAAAATAAAAAATGGTAAGTACCATAAGATTCAAATCCAGAGTTCTGGTTTCAGAACAAAACCTGAATTCAACAAGTTGCCTAAGAATTCTGTAATGTTGGTGCATTGCAGAAGCTGCCTTCACGATCTTTTTAAAACCTTTGTCTGGCACATCTTTTTCAAGCCTTCTTGAGGCTCCAGGTGAAAAAGAGAATTTATGTCATATGGAAGAAGGGATGGTCAACTCAGAAAGAGTACAAAGTAGTTGCTAAGGTGTGCAGAGAAAATTAGAAAGGCAAAGATCCAGGTTGAACTCAACCTGGCTGCTGGGGTAGAAGGGAACAAGAAATTCTTTTACAAGTATATCAGCAGTAAGAGGAGGACCAAGGAGAAAGAGAATCTCCATTCTCTACTGGATGAGGCTGGGAGCATGACCAGTGAGGATAAGGAAAAGGCTGAGGTTGTCAATGCCTTCTTTATGTCTGTCTTTAAAAGTCAGATCGGTTGTCTTCAGGGTACTTTACAATCTGACCTGTAAGTCTCGGTTGGGGAGCAGAATAAATTCCCCACAATTCAGGAGGAAACATTCTGAGATCTACTATTTCAACTGGACTGCCACAAGTCCATGGGGCTGGATGAGATTCACCTGAGAGTGCTGAGGAAACTGGTGGAGGTGATAGCCGAGCCACTTTCCATCATCTATCAGCACTCCTGGTCAACTGTTGAGGTCCCAGTAGGCTGGAGGCTTGCCAATGTGACTTCCATCTAATGAGAATCTGGGAACTACAGTCCTGTTAGCCTGACCTTGATGCCAGGGAAGGTTATGGAGCAGAGCATCTTGAGGGGGATCACGTGGCATGCACGGAGCAACTGGGGAATCAGGCCTAGTCAGCATGGGTTCATGAAGGGCAGGTCATGCTTGACCAACCTGATCTCCTTCTAGCAACCCTCCTGGTGAATGAAGGAAAGGATGTTGATGTAGTCTACCTAGACTTCAGCAAAGCCTTTGGCACTATCTCCCACAGTATTCTCCTGTAGATGCTGTCAGCCTGTGGCTTGTACAGGTACACTCTTGGCTGGGTAAGGAACTGGCTGGAGGGCTGGGCCCAGAGAGTGGTGGTGAACGGAGTTAAATCCAGCTGGCAACTTGTCATGAGTAGTGTTCCCCAGTGGTTGGTACTGGGTCCTGTCCTCTTCGTTATATTTATTGGTGACCTGTTTGAGGGCATTAAGTGCACTATCAGTAAGTTTGCAGATGACACCAAGTTGGCTGGAATAGTGAATCTGCCTGGGATAGTGAGGCCCTACACAGAAGAATCTGGAGAGACTGTATTGCTAGACTGAAGCCAATGGGATGAGGTTCAACAAGACCAAGTGCTGGGTCCTGAACTTCGTCCACAACAACCCCAGGCAACACTGCAGACTTGGGGCAGGGTGACTGGAAGACTGTGTAGAGGAAACGGACCTGGGGGCATTGGTTGATGCTCAGCTGAACATGGGCCAGCAGTGTGCCCAGGAGGTCAAAAAGGCCAATGACATCCTGGCTTGTATCAGAAATAGTGTTGCCAGCAGGATCAGGAAAGTTATTGCCCCCTGTGCTCTGCGCTGGTGAGGCCGCACCTTGAGTACTGTGTTCAGTTTTGGGCCCCTCACTGCAAGAAAGACATCAAAGGCCTGGAGCATGTTCAGAGAAGGGCAGCAAAGCTGGTGAGGGGTCCAGAGCACAGGCTTTATGAGGAGCAGCTGAGGGAGCTGGGGTTGTTCAGTCTGGAGAAGAGGAGGCCAAGGGGATACATTATTGCCCTCTATAACTACCTGATGGGAAGTTGTAGTGAGCTGGGGGTCAGCCTCTTCACTCTTGTAATTAATGATAGGATGAGAGGGAATGGCTTCCGGTTGCACCAGGGGAAATTCAGACTGGATGTTAGGAAATTCTGCTTCTCTGTAAGAGTGGTCAGGAGCTGGAATGGGCTGCCCAGGGAAGTGGTGGAGTCTCCAGCCTTGGACGTATTTAAAGAATGTTCAGACGTTGTGTTGAGGGACATAGTTTAGAGAGAACTATTGATGATAGGTGGACGGTTGGACTGGGTGATCTTGTAGGTCTTTTCCAACCTTGGTGATTCTATGATTCCATGATTAGCACATACAAGCTTCTAGAGAATGGCGAGGATCACATAGAGCTCAATCCACAAGAGAGTGCTCAGAGATGCAGGCATGCCTAACATCCAGAAAATGGTGTGGGTCTCAGGCATGCTCACCTTTCATGGAATAACACGGAACAAAGTAGTGTCCAGAGAACAGCTTCAGGTGATGTCATACCTTTTGACTAGACAATGGTGTGGACCCCATGGAGCTGTGTCCTCCACTAAGTGCCAAAAGGACCAGGCACGATGAATGGCCACAGAGCAGTGTGGAGAACAAACGTGTCAGCTGGTCAGAAAATAGTGTAGGGCAGAGGCATGGCCAGTGTTCAGAAAATGACAGGAGGCTCAGACATGACCACTGTTCAGTGAGGGGCACAAGCATTCCTGTCATTCAGAGTCCAGTGTGGGGCACTGCCATGGTCATCATTCACAGAAAGGCAGGGAACAAAGTAGCTTCTGTCACCTAGTAAGCAGGAAAATGTGAAGTTATGCCTGTAATGAAAAGAAAATAAGATAAAAAGAGGTAAGAGGTAGCCTTGAAAACCTAATTGAGAAGAAGAATCACTTCTTCACTAGGGAAGTTATAGTAAGGGCTAGTAGCAAGATAGTAAGCAGCTAAGGCTACACTTCTGCTGCTGCAATCCAAGATGCACTTGGTTTTCACTGCTGCAAAGGCATGCTTTGCTCAAATCCAAATTTCTGTCAGTCACAATATTTTCTGTGAACTTGTTTTCCATCAAGCTGGAAACGTACTTAAAAACTAGTCAGCATGACAATCCACAGAAAGACAAATATGTCTTTTGTGAGTGCCCTTTTGGCACACTACTCAATAGAAATTTTGTTTAATATTTATAATTGGCACGAGAACCCTGACAAAAGAGAAAAATACTATCCATCTGTTTCCCTCTGAAGCACTAGGTTTGCTGGTAATGGGCAGAGTTTTAAGAATGTTGTTTCCTTAATTCTATGCAGACAATCTGTCTTCTGTCAGAAAGTGGTATCCAAGTCATGCCATGTCCCTTGGAAATGTGAAATGCAATTTAAATGCGTGGCAGAAAGAATTATGTAATTATTGTCAATCCGTGAAGGTAGTGCAAAACTATGTGTTCTCATAATCATGTTTTTAACAGATATTACTGTGCTGGCACCATTGCTGTTTAGAGGGAGGGGGGTAGTTTATTGCTTCAGACTGTCCCAGCTTGTCTTGTCTTTATAGCAGATCCAGATTATTTCTCACTGTGGTTCCATGTGTAAGACATAGTCTAAAATATCATTTAGAGGTGAGCTTCTGAGCTGCTCATAGGAGTATAGTGCATAATGCATTTGAATGCAAATATGTATATTCCTTGAAAGCTGACTACATTCTACAAATACTGAAGAGATATATGTCTAGTACATTAATACAGAAATGTTTACAGCCATTTTTTTATTTCATGTTTTTTTGTTTCATGTAAATGAAAAAAAGAATACTTGAAATGGAAAACCCATTCATTAAAATTTGTGAAATAGATAGGAGTAGCCTGGAAGAAGAAAATCCTCAGGAATGCCACCCCTTGCTTTCTTGCTACAGTGCAGAAGCACTTGTACCTAATCAGGATGGTCTGACTGATGTAGCCTAAGGTGCTCTGACAGTTTTGGGTTTCCCTGTAGGCAGACTTGCTGTCAGTAGAGGATATCATTCAGCCAAGATGGGCCATGTTCAGGGATCTTTGCAATATCTTCTCCTGCTAAACACTGAAGATAGCTAGCATTCTGTAAACAATTTGTCCTTTTGGTTTACTTGCTTGAAAGAAAAAATAATAAGGAGAAAGAGTGTGTGGGGAGAAACATTATCAGGACTGCATAGCTAATAAGTTCCAAACAAAGTACTTTGAACAAAATAATTTTGAAATAAGTGAAAGCCTTCTGAAAAAAGAAAAATACTCCACTTCGGAAATACAGAGCACTCCACCTAATGTGTCTGATCTATTTTTGTACTGCAAAAGGTTCAACATAAAATTTCAATGTAGTACAGAAGTTTTTGAAAAGAGAGGAAAGTTCTGGCATCTATTTTGATATTTCTAAAAAAGCTCTGAGACATTATGAGTCATTATAAAAGGGAAGGAAAAGCTTGGAATCCCAAATAAAACCCTGTCCTGGCTGCTCCCAGGCCCATCACAGGAACCATCAGCCCATCTAAGGGCCATCTCCACAAGGCAGGGTTGCAGAGTAGTCCACAAAGGCAGACACAAAACCAATCTGTGGGTTCAGAGGAAGGGACATCCCATTTAGCATCTCAAGGCTGTACCAGGAGACCCTCAGCCTCAGTGTGTCTGTGTGACACCACCATGAGTCACCCCTGGAGTCCCTTTTGAACAAGGCACATTGATGCTTAGCAAATGGGATTTACTATGAGATCCAAGGCAAGATCATTTTGGGATTGTACAGGACTTGCTATGGGATTTTTAGGAGAGAAACCAGTGGTGAGGAAAGGGAGGGTTTTAGATGATTTGGGGAGGAATATACGTAGGGAAAATAGAAGGATAAATTGAAGAAAAAATCCCAAAAGTATAGATAGCTGTCTGGTCGGTACGCTTCTCTGGCTGTGTTCTGTATATAACCAGGGCAATCCACCTGATCTTGTTAAATCCCTCTATAATGCTTTTTATGAGTGAGGACTGTCTATTTGAGACCACAGTGGAATTATCTGCTGGAGACCATGTGAGTCCCAGCCAGCTGTTGGAGAGACCTAAGATCTGGGAATCCGTAGGAACGAGCTCCATGAGCATGTATGTGGCTATTGCTGTAACAGGGCAGGTCTGGCCAGCTTTCTGTGTATGTGCTGGTGAGTCGGCCTGTTCCAGCAACAAGAGTGAATCCATGACGTCCAGCAAATGAGGAGACTGGTATTTTAGGGCCAGCTACTAAGTACAGTGAATACCCAAGCCCAGCTGCCTGGGGGTCCCACCTTGCAGGCACAGCTGTACCAGCAGCAGGCTTCCATTCTGCTCAGGAAAACTAGTGACTTCTGCTCATCACCCGCTCTTTTGAATACATTATGCTATAAAGCAGAAGTCCGTTCAGAGCGTTGGTGGACTACCAAGTCAGTTAAAAAAGATAAGTCTGTCAAATCGTCGTGGTTATGGAAAAAAACTGAAGCTTTGCGTCTCTTTCTCCACTAGAGGTCTTCACGAACAACGCTGAGAAGTCACAGGCAGTGGCTGCTACTATTCGAGAAAATGTGCCAAGTGAGAATTACAACAGCTGTTTTTAGTAAAAAGGACTAATTCCTTTTCATAAGTTTATGAAAACCAGGTTGGTCAAACAACAGGCACTCTAAAAGAGTTAGAGAGACATATCTTTGGATTCCTAAGAAAGAAACTCTAAGAACAAATCTCTATCCCGGTTGCCCGGGAAACGGCGGGAGATTTAAACGGTCAGAACGCGGAACTAACACTCAGTCCTCGAGTTCTACCGCTTTGGATCGGCACAACCGGAGCTGCAGTGACAGATTTTGAGGTGCAGAGGGGTTTTTTCGGGAGGTTTCTGTCTCAGGGGAACCGAGGGAGAGCGGGTAGTCCCTTCAGCTCCCGGCAGCTCTCTCGCGAGAGGCTGACGTGGCGTAGGCGTTGCCCGGGAAACGGCACCCCAGCCCACACCTTCAGCTCTGAAAAGGCCTCAGGGAGGGCAGCGATGCGCCGCTGCCCTCCAGGCTCAATGAGGAGCTAACTACGTGTGTGTACCACCCCCTCTCTATTACACTGAAGCTGAGTGTGGGAGCTTGTGTAGCAGGGTGTAGGATTTCTATCCCTCCTCTCTTGTGAATTCATCCTATTTGTTACTGGTCTCTGTGTTCTCACAGTTGTGTTCTACTTTTTTGTTTATTTTATTTTTATTTATCTTATTATTATCATTCATACATATATATTTATTTATTTTTTATTTATTATTCTTATTTCTGTGCCATGGTCTCTACCAGACAGAGGGCTCGTCGTAAAAAGACTGTGGCGACCCAGACAGAAGGTCTGCCTAGAAATGTGGCTACACAGGTCTCTGGTTGCAGTGAGTGCCAGAGCCTGCTGCTGCTGGAGGAGGATGACAAGCAGATCTCCTGCGTGAGGTGTGAACAGGTTGAAGATCTGCTTAGCATGGTGACAGAGCTGAAAGAGGAGGTTGAGAGACTGAGGGCCATCAGGGACTGCGAGCGGGAGATTGACTGGTGGAGTAGCTCCCTCAAGTGCCAGAGAGAAAGGCACCCGGGAGATAACCCGAATTTGGTGGTGGACTCCTTGACCTGCCCCCGTCAGGTTGAGGGGGGGTTTCTGAGGGATGAGGAGGGCTGGCAGAAAGTCCCTGCTCGGTACTGTAGGTGATCTCCCCCTCTGCCTACATCGTGTCCTCAAGTCCCTCTAAGCAATAGGTTTGCAGTGTTGGACGTTGAAGGAGAAATAAGGGGGGAGGAGAGGGAAGATTCTCCCAAGAAGTCACCAATGGCAAGGCAGTCGACTCCATGCATTGAGACTGCTGCTGCCAAGAAGGAAAGAAAGGTGATCGTGGTGGGTGGCTCCCTTCTCAGGGGTACTGAGGGCCCCATTTGCAGACCAGACCCGTGCTGTAGGAAAGTGTGCTGTCTCCCTGGGGCCCGGGTCAGAGACATAACTGGAAGACTCCCAGATCTGATACACCCCAATGACTACTATCCGTTGCTCATAGTTCATGCAGACAGCAGTGAAATAACTCAAAGAAGCCTACGAACTATGAAAAGAGATTTCAGGGGTCTAGGACGATTAGTTCAAGGTGTGGGAGCACAAGTGGTATTTGCTTCCATACCTTCTGGGACGGTGAAGGACACGGAATGGACTAGGAAAACACAGGTGATGAATAATTGGCTGAGAGGCTGGTGTAGAGACAGACACTTTGGGTTTTTTGACCACGGGGCAGTTTACTCAGCTCCTGGCCTGTTATCCGCTGATGGAATGCACCTGTCCCAAAGGGGGAAACGAATTCTAGCCCAGGAGCTAGCTGGACTCATTGAGAGAGCTTTAAACTAGCTGTGATGGGGGTAGGGGATATAACAGGGCTCTCCAGTAAAGAGCCCAGGGGAGCTGTGCTGGAACAAAGGGTGAGGCAAATGTCTCAGCTGAAGTGCATCTACACCAACGCACGCAGCATGGGCAACAAACAAGAAGAGCTTGAAACCATTGTAAGGCAGGCTAACTATGACCTTGTTGCTATTACGGAAACATGGTGGGACCCCTCCCATGACTGGAGTACACCCCCTGTGATCCCAGCAGAGACAGTCAGAGACTTGCTCCTCCATCTGAACTGCCACAAGTCCATGGGGCCAGATGGGATCCACCCAAGGGTGCTGAGAGAGCTGGCAGAGGTGATTGCCAAGCCGCTTTCTGCCATCTATCAGCATTCCTGGTCATCTGGAGAGGTCCCACAAGATTGGAGGCTTGCCTATGTGACTCCCATCTACAAGAAAGGCCGTAAGGAAGATCCGGGGAACTACAGGCCTGTCAGCCTGACCTCAGTATCAGGGAAAGTTATGGAGCAGTTGATCTTGAGGGAGATCACACGGCACGTGCATGGCAATCAGGGGATCAGACCCAGCCAGCGCAGGTTCACAAAGGGCAGGTCGTGCTTGTCCAACCTCATCTCCTTCTACGACTGGGTGACCAGACTGGTAGATGAGGGAAAGGCTGTTGATGTAGTCTGCCTGGCCTTCAGCAAAGCCTTTGACACGGTCTCCCACAGTATTCTCCTGGGGAAACTGGCAGCCTGTGGTGTGGACAGGTTCACTCTTCTCTGGGTTGAGAATTGGCTAGAGGGCCGTGCCCAGCGGGTAGTGGTTAATGGAGTCAAGTCCAGCTGGCGTCCTGTCATGAGTGGTGTCCCCCAGGGGTCGGTGTTGGGGCCCATACTGTTTAATATCTTTATTGATGACCTGGATGAGGGGATTGAGTGTACCCTCAGTAAGTTTGCGGATGACACCAAGTTGGGAGGATGTGTCGATCTGCCTGAGGGTGGGGAGGCCCTTCAGCAGGATCTGGATAGGCTGGACAGTTGGGCTGAGGTCAGTGGGATGAGGTTCAATAAGGCCAAGTGCCGGGTCCTGCACTTTGGCCACAATAACCCCATGCAATGCTACAGGCTTGGGGCAGAATGGCTTGAGGAGTGTATAGAGGAAAAGGACCTGGGGGTGTTGGTTGATGCTCGGCTCAACATGAGCCGGCAGTGTGCCCAGGTGGCCAAGAAGGCCAATGGCATCCTGGCCTGCATTGGAAATAGTGTGGCCAGCAGGAGCAGGGAGGTGATCATCCCCCTGTACTCAGCTCTGGTGCGGCCGCACCTCGAGTACTGTGTTCAGTTTTGGGCCCCTCACTACAAGAAAGTCATGGAGGCACTGGAGCGTGTTCAGAGAAGGGCAACAAAACTGGTGAGGGGTCTGGAGCACAAGTCTTACGAGGAGCGGCTGAGGGAGCTGGGATTGTTTAGTCTGGAGAAAAGGAGTCTCAGAGGAGACCTCATTGCACTCTATCACTTCCTGAAGGGAGGCTGTGGTGAGGAAGGGGTCAGCCTCTTCTCCCAGGTAACTAATGACAGGACAAGAGGGAATGGCCACAAGTTGTACCGGGGAAGATTTAGATTAGATTTGAGGAAAAATTTTTTCTCTGAGAGAGTGGTCTGGCACTGGAATGGCCTGCCTAGGGAGGTGGTTGAGGCACCGTCCCTAGCGCTGTTCAAGAAGCATTTAGATGAGGTGCTAAGGGATTTGATTTAGTAGCTTGATGGGTAGGGATGGTGATGTGAGGATGGTTGGACTGGATGATCTTGTAGGTCCTTTCCAACCTTATGAATCTATGAATCCCCAAAAACCCTGATTTCATTGCTTCTAAATTCAGCTTGTTTTAATGGAGGTAATGGTGTCTTGAACTGGATTTATTGGAGCTCCTTTCTTTCTCAGATCTGTGCAACTGCACTTGCTTGTGTCACATCTCCAATAAGGCTAGCCATGTGTGACAAATACCCAATGTACATGCTTTAACTTAATGACATTTATTTCTACAGTTAAGCCTGCTTTGCTTAAAAGAACATTGCTGTAAGTTGGAATGTGGTTATGAGTAGCAACAGGGTCCTGCAAGCTTCAGGAGGTTGAGATAATCCTTCTGAAGATCTGAGATTTTCTACATACACTGGTATTCTGTTTCTGATTTAATATACAGAAATAAAAAACTTGACCGAATTCTTTAATCTGTCTCTCAAATTCAGTATTGATGAGTAAGCACCACAAACGAGCATGTCACGTATAAGTAGGACAGAGCAATGCATTAAGCGTGTAACAAAGGACAAAGTAAAATGACAAAATTAATAAGGGATAAGTCATTTGAAAAACATCTTTTCACTACATTTAAACCAGAAGATTCCTGCTCTGACTTTACTAAAACCTGAGTGTGTTTGAACAAAGCCCTGCTAAGCCTCTTCTTCCTTGGTTTCTACTGGAGGGAAGGTTGGATGTGTAGGCTGAGGATAGATGGACCTTTGTAGCCCTGGGGGAGACAGTGGAGCACGTTCAGTGGTCAGAGTTGATGTGGCTTTTGACACTTCTGAGGCAATTGCAGAGAAGACAAGAAAAATATCTTTTCAAATACATTCAATTTAGTTAATGTTGTGGAGGATTTGGTTAGTGAGTAAAGAGGTTAGGCACAGAGTCATAAGCTCCTGTGGAGTCTGTGATTGCAGAGCAGCTCAGAAGGAAACAAGTTTTCGTATGGATCCTTTCAGTGAGCCTCTGGAACTGTTAATTTTTTGGCAGTCTGTTGGAGAATGTAACCAGAATGCAGGAATACAAGACCTGGGGCTGTATGGATTATGAGAACTTTCTGCAAATGTGTTACATTGTTTCACCCAGTAATAATAAAAGAAAAATCTTTCCAGATTGTCAGACTTCACTGCTATTTCTGGTTCAAGAACTTGTAATTTCAGAGTACCAAGGTATTTTGAAATATTACAAACACTTTTTATACTGTGGCAAAAGATGAGTTCAAGTTGCTCATTGATTTCCAGAACATCTTCAGTTTTGTACAGAAGAAATTCATCATGGTTCAGTTGCTGACAAGGACCGTAAAACTGTACAGCATATACTTAGTTTCTATAGTTGGAAAAATCTTGCCATTACTGATTGTCCAAATACTACTTCTACATTACAGAAAGCTTAGGTGTAATTTTTGTCGATTGAGCTGTAAAAAGTAAGTTGCTAGAATGAGTTTTGGATGAAAAGGGATCTCATCTTGAGCATAAGATATATGCTAATGTTGTCTCTCAGGATATCTTCTGGTTTAAAAGAGCTCTACAGAATATGCAGGCATAGGGTCTTAGATGATGCCAGCTATTTCCTTTATTTCCAGAGCAGTCCAACTAGCAAAAGTCTAGGCTAATGAGGTGAGTTGCTCCAGTTTTTTATTCTCATAACTCCAAATGAAATTATGAGTATTTTACAGTGATTATCAAGAGAAATACATGAATTTCTTTCCCTATTTACATGTTTTGCATGTAAGAACCAATGGATTGCAGTCTTCAATGTAAAACTCAGTCGCACTGAATTTAAAGTAATTGCAAAGCCATTTAAAAGTGCAAGTCATTTTACTATTATTTGTTTATGCCTTGACTCAGAAATGTATTTAAGCCCTGTTATAACTAAAAGTTGCCTTCTTCCATTGAATACCTACAGACTTAAAGTTAAATGTGGTTAAAATATTATTCTGACATACAACCACTGAATTGTGTCTATGCACTTGAAAAGAACAAATGGCTTTGAAGATACAGAAATCACATTACATTGCTGTACATGCTAATTTTAAAGTTTATTTCTTATTTAGAATGAATTACACAATATCTGATATGGAAGAAGAATCCTCTTGTGGGAATATGCAGCATTTCTCTATTTTAAGTATGCATATTTATATTACCATTTATATATGTATGCACCATATCTTTCTTCTCATTAATGAAGTTTGACAATTTGTGACAAGACAGAAAAGGAATTCATTATATTTAGTAATAGAAAACCCATTTCTCATTTTTCTACCGCCAAGCAGCTGCAATGAAATTGCCTAAACCACTACATCACAATTCTCCACCTTTGTGGTTCTTAAGGTCACCCTCAAGGGTCTTCAATTTCCGTATGTTCACAGCTTGGCATCTGGTAATTTTCAGAATCAGAAAATATAAGGAAGCTATGTATTTTTATTCTAAGAAGGAATTTTTTTTATTATTTGAAATGGAATAAATCTGTCAGGTTGAAAATATTAAAAATCAGAAGCTTGATTGCAATAATCACAGCAATGTCACTGTCAATTTTGTTTAGAAAACTTTGGAATGAAAATTTTCTGCATGACAAAGAAACTTCCCCTCTCCCCAACAGAAGTCAGTGTGCAAGGGAAATTGAATTTTTATTTCAATAATTAATGGACTTTAAGAATAATGTGCAGAAATAAGACTTCAAGACACTCAGAATTACATTTCCTTAAAAAGTTGATGAGTATTCTTGTTGCTACCAACTTTAGTGGGCTATACTGGCTAAAATGAATTTAGGGCAAGTCTCTCTGTATAAAAATCTCTCTGTATAAAATGGTCAGAGGCTTTGTATACTGATTGTTAAAGAAGTGCAAAAATATACAATAAGGCGTAATTAAGAACTTAAGTCTGTTCAGATAGACTCCAAACTAATAAATTGCATAACTGTAAATTGGAAAGAAAGAGAGAGAGAAAGAAAGAAAGAAAGAAGCAAACAACCACTTGCTTTGCACTCTTCAATGGAATAAAATAAAGGTTTCCTTTTTATCTGAGTTTATTTCTATTGAAGATATATTTCCTAATTCTTGCAGTATATGACTTGGAATGAAGTACAACAAGTACTACAAATATTTCTTTTCCAGTTAACATTTTACTTTTATTGGAAGTAGAAGATATTCTGAATATAAATGCGCTAATTAAAAGCAGTACAAAATTGGAAAATAACATGTTGAAAAGCAAATTACATTGTATTTTTTCAGTTTACTACCCAAACCCTCCAAAGTTTTCACACTTTCTTATCCTCTCATTGAAAAGTAATTTGTTTTATAATTATGGTAAATGTGTGCAATACAAACTGATTCACGAATGTATTGAATTAAATGCCATTAACATTACCATATTGTTATCACAGTGTCAGTTTTGTGCTCTTTTGCTGTGTCCTCCCTTGTGCAATCTAACCAGCTTTGTCTCTACTGGTGTTCCCTCGAGTCTTCTCTTCACAGTTCTGGGTCACATAAAGGTGTGTAAGGCATGTGGATAATTGAGACAGAGGAAGCAATGAAAAAAGGTAGAATGAGGAATGGAGGTTTTTCTAGTTCTAGTTTGATGGAAAATAAAGGTTCTCATAGCTGCATCAAGAAATGGAGTTATTTGGGGAAAAAACACTGTGGTTTCAGTGCTGTGGTAATTACATAGGTTATTGCTAAGATGATTTGGAAAATACCTGCTTTCCAAATTCTACCAGTTTGTGATTCTTATGAACTGAATTACCAGAAATGTTAAGCTGGTACTGAAATAATGAGAACTCTCTGACCAAATGTGACTTTGTGACTATAGCTAATTATCAAAATAAACAGCAAGTACTTTCTTACCTTAATGTGGCTTTTATTACCTCTAATATTATATACATATTAGAAACTTAGATGTTTGAGTTCTGTACTGTGAAGTACTTGCTAATATAAGCTATTCTTTTAAAAAGTCCATTTGGATTTATGGAGCCTATTATAGATGGTGAGAATGCAGTACAGAGTCAGGGAAGTGATTATTTATTAAGGTGTTATAGATTTGAATTCTTGTGTATGTGCCCTGTGACTTTGAAATTTGATTATACTGATATTTTCCTGTAGCAGACACACGTAACTTAGACAGCAGATTAGTGCAAACACATTCATATTTATTAGCAGTTTTTGTCCAAGTCAGAGATGTGTAGGAAAAATCCATGTAATCATAAAGGTTCTGGTTTTGTGGTTACCTAATTACTTCACTAGGAGTTATAAGATTCCTGAGCAAATTTAGAAAGATCCTGAAAATGTGTCTGCCCTGCAAAATGGAGTATGGAAGCAACAGTCACCAGTGTAGAGAGCTGTTTACTAATGGTACCATGCAATGTAGAGCAGTTGTCCAGATGTTCTGGCATTACTGCTGTGGTGTGGCTTTTCCAGGAGCTCTTTATTTCTCAAGTATAGCATTTTTCTGATCCTTCCCCTCCCTCCCCACCCCATAATTTTTATCTGTAATGCTACTATAGTGGACTATAAAAGGTATCGTTCCATGCATATACATAAAAAAGCTGAGGTTTTCTTTGTCATACATCTAACTGAAGGGTGCAAATGTTGCATTCCTCCACAATGCATTTCCTTCCATGAAAACACTTCTGTATCAATCATAGAAGGAGATTTGAGACATTCTATTCATACTGCTATTATAGAATAAAAACAGCAAGAGACTCCAATATTTTCACCTCTGCAGCTAGTTTTAGACCAAGTGATACAATACAAGTGAATGTAAGTGGACGTGTGTCTTTGTAGACTTCCTAAAGTGAGCTCTTTTTTAACCAACGTCCTTATAACACATTTTTTTCCTTCTTTTCAGTGTTTGACTGACTCCTTTATTTTTTTCAAAGTTTGTCATGTTTTATATAACTTCATTTTGTTTTGAAAAAATCTAAGAGTAATATTTCGATATTGCTCTGGAAATTGTGATGTTAGTGGCTTTATCTGACTTTGTCACAGCTGTTTATTTTCCGTTAGTGTTATTCTCTGGCATTTTTTTTCCCCTATGTTAATATGCAGTTCAGAACAAGTGCTAACAACGAGTGCTGTGTTCTATGCATTGTTACTGTACCTGTCTGATCTTTTCATAATTATAAATGTCCAGTGTTTCACTGACAAAACCTTAGATCAGATGAGTCACAATGCAGATTAACTTCTTCAAATTTAATGTTTGATTAATTCTTGCTGTCGGGAGAATATTAAACAATGAGACACATGAAACAAAATGTAAAGGGATCTATCATTACTTTAAAATTGCTTCTACATTGAGCATCTGTGTAGTTCAGTGGTAAGCTTTTGCCTATAAGAATATTATGACTTTAGTGGTCATTATGTATGAACTATCAAGGTGATCACTGGTGCCATTATAACTCAGATTTGGAGGTGACACAGCTGTGAAGGTGGGACAATAATCAACAATTTAATTTCAGTAAGATTGAATTTAAAATTACATAGTTAAATTGCTGTTGTTTTGGTTGTTGTCCTTTCAAAATCCCTAAACCCCCTTGTTTTCTAGCAAAGTCAGCTGCATTTCTGCTCACCTTTGATACTCTTAAAAAAACTCCACAGCTTGCTAGCTGGCTTGCTCAACTGCTCGGGAAAACAGCTGAGAATGTAAATACATATCACATCACTAGATGTCCTCCTCCCACAAAATTTCTTTTCCGCTTCATTTCACAAACTGATAATATTGTCTTTAAAAATGGACCTAGAATCCTGTAGAATACTAAAAGATCGCCAGTGCAAACTCACGTAGTCACAAATGATCTGCTCCTGATAAACAGCCTCAAGGTAGGTCAGAGCTCTGTTTTATTATGCACATATTTGGTCTCTAAGTACTGCAGAGGAATATACTGTCATAGCGAGTGTTGTCGAAGCAAGGCTTTCTGGAGCTATCCCCTTCCTGTCATAAAAACCCAGTATGTGCAGATATTTGAGATGTTTTCCTGTTTATACTGCAGATGCTTGAAGTGATTTTGCTATTTCAGAGCACTGTTTATATAGTGCTCTCTGTGTGCACATGCAAAAATACTTAAGATAATTCCTTATTCATGGATTACACACCTATTTTTTTTTTCTTTCTTGCTAAGGAGATACTGGCTGCTAACAGGTACAGCTAATGTGACGTGTGAGCAGAATCAAAGGCTCTAAAATAAATAGGATAGGTGATAAGAGAATTAAGTGACTGAGCTGAAGTAACATTTTCAGAGCGTTTACTAGTCTTCAAGAAAGAATCTGGGAGAGCAAATGACGTCTATGCAAAGCCCAGTCTGAAACACTGGGACTTGAATTAAAAGCCAAGATTACATCCTATTTGCCTTTGTTTTCTAAAGAATCACTGGCCTATTACTGGCCTGCAGGGATGGCTGCCTGTGAAAAGTCTTTTGTGGGTCGATTCAGATTAACAGCAGCTAAGTAGAGGGAATCTTGGTAGCTTCTGCCTTAAGTAAGTAGAGCCCTCTGATGACTCCAGGAAAGCATGAAAAAATATGCAACTTTGGAAACTACACGCGTTTTTTTTTTTTGTGGGTTTTTTTTTTTTTTTCAGTTTAGGCATGTTAAACTTGTTTTTTTTCTTATCATTAGCATTATTTTTTATTGAAATGAAGAGCCATATAGTTATCTTTTAAGGTTTCAATGAGCTGTTGGTTTTTCATGAGGTTCCAATAAAAATTGAAAAATTTCATGACAGGAATCTGCTAGGATGTGATTTTCATATCATCCTGTATAGTTTCATTAATTTTCATATGGCACATCTTAGTTCATAATTGTATGCAACTAGTACTTAGACTATACTGAAGTTTCTTTTAGGTTGAGATGTATTCTAAACAGATTGAATGGCTTTGATCATATAAATGAATGAAAAATACATATAAAAACATCAATTGTGATTCAAGGATTTCAGGAAATATTAATAAGCAGTTTTAAAGAATTTCGTTACCTGAAGGTTGATTTTATTCAAAGATCACAGCACTGACCTAAGAATAAAGAGAAACAGAGCCACATGAACATCCTAGGAAATATCCCTGGAAGGAATGGGAAAGAACAGGAAGAATTAAATTTTAACTTAGGGATGAGAAATGAAATAAATTTGGAGAATCATGGAGATATTAACAAAAGCAATTATAATTTTGGTGATGAGACACACAGTTTTTGGGGCATAGACTATGTAGTAAGAGATGGTCTATTAAGTCAGATCTCAAGTAAACTCTACGAAAATGAGTTTTCTTACCCCAAATCTGATACTAGTTCCTGAATTACTACTTACCAATATTGTGGGAAGTGCATGGAATGAAAGGTAGCATACTTGAAAATCTCCCCAGTCGATCCAATGAATCTCTTGTGTATGTAATCTCTGTTCCACAGCTTACAAGCCATGAGAAGGTCTTTCATATCGACTGTTAAAAATCCAGTAATAAATCTGTGTAGATGATTTACAGATTCACAGATTTTGTTTTTGAATCACAATTTTTAGTTTCAGCATAATCTTATGTTTTGATCTTTTTAATATCTTGCATCTTATCAAGTTCTGCAATTACAGATTTAGGGCTTCCCACACTGATTTTGTGTCAGCACTGAACACCAGTTTTGGCTTTGCAGCACTAATCATTACCTTATTTTAATTAGAGCGAGGAATAAAGTCTACAGAAATAAAAAAGCCCAGCAGTGCTGGAATTGAGCACTGAGCACAATGAGACATGCGTGTAACTTTTTACAGGATTGTGTTATCAGATTGTCAGCTTCCCTACCAGGTTTGAGTACTTTAGCATCTCCTGTCTCAGTTGTAGTCTTCATCCACTCCTGTCTTTTCAACCTTCATGTGTAATTAATCACACAGCAGCCCTATCTTGTTGTGGTCCCTAATGTCCTTGCTTCTTTCCATACCTGCAAGATTCTTAGATGTTTCTGTAATGCTCTTAATGCTCCCTAACAGGTAAAAACAATAACTCGATTTTCATTTGTCTGTGCTTGATGTTTTAGAACAATGTTTTTTATCAGAATGAAATTGTTTCTAGTGCCAAATTGTTCTCACTGTGTTTCAGGTATTTAAAAGTGAATAAAAAATCGAATGGAGAAAACAAACAAAGCAAAACAACAACAACAACAACAAAAACACAACCCTCAAACAACGTAATCAGAACATTGCTATTTTCAGTGATATTTTTTTTCCAATAATACTTGGGCTCAAACTGTTTTTTTTTTTTTTTGCTGTTTTTGGCTTATTTTTTAATTTTTTTTAATGGAGGAATATTTAAAATAATTGAAGCAACATGAGTATTCAACTGTCTGCTCATAGAATTATTTTGGAATTGAAATATTTTCTTGCCTTCATTCAGCTTCATCATTTTAGGATGAATGGCGTGTATCCCAAAAGGCAATGGAAAAAAATACTGACAGTGAGTCATGTTGTCTTCTCAGTGACAACTCACTCCTTTTCTATAGGTCTGAGAGAAGTTGGAGGCATCTGCTGGAAACTCCTGAGATAGAATATAGTGGCTCTGGATCTGACCATGGTTATGTGGATATGTCAAGGCTGCTGCTAATAGGACTGCTGGAGATCTGCGTTTTCCTCTTTTTGAACCTGCAGCACCATGGATGCAGGAAGAGAGGAACATTTTGATCTGAAAGATCCCATTCCATCAGCCACTAGGGTCTTTGGTTCTCAAAGCAGGCTGCTCTATGTGTAGATGAAGTTATATTAATACCTGTTTTTGTGGTCAGATTCTCCTGCTTGTTTGAAATGAAGCTATTTGTGTAAATTGTTTGAGTCATGATGGTGGAAGTTTACTATCTGTCCTTCTGTGTTGGTGAAGCCCTACGAATTGCTTTAGTTAGTTTTCAGTTATGTTTTGCTTGTCATTGCAGTCACCTGGTGTAAATTCACCAGTTAATTTTCTGGGCTTCTACTTTTTCCTGTTTAACAGTCATGAAGCAGTTTTACAGAATGTCATATCTGCTGCTCTGAACAGACAATTTACTGAAAATAAGCAACATGACACTGAAAATGACATCACAAGAATTCCTTATGTTGTTGTATGATTTATTTAGCTATTTTTATAATGTTGAGATAAGACAGCATATTTACGAAGTCAGATTTTCTTGACAAAGAAGCAGAATATTCTAGCCTTAAGACATTTACTTAAAAGACTATATGGAATATAATATTTTTAATTGCAAATATCATTTTTATTTTCTGATAATGTCATAGAATAATGGAATGGTTTGCATTGGAAGGGATGTTTAAGATCATCTAGTTCCAACCCCCCTGCTATGGTCAGGGACTCCTCCCACTAGAGCAGGCCTGGCTTTGCATGCTTTCAGAGAGGGGGCATTCACAACCACTATAGGCAATTTGTTCCAGTATCTCACCACCCTCACAGTAAAGAATTTATTTTAAATGCATAGTCTAAATCTACCATCTTCTAGTTTAAAATCAATCCCCCTTGTTTTGTTACTAAACACCATTATAAAAAGTCCTTCTCCAGCTTTCCTGTAGGCCCCCTTCACATACTGGAAGACTACTCTAAGGTCCCCCAACACCTTCTCTTCTCCAGGCTGAAGAACCACAACTCTCTCAACCTGTACCCATAGTGGGGGTGCTGCAGCCCTCTGACCCACTCCACCAGCTCCCTGTCCTTCTTGTGTTGGGATCCACCGAACTGGACTCAGTATTCCAGACGGGATCTCAAGAGATAAGAGTAGAGGGGCAGAATCACCTCCCTCAAGCTACTGGTCACATTTCTCTTGGTGCAACCTGGGATACTGTTGGCCTTTGGGGCTGCAAGTGCACATTGTCGGCTTGTGTTTCATCAGATGGCACCTCCTAAGTCATTTTCTTCAGAGCTTCTCTCAAGCTATCTTCTGCCCAGCAAGCATTTGTGCTTGGGATTGTCCCTATGCAGGTGCAGAACCTTGTTTAACTTGTTCTTGTATAACTTCATGAGGCTGGCATGGGCCCACCACTCAAGCCTCTCCAAATGCCTCTGGATGGCATCTCTTCCTTCTACAGTGTCAACAGCACCACTTGGCTTGGTGTCATCTGTAAACTTGCTGTGGGTGAACTTGATCCCACTGTCCATGTCACCTACAAAGATAGCACTGGTCCCAGCACCGATCCCTGAGGAGTGTTGCTCACCACTGGTTTCTACTTGGAAATTGAGCCATTGACAGCAACTCTCTGTGTGACCATCCAGCCAATTCCTTATCCAATGAGTGGTCCATCCATCAAATCAATTTTACTGCAATGTTGTGATCAGGATGTCGTGCAAGACACTATCAAACACTTTACACAAGTCTGGGTAGATGATGTTACTCTTTCTTCATCCACTGGTGCAGTAAAATGCCACCAAGTCTGTCAAGCATGATTTTCCATTGGTGAAACTGCATTGGTAATCACCAACCACCTCATGTTTATGTTCCATGTAACATAGTAGGGCCTTCGGGAGGCTCTGCTCCATGATCTTGCCAGGCACAGAGGCAGGACTCTAGTTTCTTGGATATTCTTCCCTTCTTGAAAATAGAGTTTATGTTTCCCTTTTTCAGTCAGTGGGTACTTCACCAGACTGCCATGGCCTTTCAAATATGATGGCTAGTACCTTGGCAACTTCATCCACCAGTTTCCTCAGAACCTGTGGATGGATCTAATGAGGTTCCATGTACTTGTGCACCTTCTGGTTCTTTAAATAGTCACAAGCCTGGCCTTCACTTACAGTTGGCAGATCTTTCTTTATTCAATTCATTAATTTTCTGAGAACTAATTCAGTTGCCTTCTTGTTTCCTAATTGGGCTGATGGAGCAACTTGGAGTTTGGCCGAAATGTTTTTGGCATAAATCTGTTTATTTATCAGGAGAAGAAAAGACATGAGAAAATAGACTACTAATTTTTTTTTTCCAGACACAAATACTTTTAGATGAAATTGAAAAGAAGTCTAAATATTTTGTTTGACTTCTAAAGTTTACTTAAAAATATATGTTGTATATTTTTGTTGCTAGATGAAGGGGTTATATCAAAACCAACCCCATCTTTTCGTATTGAATTGAATATTACACAGTCTGATCGTATTTATTGCTCCAAAATGAAAAGCTGATTCCTCTTTCTTTGCTCTTGTTTTGGTTTGATCTGCTGAACAGGTGATATTGATTAATGCTAGGTACTGTACTATACAGGGACCTTGCAGGTGTCTTGGCATTGTGTTTCATATTTCCTAGAGTTTGATGGTCTAAGCTTCATGCTTTTATTCAGAGAATCCCTCCTGAAAGAAAAGAGAGATTTCTCCAATCGCAGAATGCATAGCTCACCAAAAATAACTTAAAACTTCCCCAAGAATGTCAGTGGCTGACACAGTGAGGAAGAATACGTATTGGAGTGGAGGTGCTGTTGCAAGGCCACCAAATGAAGACCTCTGGACACCGTTAGGATCCTGTCTAGTTGTAGTGGGATTGCCTGGTCACAGCCTGAACCAGTGAATGAGCATCTGAGTGAGCGGAGCGGAGGAGCCCAGGTCCACCCGACCTCTCGCTCTCTCCCTCTCGGTGGTGCTTCCGGCGGTGCTTCTGGGAGCACAGATGCGCTCAGAGCCTGTGCGGGTTGCCGCCCCTCCCTGGCTCTCTTCCTTCCGGCGCGCAGTGTCACTGCCTTTGCTTGCTTTACACTACTTTGGAAATTTTCATATATGTATGTGTCGATGTGTACAAGGGTATTTCATTTGGTGGTACATCTATCTTTTTATTTGTTTGTTTTATTCTATTTATTCTATGTCCCTTTTCTTTCTGGAGTGTGTGAATGAGTTCTTTACTGTATCTTTCCTAAAATAATGTAATGCTTTTTTTCAACATAATCTTGACATATCTCATTACTTGTTTTGGTGACCCATCCCATATTTCATTGCCTAATCTGTAACATCACCTGCCTAACATTCTGATCTAGAAGTTCCCAGTTTATGGTTAAGAATTTATTGCAGACTTGTTGGACCTGGACTACTACAGCTGGGGAGCTTAGCATCCAGGAGAGCAAGAGGTGCCTGCTCATACACATGCACCATTCAACTGCAGGATCTGTTGCACCTGTTACAGCTTCCCATTATGATAGTTCCTGATAGATGGAGAGTTTTTGTTAGAGGTGGCAGTGAAGGCTGAGGGAATATTTCATTGCTGTTCCTAAATACATGAAAAGTAGGGGGCAATTCAGTGAGGATGGACTCTTTTCTGTAGCATTCAGCAAAAGAACAAAGGACAATGAGGAGAAGCTGCAACAGAGGAAGTTCCACACAGACATGAGGAAGGACTTCTTTACTGTTAACTATTCAAGACCACCTTGGACATCTACCTGTGTGAACTGTTGTAGGGAATCTTCTTTAGAATGAGGGTTGGACTTGGTGATCTCCAACAATCCTTTCCAACTCCTATGATTCTGTAATTCTGTACAAAAAAAACAACCAAACAAAAACTTATTCCTTCAACCTATCCCTCCTTCTATTTAGGTATATAAATAAGTTACATCATAGGACAGTCTTTTTCCCTTACCCAGTATAGGATCAATTACAGCCACTACCCCTAGAACTAAGACTGGCAAACTTATGCAACAACTTCAGAAAAAGTTAACTTTTTTCAATATAAACACTTGCTTCTGCCTGTTATTCATGAAACATAAGAAGGGGAAGAAAATGCATGCATCTCCTTAGGCTTCTGTGTTATCATTATTCCTTCCTAGATTTGATGGTTGCCTGCACTGTTTGACTAAGGCTTATTGTCTCACTTGCCCAAATATCTTGGAGAAGCTGAAGTCCAAAAATCATTACTTTACAAAGCAATCTGAGGTCACTTTAACATAGATTATTACAAGTATTTGCAGTAAGTCCCTTTTCTATAATAAGTGTAGAAACGAATGAATGGATGGATGGCTAATCTAATTTAAATTATATTTTGTATTGCAGTATGCAGAATTTATATGCTTAGTTTGAAGGTATTTTTATCACTTCATTTTTCTCCATGCCTTTTTTGTCCTTTTTATAATATACTTCATTTCTCAACATTTATTTGAAAAATATGGGCAAATGTTTACTGAGGTAAGTATATCTCACTTCGTGAATAAATTTACATATGAAGATATTTCTCAATTTAGTAATAAAGTGGTTATAAACAATGGAGTCAACTAACTAATGGGGAAAGTTTCTAGGAGTTGTAACAAATTCCTAATTGGCCGAAGATTTTAACATAGTTTGAAGTCTTTCTAAAGGATGATCTCCTTTAGTAACAAGTAATTTTGCTAGTGAAGGAATTGCTGGGTTAAATTTTATTTCTTTGTTATCTAGGGAGTCCAAGGGAATGAGCACAATTCCAGTCTTCAGAACGATAATGAGACTTTGCTTCTTAAGAAAATCAATTGCACTTCTGCAACCCTTTTCATAATGAAATAAAAGTTTTTTCTTCCATGGATAGAACAGATGGCAGCAGAGAAGAATAATGACAATTATAGCCTCCTATCTCCCCTCCCTTTTTCTTTTAAATGGTGTCTGCCACTTGTATCTAGTACAGGTACAATCAAATAGAAAGGGGGATTGCTGGAGAAAAATCAAAATATATTGAAAACGTTCTTCCAATCCATGACAGAAACCAATTACTCTAATGCTCTCTTTCCCCTGAAATCATGAAGAACTTGCTCTTGCGAGGAGCAGTTCTCATAGTTTTTCTTTAAGTGGTAGCAGAGATCTGAAAAAGCAACAATAAGTTTTGATACTATAGAAAAACTTGTTCTTTTGTCTTGGAATGCAGAGATCAGTCCTGAGTCACACTAGAATCTCATGACTACACTCTAAAATATTAGGTGCTGAAACTGCTGAAGAGACAAAACTTCAGTAATATTGCTGCTAAATGGTAACATATTTTAGGACACACTTCAGTGGCAAAAAGACTCTTTGTACACATATACTAAAATAAATTTTTGTGGTGTTTTTGGTAGTGAAGAATAACAAATAGCACTATGAAAACTCCTTGTTATTTGCCGAGGTGTTCTTCTTTGCTAGCTGCCTGAGCTGGTTGTCCAGGAGGTGGCTGGAGAAGGGCAGAGCATGGTGTGAGTTCTGGTATTTGAGAGCTCTGCTGAAAAGGAGCAACACCTCACTCCATGGTCTAGTTCAGCTTGACTTTAAGAAACAAAGAGTACACGTTATTCCACCATCCCACAAAAACTGATTCACAAAAACTAGGCCTTAGTAGAGCGGTATATGCTAGTCCTTGGAGCAGCTGGTGTATTACACTTGCAACCCACTCACCAGCTCTTCTGGTACAGCTGGAGCTGCAAAGGTGTTAAATCTTCTGTAGGAGGTTTCATGCTGTGCCCACTAATGAGGGAGTTGTCGGTGCCTTTCATAACATTAGCTGTAGTTCAGTTTTGCCATAATTGAAAGGCTGTAGTGCCTTTCAGATGATGGATAGTTTAAGTCTGTATAATGTATATTTTACTGTAGGAATAAAATTAGTAGCCCTTGAGGCAAGCAGGGTGTTAGCCCTCATAACAGCATTAGCCTGCAGGTGAGCTCAAAAATGCCAACAATTCTGGACACAAAGCTTCTTTATTTTTTATGGATTTTTTCTTTGTGGGGGGAGGAGGGGGTGGGTGGGAGCTGATAAATTACAGATATATTAACATATCAGCAGTTGATGTGCCTGAAAGCCAAGAGGATTAAATGCATTTGACAGACAGCTGGTCAAAACAGGGGTTCTGTGTCTGTGTTTAGAAATGGTATGGCCTCACCTTGAATATCCTGTGTGTTTCTGGGCTTCACAAAATAAAAAGAGTGTTAAGGTCCTTGGAAGCATCCAGAGGAGGCACCAGAAGTGGTAATAGGGCTGGCAGACATTTCCTGTGAGGAAAGGCTGAGAACATTTATGATGTGCAGTCTGGAGAAGAGGAGGCTGAGAGGCAGCCTCACTGCCCTTTCCTAATCCCTGAGGTGGGGGAGTAGAGGGAGGTGCTGGATACTGTTCCTGGTCACCAATGGCGGGATGGGATTGGCATAGAGCTGCCAGGGAATAGTCAGGTTTACAGAATCATCGAATGGCCTGGGTTGAAAAGGACCTCAAAGGTCATCTAATTTCAACATCCATGCCATTGGCAGGGTCGCCAACCAGTAGAGTAGGCTGTCCAGAGCCACATCCAGACTTGCCTCAGATGCCTCCAGGGATGGGGCATCCACAACCTCTCTGGGCAACCTGTTACAGTGTATCACCACCCTCTGAGTGAATAACATCCTTCTAACATATAACCTAAATTCCCCTGTCTTAGCTTAAAACCGTTCCTCCTTGTCCTATCGCTATCCACCAGTGTAAACAATCGTTCCCTCTTCTATTTATACTCTCCCTTCAAGTATTGGATGGCCACAATGAGGTCTCCCCGGAACCTTCTCTTCTCCAAGCTAAACAAGCCCAGTTCCCCCAACCTTTCTTCATAGGATAGATGCTTCAGCCTTCTGATCATCTCAGTTGCCCTCTTCTGGACCCATTCCAAGTGTTCTGATTGAGCACTGGGAAACATTTCTGTGCCATGAGAATGGTCAGCTGCTGGGTGAGGATTCCTGGAGAGGTAAAGTCCCATGCCTGTCAGTGTTCAAGAGACATTTGAACAATGCCCTCACTAATGCACTTTAATCAGCTCTGAAGTGATCAAGCAGTTGGACTTGGTCTTTGAAGTTGTAATCCAACAGAAGTATTCTAATTCTAGTAAAATCTTGTCACTGTTGTTTGTAAGTACTTCTGGGTTAAATCAATGACAGTGTAGCTCAGGTTGGTTTTGAATTTCTATTCTAAAAATTCAGACACTTGTGCTTTACACTCTACTTGATGGACTGACACAGTCCTGTGATGTTACTGCTCATCATGGTTGAAGTTGGTGCACATACAGTTTGGCGGCTCGGAAAAGTTAATATTAAGGGTTTACAATTAGCCAAAAGCTGACTGGGTTTTGAGGTTTTCAGCTTGACATGTGTGAGAGCTAAGCGGCATTCAGTTATTCATATCTCTTTGAGGAATAGAGGACATATGATCCTTTAATTAAATCAAAAGCATATGTTTCTCACAAAGTTGTTTTATCTGTTCATATGGATCATGCTTATTCATTCTCTACATTTGTAGTTTTTCAGTGGGTGGTGCTTTTTAAAGAGCGTTGGGTAACAAATATAGCAATAACTAATTCTGCTATATATTACAGTCCCAAATGGTACTCTTTATTTACTGGCCAGAATGTAACCATTTCTTCTTTGGTTTTCAAGTGTTTGTTGGACTTCAGACCTGTATAAAATGAAATATAATATTAAAATATATACATATATATACATATACATACACACACATATATACACACACACACATATATATATATATAATAAAGTATTCTTCTAGCAGTTTTATGAGAATAAATCCTCTCATTTGGCTAAGAGAAATGAAAGAAAGTGGTCTATTTTTTTGAGACATTTGAGGTATCTATGATTGCTATGTTGGTTGTTAAATGTCACAGTTCATTCACTGCACATACAAATAAATATCTTTAAACTTTTTTTGTAGTAGTAGTTAGAAACAACCTTTAAAGAAAAACAATTTCAACTCAGAAAAAAGTTTCTTATCTCAATGTTTCTGCTTAGGCAATAATGATAAAAATTAGATCTACTAGGAAAACGCTTTTTAACCTTTATTCTTAGCATAAATCAAGAGGCTCATTTTTCACAGTCCCTTTCTATAGAATTCAATTAAAGGTCAGATTTGTAATGGGGGATCCTAATTATTAATGTATTGCCTATTTTGAATTATTAATGTTGACATATTTGCATAATGGGTAAAGAAAATGCCTAAGAACAACTTCTTAAGTATATGAAAATCCTTCAAAAATATTTAATCAAAGTCTTTTTCTGTGTCCTGGAGGTAATTTGACTTTTTATCACTATGTCAATACTTAGAAAATCAATTCAAAATATTTTACAGTTAAAAATTAGTCCAGTTATATATCACTAAGGGGAATTAATCTTGTTTTGAGAGAGTATACCAGTCATAAAGTTGGTAGCTTCAGGTCGGGCACATCTTCTGTGAAAGGAATATGGCATCACATACAGGATTGATTATTTTGATTTTAATTACATAGAGTGGTACTGGTTTAAAAATAGTAGGATTTTTAGAGAAATAAAATCAGCATTTATCTATTATTTTACCATATGTTGTATTTAAATTTAACTGTATTTACTGTATTATAATAGCCTAAATATATGTTATAAGTCTCAAAATTGCTACATTTGCCACATCCAAAAAAAAAAACCAAAAAAAAAAACCAGACAAAAACCCACCAAAAACAGAAAGCAAACAGAAAATAAATAACCTAATTTCTGTGAAGTGAGTGCAGAATTACCAACATTTTAAACTCATTTAACAAGAAATTCAGCATGTAGTGACTTACAAGTTAAAAAGACAGTAAATCAAAATGATACTGGTGAAGTGAATGACCAAAATGTCATTTGCATTCCATGTGAAATTGTAAGTTGAAAGCATGACGTTCTGCTGGATGTTTTGTTGAAAAACTGCAAGTTTCTGATTTCTGAGTTTCATTTCAAAAATGAGACTTCTGACTTTGTGTCTCCACTGTTCTCATGCAGTAGTAGTGTAATGAGTGAGAACAGGCAAATAGTCTTCACCAGCTCTTCCAGGGAAACTGGTGTTTTATTATGCCATTTTTTTTCATAAGTGAATTCAGAGTATTAAAATAGTGATGGACTTCATTTGACTAAGGCCAGGGATGAGAACCAAATAGCTATGTAGTTGTAAGACTATTTTAATTGAAATTTATTTTCTGTTCATAGTTCTTTGATGTGAAAATTGTTTACTATGTTCTTGCACCTGAAGCTTATCACAAGTATCAAGTTCCACCAGCATTTCAAAAATGGATGCTTGTGTGTTTAAAATAATCACATGTAATATAGACTGTTCTTACACTGAAAATTCCACAAGGGGTTGTGTAGAGTGAAAAGTGCATTTTGGATGTAACTGGCTACATACTTTTCTTCACTGGCTTATGAGAAGAAAAGCTGCTGTACACTAGTCAATCTCTCTTTGATTTTTGCTTTATGACTCAACTTACTGCAGCAGATTATAGAGTTGTATGTATGTGGGCTGGACGAAATGTAATGCCTCCTATTTTATCGTGTTGGACTACAACACGATGTGTATGTTGGTGTTATGGCAGTAAAAGATGAATTTTTCCACCAATATTCCATCACATTTTGTTGTCATTTGGCAGATGGCAGCAGAGGGACAGACTGACAAAATGACGGCTGATATGGAAGTGCATACGAAGTAAAGATGCGTCATTGAATTCTTCCAGGTGAAAAAGATTGCAGCCATTGACCTTGCTGAACATTTGTGGAGACCAAACAGTGAATGTGAGCCCAGTGAGGTGGTGGATAGTGTGTTTCAGCAGCGGCAACAGTGACAGTGGGTCACTTTTGCTCGTGCAGATTTTTACGAGTGCCGCATGCAGGCTCTTGTTCATGGCTGGCAAAAATGCATAGCTAATGGCATTGATTATGTTGAAAAATAGTGTTTTTTGCTGAGAATGTGCTCTATCAAATAGCAGTCTTTGTATCATTTGTAATTTCCATGGAAACAAATTGTAGGCATTACTTTCAGAGTGACCTACAGATCTGTGATGATATGGTGAAATTTGCCTCTCTATTTTGCATAGAGTTTTTTGAAATGGAGCGATGTTGATGAAAAAAAATATGAATTTATAATTGAACTTGTTCTAGGTAGAGGCTTTTCCATATTTACACAACTGAGATATTAGTAGATGTTAGAGGTATGGATAAAAACTTTTGAATACAGTAGTTTGAATACAGAATCAAAGACTTTTTGCAAGATCAAAGTACTCCTAGGGCAGATCTTTTTTTTTTTCTGAACTCAAACTAACAGAAATGCAAAATCTCAGATTTTTTTACCCATATCTTTTATCCTTCCATTCTAACCATTAGCTGGTGAGTAACACTCTGGCTTGAAGCCACTGGGAAGATCCTGTTTTGCGGTTACTGCTACCACAAACCACATTATCACTAAATGCCAAAGTCTATCTGTAGGTCAAGGTCAGGCCGGGGAAATGACTGGGACAGAAGGTAACTGTCATGGAGCAGTCGAGTACTCATTTGTATTACATTGTCAAAGACATCAAGTTGAACAAAGGAGCTAAAAAACCCTCTATAAACTGTAATGGTCATGTATAATGAAGGAGTCTCACTTCTAATCAAGTAGACTTTGTGTTAATGCTTGATAATTGGTAAAATTGCAGTCCTCTCTTCTGTCCATTCATTGGCAGATATCTTACAGAGCAAAATCATTCTGATCAAATAGCACCTCTTGTGTTTGACTTTGAGTAAGTAGAAGACATTTCACAGTTTTATAGGTGGCATAAAGCCATTCACCATTCACTTCTGATGGGAACAAAACAGGATGTAATTGTCCCTTTGGCATGGTATTCAGCTATAAAGAAGGACCACTGTAGATAACAAAGGGATCAAGGAACTGGATGGCACTGAGTTTGTATATGTCTTGCCGGTGTACTTCTTCCAGATATTAATGATGCTACCCACTGTCTCCTTCCTGAACAGAATATTTCTATCCTTTACCAATTGTTTGTTTCTTATGTTGTTATTTGGGCATATTTTAATGATATCTTAAGTAATGTGAATTCTTTACAAATGGTTCAGTCACAGGCTAAGGCAGGATCAGCATAGTGCAGTTAACAAAAGCTTTGGTCGATGCAAATTCCAGTGACTGAAATGGTTCTGTGCCAGTTTTTGCTGCGTGAAGTTATGGATATTTATGGGAAAAAAAGCAATGTGATATTTTTCAACTACATTTGTCTGTTGAAAATAGAGACTTCTTCAGTTTCACTTAGGAATCATGGAAATCACTTTAGGATTATTCAACAGAGATGCTGTTTACAGCACTCAGGCAAATCTTGTTTCATGTGGTTTATTTGGTTAGCTTCAGAAAGATTATTCCATAGATCTTAGTACTAAGTAACGTTTTTTACTGATACTTAGCAATTTCTTACACTCAGCAGGTGATGCAAAGTAATGTGATCTTCATGGTTTTAATTACATCTGGTGTTCCAAATGAAGTTGTCTTACCCTCTCTGTTTTGTTTTTTTTTTTGTCCTTCCCATAGTGCCTCCTTATATGACATATAAATCTCTATCAGCTTGGTAGTTTCCCTAAATTTGTCTGAAATCCTGATGACTTCTTTGATTCCTCTGGTTACTGAAGTTCCCAAACCAATAAAAGAAAACAAAAACAAAAAAAAGGATACTGATATTTGAAGTAGGCTTCTGGGAAAGAAGCTACTTCAACTCTCCTAAAATTTTGAATATAACATGGAGAAATTTCTATAACAGAAGATACAGTTGCAGAACAAATACAGAAAAACACATGGAAGGAGTAAGAGAAAATAATAGAATTTAGTATGAGAAGATATTCTTCAATATGTTGAATAAAGCAAACAAAAGATCCCCGAGAGCTAGGTAGATGGCTTCCTGTCATAGAGCCCATGGTGCTGGCTCAGTGTTGCTTTTGCCTGGGGTCTGAGGAATGGAAAGAAAATTTAGTGATTAGCTGTAAACACAAAAGCTCATTACCTTGGCTCATATTACTAGAACACCGAGACTTGGTACTAAGTTTCACAAAGTAATAATTAACCCAATTTGAGAAAGAAAGCTTGAAAGATAGGGAAGATTTAAAAAAAAATGTGTGCACACGAATGTATATTTATTATAGGATAGACATGAAAAAATCATAACTAAAAGTTGGGGCTAGATGGTAAGAATAGCTTATCTGTGCTAGAATAAAAACAAGAAAATGTAAGAAATATTTGAGCTGTTTCTGAATGAGTGCATAAATGGAGCTAAAATTGCAGCGATCTCAAATCTCCAGTGAGCTGAGACCTCCACTTTTTTGTGATTGTTTACAACTACTTCTGTTGTTGTCTACCCACCCCTGAAGAAAGTAAATGTAGAAAAAAGTAAAACTTGATATCTCTGGAAAAGAAAATGATAATGATATTACCTCCTGGTGGAACTTTACACCTTATTATACTGGCATGGTAAACATATTCCATTGCAAGAAATGTTCCACTGAAGAGTACTCACTTTAGAGAAATGATAGCGATCTCAAAAAACATGTTCAGTGACAAATGTACTACAGATGTACTTTAAAATCCTGCTGCACTGAGCTGCTGTAGTTTGATTTACACCTGCTGCTCATCACTAGTGAATGCACTTGTGTTAATGAACGCCCCAATTTTCCTCACTAATAAGGACTGTTGCTATTCCATAGCTACCATTGAAAATAAAGGTCACATTTATTAAACTTTTGTTTTATTTCTATTTTTGTTTTTGTTAATTCTGACCTTATTTGATTAGAAAAAACACTGGCAGGCAAAGACAAACAGAAATGCTTCCAGGTAGCATCTTTCTGTAACATTGTCTTGCCTATAAATGCCTGTGGAACCACAAGAAACTTAAGCTGGTAGAGTAGTACTCATAGAGCAGCTATCAGTAAATGACTTGTTGAAAATTTAATTCTCTGAATGCATCATGTGGTTTAGGAGGACAACGTAGTCTAGAGCAGTCTCCCCTCCTTATGTTATTTCTTCCGGAAGGCAACACTTGCAACTGTTCTGAATGCTGCTGAGTCTGAATTTCTGGAGGTGGGGAGCTGATGGCATCATGAGAACTGGAGACCTTGACAGCAGAGAGAAGTACTAAAATTGTGGAAATATTGGCAGGTACTTTGAGTTAGCGAGAGTAAAAAGAAACCGACTTGTATCTAAAAGCACAAACAGTTTTCCTTCAAGGGTAAAAAAATACATGTTGATTATATCAGAAATCCAAATTAATATTTTTATAAAGCAAAGTATATATGAAATGCAGCTGTTGCAAATATGGACCTATATCAATAAGCATAAGAATAAAATAATAAAACAGTAGTAATCCCAAATTCTGTAGCAATAGTAATCTTTCATGTGTTAATAGAAAAAATGACTTGAAATATTTGCTTCCTAAGCTGGTTGTTACTTTTCCTATAGTAGGCATACAAGCTGCAGGTGACAGATTTCCTCTCAAGCTTTAATTTATCTCCCTCACACCACTCCCCCCCATTTTATTTTATTTTATTTTATTTTATTTTATTTTATTTTATTTTATTTTATTTTATTTTATTTTATTTTATTTTATCACATTAGAGCTTGAAGAAGAGAGAATTCTTGAGATTCTGCAGTGTCTCCCTCTCCTCCCTCTTCCCCAGAAGAGCCATACCTTTTTATCATTGCCTCTATGCATCACCATAGTCTTTCAAATTTTATTTTTCTCACTTTATAATCTACTGTGTATAAATGAATGAACAAAGTAAACACAACTATTCAAATAGATAAACCATATGCATCTTTTATTCAGTTTAAAATTAACATTGTAAGACCTCCTGAACTTCCCATCTTGTTATTTTATTTTGTACCTCCATGAGAGATCTCATCCTCAATTTTCAAGCAGGTAAAAAAAAAACAAATTGTACTGCTCCTGAATTTTCTCTGCATTTTCACAGTATTTCGTAGCAAAGTTATTTAATATTTAGCACTAGGATTCAACATTTGTTGAACTTTTTGAGAAACTGGAAATGTTCATTAGTAGGCTTGCTGACCTCAACTCTCAGGTACATACTGTAGTCTGAGTTAGCAGAAGGAAACATTGGGAAAATTAGCCTTTAAAAGTATCTCAGAAACTTTCAGGATCTTTCAAAAAAAATTTTTTTAACTTATTCTTTTCTCTGGAACTTTTTTTTTTTTTTTGTCATTGTACAGATCACGACATCTGTCAGAAATGAACGTGGTCTATATCCTGGTGACATCAACTTTTCCTTATTTCTACTTTCCCAAGAAATATGACAATTTTAGATAGCACTGTTCATAGCTTCTCAGATTCAGATCCAGCTGAAATCCCATGTGAGGAAGCTCTATTTTTTTAATACTTTTGATCTCCAACCTCACTTCAATTACTAGGCAGCAGAGTCAACTCTAGGATGGGGTTGTGGTTACTCTCCTGACTGTCAGCCCTCATTCTACATTTTGTAGTTCATATTTCCTTCTTACGTAGTCCCTCTTCCCCAACACCTTCTATTCCTCTCACTTTGCTTTTAACTTTCATTTGTCTCTCATACTCCTTCTATTCATTGTTGTGTTCTCTATATGTGCACCAATTTATTTTACCTCTCTCTCAAATGAACTTGAATTATCTGACTGGAGAGATCAGAATATAATAGGTCCAAGGTTTTTCTTCCTTGATTCCCCCATTTGCTTATGGCTGTATGTCTTCTTCATTAATTGCTGTAGATTTTGTTACCAAAGCCCGGGTAGATCCAAGAGCAGGGTAAAGAGGGAGTAAGTGCAGGTAGCAAATCTGCATGTGCATGGACTTCTTGCTTTACCCTCAAGATGTGGTCCTGCTAACTCAGCTGGTGAAGCAGACTGCAGAACTGATTTGCTTTAGTAAACCATGTGGGTAACTAGATATTCTCTTGTACTTAATTAGAACAGTAAATATTATTTGTCTAATATCTGGGGCAACCGCAACTCCAAAAGCTGAATTCTCTCTATATATCTTTCTGTGTCCTTATCTGTTGTAGTTTTCGTGATGCTAATCGTACTTAAATATCTCTGCTTTCTCTAATGCGTTTAGAGGCTAATACATTAAAGCCATTCATACAGACCATGAGGAATGGATACCCAAGACCTATCCATAGTTATTCAGTTCAGTGGAACTAAGGAACAGCATGGATTTCTTTCTTCATCTTGCTGAGTACCTTCTTAATCATGTTTTCCTCACTAATTTGTGGGAAGGAGACTTTTCTGTCTCCATTATTTACACCAGTTTTAATTAAACATATGCTATGATTGGGAGTGGGTAAAAGGACACTTCTGCTGCCATTTGAAAAGAGCAAGCTTGCTTGCTTGCCCAGTTATCCCAAGCTCTCAGAACTCTAATTAAAATCTACTGAACACATGAGCAATGTTGGCACAGTACTTTGAAAGTGTTTGTTACAACAGTGTCAAAGAGTAGATAAGGTATTTAGGGTATAGAGTAAGGTGTTTTGTTTCAGGTGGATTATTTCTAATGAATGGAACCTCTTTTCTTTTGCCTTGCAAATGTGTTTTTTTTTTTTTTTGTATTATTACGAACAACTAGTGAACAAAATAATTTTCCCATTTTTTATCTCCAAAATTGTTTAAAAGATTCAGCAATAGAGCTTCCTTTTTACATTCCTGTTTAATAGTGAAAGACTGAAATTTCTGTAAGTCCATGAAAACCAGAATGTAACTGAACACATTGGAGGCAGTGCTGTGATATCAAAGGAAACCTTATATGTATTGGCAAATGGAGAAGACTGGAGGACTTGTTTGTTGCCTAACTCTATTCACTCCGTACATTATGTGAATGAGATGTGAAAAACAAATTCTTGCACCTCCAGCATACTACTGTTCTGAATAGATTTCTGGTTCCAGACTTTGGAAAATAACAGCAAAGTTGCCCACCTCCTCACTTTCAGTTTGCCCCAGGCCACTGTACTGTAAATAGGTAGGGAATACTGAGTATTTGTATATCAGCAAAATAATAATAATAATAATAACAACAACAACAACAACAATAATAATAATAATAATAATCCAGCTATTTTACTGGAAGATTTTAATGAGCCTTTGTTGTGTATTACACTTCAAGCTGTATCTTTTAGCCTTCAAAATTATACTGACTAATTAGAGGTATGTGATCGGTGTAATTATCTTGTGGCAATAAATTGCAGTACATATTCATAGTTACAAGGATTTCATCTTCCGTGAAATGGTCCTTATAAAAACAGTAATAGTTGGTATGTCATTAGAGCATATCAGCAATTAATCTTCAAAATGATCAATGGAGAGAATGTCCTTTTCCCTCTATCTCTGGTTTATTTATGTGTTCCCATTAATTATGCCTAATTTTCAGTTGACACTTTTCTTCTTAATGTAATTTAATTTAAGCATATCTTTCCAGAGACTTATTAATAGGTAGGGTCATTTATATTGTGTAGCACAAATATTTTATAATCCACTAATCTTGACAAAAAGGCAATGCCTTCCTCATTAAAAATGTATGAGGAGTAATGGTTCCCTATTAATAACTTATTAGGTCAGATCACACAGTTTGAAGTGTCTATTACACTTTAATTTTATCAGATTTCTTCCTTTGGAACCTGCTTCACTTTCTTTATCTTTTATTGAGATTATTTTTAACCCAGTAGATGGATCCCTTGCCAAAGCCAGCTTTTGTAGCTGCTTTCTTTCAGTAGTACTAAGAAAGAGAAGGATTTTAGATACAGGGCTTTTTGGAATTTGAGTGTAACATTGTGAATTTGCATTACTCTTCTACTTGAATTTTCTGTTTTTCCCATCAGTGTTATGCTGGTGCCACTGCCTTATACAGTTTTCCTGGCAAGACAGGATATTGGTTAGGCACAGTTCCCTCTCGCTCATTAACCTCTATAGATTGTGCCCTGTCTGGGAATAACCAGTGTAAAATTCCTCTTGGGGTATGCATTTCTAAGGACAAACTTGAGTTACACACTATGCAACAGTAGCAATTTGAAAAATGCTGTTTCCTCATGGATTGCTGAGCTTATATCTGAAGGGTTTGATCAGAGAACCTTCTTATGGGAGCACTTAACATAATCCTGACTGTGACTCTGCAGGGCCAGGGCACTCCTGGCGACCTGAGAGGCAAGAGGTGCTTTGGACATTATTTTTCCCAGTGTGAATCCATCTCTTTTAGTCACCCTCCTGACATCCATATCCCTCGAGACCCACTTCCAAGCAGCATGCATAGTACAGGTTCAGCTTCATTTGTCACCTGCAGGCCCTTTTAGTCTGGGAGCTTGTGACAGTGGCTGACTCAAAGGAGTCAAATACAGCTTCTTCAAAATGAAGCATTATTTATTCATTTACCCAAATGTACATAGCATGCAAAGGGAAAGGCAAAAGCAATAAAGATTTACACAACAGTGTTCCCTTTCTTAACAGTTAATCTTCCCTTGCCAGATTTAACTAAGGCTTGAGGTAGTTTCTCTGTACTATTCAGTGCCCCTTTGTAAGCCAGTCATCTTTTGCCAGTGGCTGGATTTACTCAAATCCAAGCTACGTCTAAGTTTTACTGTACTTTTCTATTCCAGATCTATTCTTGGAAAAGTATCCTTTTCTAGTCTTAGTAGACCTAAGTTGGAACACTCACAAATTCCTCCTGTAAGTTTTGGTAGCACTTTCTCAGATAGCTCATTTTTCTTCCATTATTTGATTCCTTTTCCTCCCCCCCCCTCCTGCTCCCACCATCCACTTCGTTTTCTGCCTTTGTAGACAACCTCCAGTTATGCAGCTATGAATTTATTTAATTTATTGTAGCTCTTGCCAGAGGTACTAACCTAAATATAGCTATAAATATGTCTTCTCCCACACTTCTCCCCTGTACAGTGTTTTCAGGACATCTTTTTGCTCGTTTTAAGACTGCCTTCTCAATTTCTGTTTTATAAGAGAGATTTGCCTCAGAAATTTGAGTTATATTTTAAATACCTTTGTATTCTTTTATCCTTTAAATCTTTAGTTCTTTCTCTCTTTATTCTTTTTGATGAAGTTTTCTATGGGGGTCAACTGTCCCTATTGAGAGCTGCAACATTATTTTTATAAGTTATTGCTATTTTTAGTTTTTTCTCCTTTCGCTATTTTTAGTTTTTTCTCCTTTCATTTTCCTTGCTTCCTCTCTATGATTTCAATATCTTAACTGCAACTGCTCTACAAAAGGAAGTTGAATTTATCCTGAGTTTTTGCTTCCCTCTTACTGTAATTTGCTGATCTTTCTTCTTCTGTCTCTGCACACAGAGATCAATGTTAAAATGCTTTGGTTGGAAGGGTCCTACAAAGGTCATCTAGCCAAACTACTTGACCACTTCAGGACTAACCAAAAGTTAAAGTATATTTTTGAGGGCATTATCCAAATGCCTCTTGAACACTGGTAGGCATATATTATCAATTACCTCTTTAAGAAGCCTGTTTCTCTGTTTGAACCCAATCATGACAAAGAACTTTTTCAAATATCTTGTTTGATTAAAATAATATATAAGTATAGAATATATAAAAATATACAAAACAAGATTAATAAAGATTTTGTGGCTGACAGCCTTGTTAGTGCTAGACTCTAGTTTGTCTCAATTTTATACAATCCGTTTTGTGTGTCTAAGTCACTAAGAGTCTTACCATAACATGTGCTCCAAGGCATGTGGAGAAAAGGAAGCCATTCCACCAGTGCTTCCCTCAGTCTTGGAAGTGTATTCCTGAGTCAGAAATGCCCTGTCTTCTCCCATCAAGTATCCTGCTGCTGATTCTGCTGCTGAATTTTCTGGCAGACTAAACAGGGTTCTGACTAGGCCAGGAGAAACAGTTTGTCTAATTTTCATCTCTAAGACTTTAAGCAAATTTGGGAAGAGGCTAAAACATAGGAAAGAGATTTGATTCTTACAAATTAGAGATTGTTATGAGAAACGTTTAAATTAGTTGTGGATCAGTTGCTTCAATTTTGGCTGGTAAAATCTAAAGCAGTTTTGGGGCTGCAGTGAACAAACAAAGGACAACTGGGAAAGATCTATTATTTAAACAATTTATTTACGTAACACTTTGACAATTAAACAATTATTAGACTACAGTGTATTAACTGTGTGCCTATGCTCTCTAGTCTGTCTTCTGCTGGGCTAGTTTTTTCTAGAACTTTCACAGTATCAACTTTCTCAATATAAACTATCTATCTCAATATCACTAGCCATCTCACTAATAACAAAATACCAACCCATTACTCCTCTGCTGCTGCTCTCCTCCTCTCCTCCTTACAGACTCCACGCCGAGTGGAAATGAAGCTGAAGAACATTTCCTGTTATCCTCACCTCTTCCACTGCCAAGGTTTTTTTTCATGTGAATGTCCATCATTCCCAGGAAAATATTCTGTGTGTTGGGTACTGTACAGAGACACTGGTGTACTTTGGTATTAGTAAAAATTGTGTCCACTTCTACCAGACACTCATCAGGTGGGTCAGATGTTTTGGAAAGCTGTTGCACTCTGGTGAACCTGTACATTCTGTACAAACAACTGGCGTCTTCCCTGCTATCCACTTGAAAAGCTATCAGAGGTTTTGTCCTGCACAACACTTCTGTGTACATGGGCTAACCGATAGCAAAGCAGGATCATCCCACTAAACAGACTTATAGTGGGTGCTCTTGACAACCTTATGGTGTTTCTTGGGCAAGTCACTTTGAGCAGTGTGGCACCAGGGTGTGTTTCATACCCTGATACTGACATGACATGCAGGCAAACCCACCATCAAGGAAATTGTGGGTAACCAAATCATTCTTATCCTCTATTAAATGACAAGGAGGAGCCCAGGGAGCTGAGTCCTCCACAGAGTTTCAAGAGGACAAGGCATGAAGAATGTCCTGGGAACAGTGTGGAGACCAGATGTGCTGACAAGTCTGAGAATAATGCGAAGCACAAAAACAGGCTTCATTCAAAATGACAGGAGACAAAGACATGGTCACTGCTCCAACAACAGCGTGGTCACAGGCATGACTGCCATTCAAAGAACTATGGGGTATGAAGTCATTTCTGTCATCCAGAGAAAAGAAATAGGCTAAGATGTTCCCGTTCTTAAAGTGAGTAAGATTCTATAGAGAAAGCTGCTATGGTTTTGTGCAGCTTTTTTTTTTTTTTTTTTTGTGAGTGAATGAGTGAGTGGACAGAGATTCTAGTGGATATGAGCTTTTATCTGGCGTGTAAAAGCAACAGTTTCACCATGAAACAAAGTGTTTACAGCTACAAAGCTTTTAAAAATGATTTTATGTTTTTCTTCCTTTTTAGACACAAGCGTTATTTGTTTAAGAACGACTTAACATGGATACTGCAATATAAGAGGGATATAATACTATTAGAGAATATCCAAAGGAGAGGCAAGAAGATAGTGAAGGGTTTAGAGGACAAGAAATATGAAGAGGGGCTGAGATCTGTTGCTTTCTTTAGCCCAGAGAAGAGAAGACTGAGGAAAGGCCTCATGGCAGCCTACAGCTAGAATGGAGGCACAGTGCTGATCTCTGCTCTCTGGTGACAGCGACAGGAGCTGAGGGAATGGCATGGGGCTGCATCACGGGAAAGTCAAGTTGGGGATTAGGGGAAGGTAGTTGAGAGGGTGGTTGGACAGTAGAACAGTCTCCCCAGGGCAGTGGTCATGGCAGCAAACTGTGGGAGTTCAAAAAGAGTTTGGACAACACTCCCAGTCATAGGGCTTGGATGTTGAGTAGTCCTGTGGGGAGCATGAAATTGGACTTGATGATCCTTGTCACTCCCTTCCAACTTTGGATGCTCTATGATTCTGTGTCTTATAAAGCTTTGTTTGTACTATAGCCCATTGTGGACATCACTAGTGAAGGGGGCATACTGACAAACTAGAAGTCTGTTCTGAGTGTCAGAGAGCTGAAGGATGTGACACAGAAGAATGAGCTGGGAGAAGTGAATGAAGAAGTTAATGTTATCTACATGAACTTCCGGGTTGTTTTAGAGAAGGCAGATCCAGACTTTTCTCCAGGGTGTACAGCAATGAGAAGAAGAATGTGCACAAGTTGCATAAAGGGAAGTTCTATCTGGTTTAATCTCAAAATTCTTCATGTTAATAGAGGTTATGCACTGAACTGATTTGCCCAGGGAGACTGGGAGCTCATTGCTATTCATAGCAGTTGGAGCAGCCTCTGAGCAGCGTTATCCATCTCTGAAGAAAGCTGCATCATTGGCTAGTGATGACAAAAGTTGGTGAGAAAAAGACATGTGGGGTACATATGAAGGGACAATGACATGGTTAGGATATGAAAGTACTGTAACCAAATTGCTCTAATTCTCTTGCGTTTTACATTGGTGTCACACAAGTTTGTACCTGACTTCTTCACTCATGCTGCTTCTGCCTGGGGCTCGTACTGTGTATTCATCCTAGCAAAAAGCAGCTCCAGAGGATATCATAAGGGCATCAATTAATATGTATATATTGGATTTTTAAATTTCCAGAACTTGTGCAAGGAAACAGGCAAAGATTCTTTACTATACATAAGAACTGTTTAATTCAATTCAAGAACACAACAAGCAGTGATCGTAATTAGACATTAGAAAATGAAAGTATAGTTAAACTTCTCACTCTCCATCACTGATTTCCTGACTAGGACATTGATTTTGAGATAAATTTGTGTTAAGATTTTAGCAAGAAATAGCTTGTTTATCTCTAGGTAATACTTCCATAAAATTTCTTAGTTTTTTTCTTTCTGGGCCTGCTCAAAATAAATATTTGAAACTTATTTAGCCTGCATGATCCCTATAGTAACAATTAAAACTATTTTTCTAAGTATCTCATAAACTCAACCAGATCGTGCTACCATTGTCTTAGCAGCTGGTGATTGTAGAACAGGTTCTGAAAGGCAGGAACAGAAAAATAGTAGTTAAAATTGACATGAATACCCAGAAAACTGGAAGCAGTTACCATTCCCATGATAATTTCCCACATTAAAGATTACTCCTGAGAATAGGAGTCTTTCACAGCGTTGAGAAGGGAAGTAACACAGTATTTACCCAGTATTCTGTTTCTGCAAATGCTTGGATATTAAAAAAAAAAACATCTCTTGGACTTGATTCTTCTTTAAATATATTACAAGGCTATTTTTTTATTTACTGTATAACTGACAATCAGGATATTTTCAGGATCATAAGCTGCATGTCTGGTGCCAGTGTTCTTATACAGAACTCTTCAGAGGTCTGTATACCTACCTCATAAAATGTGGATTTATCAGCTGTATTGTTTTCCATCACTTATTACTTGAAAGACTTCTGAAAAAATGTTCAAAGGTGGAGGGTCTGTGTGTTCATTGTATTGCATTAAGGCAGAGACAGAGCACAAAAAGCACTGTGCTGGGTTAGTGGTTGCCACAGAGTACCAAAGTGTAAGTGTTGCTATCTTTGCTTACAGCGGTAGATGAAGCCAAAAAAATCTGAATACTGCAGTTTCCTTCACCTACAAGAATCCTAACTCCTCTAAAATAGAAGTGGTAAACACATTCAGCAACAACAATTAAAAATGAATTAAGGCTTTCTATTAGAAATTATTAAATTAGATTATATACGTATAGACATAAACTCATTTTAAACTACAGAAGTGAACCTTAGAAAGCTCACTTACCTGATAGGAGCTTGTAATAAAAAGACACCCACACACACCTACATAACCTTGCTTAGCAGCTTTTAACACTGTGGATTTACCTAATCCCACAAAAAAACAAGGACAGAGATGAGAAGACATATGAGAATGCAGCAGCTTTTGTGAGTAATGCTGTAGTACTCAGGGGAGAGCAGCTTACATGGAAACTGCATGAACTGAAGCACTTACAAATAAGGACTGGTAGTTAAAATAGTTTTGTAAATTAACACAAATCATTTATCTGTATAGTCTGCTTTCCGTCATAGCAAGGAAGAAAAACTAAAGATGTTTTTCAGACCTTTTTCTAAGAGGAGTGCACCCAAGTAAGTACAATTTTCCAAGTCTTAAATTATAGGCAGACAGAAATAAATGTATTAAACCACACAATAAAATTACATAGCTCAAAATGATCAAAAATCATAGAGATCATAACTAAAATCTGGTGGATTAAAAGATAGTCATTATTTTATTAGCTGTCACTGTAAGAAGATGCCAAAACATGAGTGTTTAAAGACAAATGGAATTTGATCAAAGCATTCCTGTAAGAGAGAGAGAGGGAAAGAGGAGGAAGGTGGGAAACGAATGAGATACTCTATACATCTTTGGGGCAATTAAAGGCTAGAATGTACAGGATAAATACAATAAAATGGATCAATTTTCTCTCTTCACAGTAGGAAGACAGGAACGGAACCTGGCCCGGGTCACTTATCAGTGTACCTGCTGGCTAGGCTTATCTGATAGAAGAATAGTTGGTACTAGACTGAGGAAAATTACTCCCTGTTTCCCCATGCCAGGCCACACTTGTAGTATAGGGTGTTTGGTATATAGGTCCATGCTATGTAAAGTTGTAGCACTGAGCAACAAAATGATGAGATCATGTCTGCATTTCTGAGGCCATGTATGGGAGCACAGGTGAAGGTGAGGCTGAGCATTTTTTGGTTGCTTTAAATTATGTTATTTGGATGTGCAGGTACATTTGGTATAGGCAACACTTGTTCCCTAAGAGAAGTGGGGGGGGCAAGCTTGTAACAAGGGAAGTAAGGGGCAAGCATAAGAGGTGTTTATATAATGTAATGAGTTTCTTCCAGTTTCAGCTGCCTTCAGAAATATTGTCCAGTTATTCTATGTTCTTAGTAGTTGTGAAATGTTGTGCTTGTTGCTTTAACACATACCCACGTGCTTTCAGTTTTTGAAGTCAGCCACTACATAATACAATTCTAATAACTGCTCTGAACATACTACAATTCTAATGACTGTTCTGAACTTCTGCCTTTATGGAATCAGTATGGAGCAGCATATCTATAATCTATCCAGCCTATTTACATAAGAAAATATTATTTTCACTGCTCTGTTTAAGGCAGGAATAGACATACTATGTTATACAATTAAAAAGAAAAAAGAAAAAGAAAAAGAAAAAAGGGGGAATGAATTGTGAATAATAGGCCACTTCTTTGTTCGTTAACCCTGGAGGAAGCTCACATATATTTTCTGTTGAGACCCTACTCATTACTCAGTTATGCATATAAGATGCCTGAGATCCATGATAATTTCTTCTGCTTTATTATGGTATCTTCATATGGGTTATGTCTACAGTAGAAAAAAAAAGCAGAAAAGTCAACAGTAGAAAGGATCAGTACATTATTGTACATTACTAAAACTTAAACATTTTGAATACATTATAGTGCCTATAAGCACCAATCATAAAAGTTTAAGGATGTGTCTGTGAAAGCTTCTAATCTTTTGAGAACAAAACAGAAATTACAAAGAAAGTGGAAGCAGCAGTCAATCACTGGCATTTCTCTGCCACCTTCATAATCTCCTCTGAATAACTTTAACAGTGGGCCTGGGCATCTAATGCACAGTGTAACTGCTAACATCTGAAAGTGTCTTGCTGTGTTCATTCTTGGGTGCAGAGCAGGACCATCCTTCCATGTCCATGTTTCTGAGGTTGACAGAAGTCTTTTGACAGATTAGAAAAGGTGAGCGAAATTTTTGTTAGTGTCGTGATTTGATCTTCAATTGCAGTACTCATGGTTGCAGTTTCCAATAGGTGCACTAGGCAATTCTCTTTTTCCATTAACTTGTAGACAGAGTGATGAGTGTGAAAGTTAATGTTATTGATGCCACAAGCAAATGGTGGTATATTGGCAAAGCAGAAATCATTTAATTTTAATACAAGTTTTACTTTTTTTTTTCTTTCCTTGTTTTCTTACTGCAGCTTAATTTCTTCCTCAAAAATAACCAAGTACTAAGGATTATTTCTCCTTCAAATTCAAAGCAGCAAACAGTTTGAAATATATTTTCTGCTATTACCATGCTTTGCTGGAACAATGGTTACGAAGAAAAATACCTCTTTCATTCCAGTCTTTACCTGTTTTCTAATTTGAAACAAAGAATAAATGTAAAATATCAGAAATGTTGGTGAATTTTGGAGAACCAGATCATGCAACTTCCTGTAATCATTACTATAATATTTTGGTAATGCTACAGTTTCAGCTGCAGCTGCCACAAGAAGACATAAGAAATGAAAAATTGAAGAATGCTGTTTGTAGAAGCCATGGTATTTTATAAAGATTAAAGATAAAGATTTTATATCTATTCAATTTGTGTGCTGTTATATATCAGACAATTTTCTGTGAATAGCTGAAAAAATGTAATTCTCTGCAAAGTACATTTAGCAATATATGTAGCAAACTTACATATCACACAAATTTTTCTTATTAGTATAATTATCTCTTTACTTGAATTGTGAGTGTGCAGAAGATCTTTTATGGCAACTGTATCTTTAGCAGTGAATGTATCAGGTATGAAGCACAAATTAGGAATATTTCACCGTCTCTATGTGCTTTGTAATTAGATTTTATAAATACAGGGATGGGATTAATTTCAGCAAATATTAGTTTATGATATTTGAGCTAATTTCCTAGGATATCTTCAGATTTCATTATTCTTTTTGGAGAAATGCTGTATTGCATGATTTCCCACAGCCTAACATAGCTGTCTGCACTGCTTCTGATGTTTTAGAGGGATTTAAGTACTGTTGTTCCAGACTCCTATTAATTTTCCTGCAGCTGGAATCTTTTTGAGATTTCAGGATTAATAGCATTTGTGGTACTTAGTGCTGATTACTTGGAATCAATCTTTTATTTATTTGTTTGATGAATAATGAAAATCTGACATGCTGTTTGAAATAACTGTGGGTGATAATTCTCAGACAATTTAAATGAGATGATCTACATAACTAGATAAAATATCTTTAATAAAATTCATGTTAAGGATGATCATACTGGTTCGTAGTATTAACGAGTGTGCCTGTTATCACTCTATAAGCCTCTCACTTCCTTAACCTTAACTTACCTAATTGTCAGAATGAAGTTACTGAGCATAAATAGAATTATAATGTCATGAATTTAGACTCAAAAGATGATACCACCACCTCCTAATATGCTAAGTCTTTTTAGATTTATGATAGATACAATTAGTACCTCGCAGTTGTGTATTGGTATATATACTAAGGCCTGTGCAATTGAGTGTGTGATTAGTGCAGCTCTATTGGGTTAAAAACCTCCCTCTTGACAAATGCTGTACTCACTATCGACCATATGATGGCAGCATTGTATCAACCTAGGGGGGAGAGAGAGCGCGAGAGAGAGAGAGAGAGAGAGAGAGAGAGAGAGAGTGCTGCACTCAAAAGGTTTCTGGCTCTGAGGTTGGAATTCTCACAATTTTTCTTAAAATAAAAAGCACCCAAAAGCAAAAATAAAGGTAGAGAAAGAGCTGCCAAAAATCTGGAAACACATAACAGATGAATTTTAGACTGAATTGTTCTATCTAATTCAAAATAACACATAGAGATGAAAATATTTGGGATGCCATGAACAGAGCATGGACTTACTATTAGACAAAACAGATATTTCAATTTAATGAAAAATATTTTTCCTATCGATTTTAATAATAAAATACACGTGGTATACGTGAATTATGAGCTCAGAATACCAGTGTTAAAACATGCCTTTCACTAGTAGACATTTATTAAGTTACAGGTAGTTTTTTTCCACTGTTGAAATAACCAGTAATTAATCACTATTTGGATAGACTTTCAAGTGGAAGCATCTCAAATCTCTAAGGACTTCAGCTTTTCTGAGGTCTCCAAGGTGTTTTAAGGAAAAGAATATACTGTTAACCTTTAACAGATAGTAGTGAAGCAAGTGATATTTTCTTAAAAAAAAAAAAAAATCAGGCTCAAATATTGTTTTCTTGGAAGCAGTAAAATAAAACAACAATTCCACTGCATATGCTTATAATAAACAAGCTGATAAATAATGTAAAAAAGACCACATTTTTCTCTCATGTGAGTTTATCTCGCAGTTCTCTGAGAAGCGCTATTGAATCAGCCCAATGCTTACAGTCATACTGCCCTCCTTTGTGGGGAGGGCAATGTAAAATCAATTATTGAGCTCGTTAGAGACAGAGGAATGATTGAAAGACTGAGATTGTCCCACTATCCCTCCACATAAGAAAAATTTTTCATGTGTAACTCCCCTCCTGCTTGGAGACTGACCCACAGCTGTTAGCAGGAAGGGGATTCCTTTGGATCAGCTTTGCAGAGAGTGCTTGCTTAAGATTTTAAATACATAGAAATTCTTGTAGTGCTGCACTGAGCAAGGCTCTATAAAAAGTGACCTTAACTGTTCAACACTTAAAGTGAGCTCTGTAATCTGAAAAATGACATATTTTATAATTACAGAAATATGTACTTTCTGTGAAAAAGTATAGGATTCATGAAGGAGGAAGAAGCACATCCTGTTATCTTTGCATCACAAGTGTTTCTTTCTTTTTCAATTTAAAGACATTTTGGAGATGTGTGTAGGGAAATACATCTGTCTTAGAATTTACCAACTGTGTTATATTTTATACTTTCAATGAAATTAAGAAATAATGGCAGTAGTATTCAACTAAAACTCTCTTCAAAGCTACTAAGACAGATTCATTCACCTGAAATAATGTCCTGGGGAGCTGTGTACTCCACTGGACTGTTCACCAGCTAGATGTTTCTTCACAATGATCCCATCTCAGAATCGCTTTTCATTTTCAAATGTCTGGCCTGAGCTGAAGACGCTGACATAAGCACCACATTCATGGAAAAGCACTGCCTGCAGGAAAGGGGGGTAGATGTTGGGATTTTTAATAAGGTAAAAAATAGATTACCATTTATATTTTGTTTTTTCGACTAATCATAGAAGATATCCAATAAATACATGAGGGCTGCTCCATAAGTAATGACTCCTGTTTTATTATGTTTTCTATCAACGTCAAACATTTCGGTGGTATTGCAGTAGAGACTGAATTTCTCCACCAATATTCCATTACATTTTATTGCCTTGAGACAGATAGAAGCAGAAGGGCAGTCTGACAAAACAGCTTCTAACATGGAAGTGCATATGAAGCAAATGGGGTATAGTTGAATTCCTCCATCAGGAAAAATGGCACCCACTGACATTCATCAATGCTTGCTGAATGTTTCTGGAGACCAAGTAGTGGATGCGAGCACAGTGAGGCAGTGGGTGGTGTGTTTTAGCAGTAGCAACAGTAACAGTGGGTCACCACCGCTTGTGCAGATTTTTACAAATGAGGCATGCAGGCTCTCATCCATAGCTGGCAAAAATATTTTGGAATGACTTACGTACATTTTAAATCACAAATAGACCTAAACAGCTTACCAGTTACGTTAGTATTCCTCACGCTAAAGAACAGGGAAATCAGATTATTGGCTAGAACATAGCAACACGATAAAGAAGTGACTGAGTTTGATTTTGCTATGACAAGATCTGTCTGATAGAAAGGAACAAACTCACCGTGTGCAAACTTTTTGTTTTAGTGTTTACCCATGTGGATGTGGATTAATTAATAGTTTTTGAACTCCTTTGAAAGACGAAGAAAATGAAGAAAATCCATTGAATTACTGAAAACTGAAAGCAAGCTCTAATTTTCCACAAAATATTTTTAAATTTAAAACAGCATGGAAAGTTGTACATCAAAATGCTAAATGCCTTATTTAATAGCCACTGTAATATTAATTACTGTTGATGTTGTGATTGAAAAAATGTGGGTGATAGATATTAGGTGATTTGAGAAATGCTTCCAAGGAGATCTGTTATAACAATTAAGAACAATATTGTTAGAATTGTCATTGATAATGATCTGAAAAGTCTGCCTAGAATAATTTACTCTGCTGAGATCATCCTTTAGTGTGCTTTGGTGTCTTAATCTCCCTTTCTTTTTCCAGAATGATTCCAGAGACATCAGCTTTTGATCAAGCTATAGATTGGCATGTTGTGGTTTCTTCTATTGTTTTTAGCATTTATGGAAATTAAAATGAATAAAGCAAAATTTTGCTTTGAGTTTGGGCTTTGGGTATTTAGGTTGCTACAATCTTCCAGATGGAAATTGTTAGAATGTGTGTTTTTGTGAATATGCTGTATGTTAAGGTGCTTTTGCTATCACTGTTTCATATCTATCTTCTAAGGCGCTGTAAAGAACCACAAAAACTCTGGAAATGAAATATAAATGGTTCACAAAAAGAAAAAAAAAATGTAAATTGGAATATCAGAACAAGTATGGACTCAGCCAGAAGTTTCCTTACTCAAAGCTTTTGCTTTTGCCTGTTTTTTTCATGACATGTTTTTTTCATGATGTAGTGTCTTTTGTTTTTGGCAGTCTATTTGTGCAGCAGAAGATATCTAATGCTATTATTCCATGTTTCAACAACTCTCACTTTTTGAGATACCAGGTATCCACTGAGATGGATTAGAAAAAAAAGGGAGAAAATTCTGACTCAGAATAATCAAGCTGTCTTTTGTCTGACTAGTGGTGTTGGGTTTTTTTTGACACACATTTGTATTTTTTTCCTCCAGACAATACTTGTATTGTCCTGGGTGATAACGGCAAAATTTAACCTGGTTTTTGCTCTCAGTTCAAAAATTGCTTCTTATTACTATTTTGAGTATTAGAAAATGAGTGGGCTAGCCAGCAATTTTCACCTCCCTATCTTATTGTATTCGCTTTTTCTATCCTTAAATGCCTACTTCTGTCCTGGCTGACAGTAGGATTTGGAACAGACAATTTTTATGATTGGCTGTTGCCAAAACAGAAAACACAATTTTTCTGCTTTTTTCCCAATATAACATAATGTAATTGAAATCAAAATCTCATGTCCTTAATTTTCCAAGGGAAAACCACACGTTCACTGTTTGTTGACATGTTCTGGCTGTGTTGAGTCACTGCAGCGAACTGTGAATGATGATGTGTGAAATGAAAAATCCCTGCCCAGTGCACAGCAAGAATAGCACTATGAAATCCTTGCCCCGCTGTGCTGTTTGATATGTGCTTTTTTCTATGGTATATCATAACCTGATATACATGAGCACCTTTTAAGAGACTGTCAGATTTTTACCTGCATGTCAGGGTTTTACTTGCTTAGCAAGTTTGTGAAAATTCTTCATACAAAATGTTACTCTGAAAAACTTTCAGTGTGTTCACTTAACGTAAATTAAAAAGGGGAAGGGAAGGGAAGGGAAGGGAAGGGAAGGGAAGGGAAGGGAAGGGAAGGGAAGGGAAGGGAAGGGAAGGGAAGGGAAGGGAAGGGAAGGGAAGGGAAGGGAAGGGAAGGGAAGGGAAGGGAAGGGAAGGGAGGGGAGGGGAGGGGAGGGGAGGGGGAGGGGAGGGAAGGGGAGAGGAGGGGAGAGGGGAGGGGAGGGAAATCCAAATCCCAAGCCCTCAAACATCATCAAACCCATTACCATCATAAAAAAACAAAAACAAACAAAAAAAAACCCACAAAAACAAACAAAAAAAACCCAACAAAAAAACCCTTTCCTAATGGTTTTCAATCCATTATGAATTTCCTTTCTAAAATCTTGCCAAATTTCTTGTCAGTTGTTGACTAGTTACTGAGTGTATAGAGGATATCCCTCTTAAAACAACAATCAAATTGTTCATATTCTCTGGTAATAATTTTATTTAATTTTGACTTGATTTTAAGATAGCATAAAGTATTTGGTACATGCAGTTTTTAATTTTTTGTTCCTTTGACAGCAAATCTTTGTGTGTTTTGAATTAGAAATTATATTATAAGGAGGTGATAGTTATGAAGACAAAAACACAAAACAAGGTGTAATCCTAAATCCTCACATACATGAGCCAATGATTCTTCTCTGCTTATCTCGAAGTTCACTAAAATATGGTCCTTCCTTTGCGTAGTCCATATCTGTATATGGCCTTGAAAACTTCTGATATTTCACTCTCTTGCTATAAGTTATTGCATATTACAACTTAACATTATTTAAAATATAATGAAATAATAAATAATGTGATTGCCTAATTTTGGTGAGTTACTAACTACAGAAACCCAAAATTTTGAAGTATGATTATCAGATATCATAACTTAGCTTTTGTGACTTGGGTGAACTTTCATGGGCTTTACATCATCATAATTTTCTGTAATGTAATTTGTCCTGAATCAAATATTCTGGCTGTACAAAAAAAAAAAAAAAAAAAAAAAGATTTCTTTCCTGTTTTAACAACTAGAGCTTCCTTCCCTCCCAGTACTATTGAGCAGTGAGATGGGGCAGAGAGTCAGGCAAGAGAAATCTCAGACAGCTGCCCTGAGTATCAAACTAAATGGCAATATTTTCATGGGGAGTGAAAATTTTAGGTAGTATTACAAAAAATAATAAAGGGAAAAATTTTAAATTATAGACATCCCCTAGTATTCTCTTAACTTCCACTGTCTTTCTTTTTGGAAATCTGATTCTTGTCAAATTTTCTCACCTACCATCTTCTCTCACTTGATCTGTTGCCTGTGCTACCTGAAATAGTTGGGAAGACGAAGTCTTTAAACAGTTTTCTGTTGCCAGCAGTATGAAATAATAAGCTTTTCTACATGTTCAACAAGGAAAAGCAAAGAACTCTTTCCAATATTGAATGTCTGAGTGTCAGTGACTGTTACTATATGCAGTGATTTAAATTTGCTGCTCTGGAATTGCACACTGCAATTGCACACTGTATCTATTATTTTTTCAAATAAATAAGCTATTATTTTTTGAAGAATTTTTAATTAGTTAATTAGTTCTACTTATCATTTTATAAGACTTTTAAAATAAATAATATTATCTATTTTGAACCAGAATCCATTCATGGACTCTTTTGTCTTAAGTTATTTCTTACTTGAGCCATAAAGTACTGAAAAATTAATCTGTAAATAACATTTGTAAATTGAGGGTAGCCTGAAGGAACCCACTGTATGCCAAGGAGAAGAAAGATATCTAGAGGCTTCTGACATGACAGAGCTGATAGAATGATTTTTTCCCCCCAAAGTTAGCTCTTTTGACTTACATATTCATTGAATTTTATTAGTAATTTGTTCATTACTGTTACGTTTAAATCTCTTTTGTGTTCAAATGAGAAGGCACAGCACCTCTAGTATTCAATTTTCACGATTATACACAAGATAAGAGATAATTCTGAATTTTTCACTGAATGGTAAAAATACTCCATTCCTATAATTTTGTTCAGGCAAATAGAATGAATTAAAAACATTGATTATGCAAATTAAAGATTATAGTAATTTGTAGATAGTATTTTCATCTCAGAATGATAAATCCCAGTGTGTTCCAACCATGTGCACCTTTATTAACTTTTCTTGATAAATTTTAAATTATTGTGAATTGAAAAATTAATTGTAATTGAATATTATTTTGAACAGTGTGCAGAGGGATTGCTGTATTCTAATCAATACCGAGAAGGCTCTCCATCAGGTTCCCTAGAGTACTTGTAGTATAACTAATAAAATTAAATATTGATGTCAAATGCCTTTATGATGTGCATGGAATTTCACTCTTCAACAGCATTTTCTTTGGAAAAAAAAAAAAAAAGAATCTGTGATGGTTCCTTGCTAAATGCATACTTGTAGACTGCAAGATACAGGCAGGTCTGTGATTCTGCTCCCTTTTAGCTGTATACCATGAAATAGAGAGCATATATTTTACTGACTTCTGCACTTAATTCACATGAAGAATATGATGGTATGGTAGAAATATTTGAATGTGTGTTCAGTTCAGTGCTTGTTTAGTACTCTGTAAACTCTTGCTTACCTGTTTTTTCACTTCACCATTAAAAATTCCAGACCATAAGTCAGATTGTTGTATGCCTTAAGATCAGCCCCATTGCAGCAAAATTTGGGACTCATCTGGATGTTGACAATAGAATAATAGTTTTTGCTCCTGTTTTCTTGCATATCCATCCCTGTGACAGATGGTTGCCCTCTTTCCAGTGCACCTGCAGTTAGAAGGACACAACAGATAACTATTGCCAAAAGCTGACATTGTGAGTTGATTAATCAAAAATACACTGATTTATAGTTTTTATGACTCTTTGGAAATGCACTAAAAGCATTGTATGATCCCTCGTGTAACTGATTTATGAAGTCTTTCATTCAATATGATGTATTAGCTACATACTATTGATAGCTCCTAGCATAAAGCAGTATGTACCTGTGCATTCATTCAATATAGCAAACTACATATCCACTAAGTGCAAAAAGGGGTGGAGAAGCCAGAAACTAATTTATATAAAGGGAAGTAAATATGTACATTTCAATATTTTTGCTTAGAATTGATATTTTTAGAGTCAGTGAGAAAAAAGTCCTACACTAACTAAAATATCATAAGTTCATACATGGTGCTTTATTTTGCGTTTATCTTAGTGTAGAAAATAATATCTTAATGGAATACTACTAAAATGCCCAACTGCATGGAAAATATAAAAGTTGTATGATATAAACAATGCCTTAAAATGCCATTAATCAGTGTCTTAGCTGTGCAATGAATATGTCTATGGCAATGGTTTAGTACTCTCAAAGCTCACTATAAAGTTCTTCAATGGGAGAAAACCCATTGAATTTTTCAGAAATTAATTAAAGCATCTGCTGTTACTAACAAAGAAAAAGGACATACCTTTATTTCTGTAATTTCTGGAGCCTAATGATAAAGAGGGAACCTAACATTAGTCTTTAAGCCATGTAGCAAATTGTGAAAATAAAACCAATATCATGAAGTTTTTATCAGGGAATAACAGAACATTCCACAGAGGAATAATAAATTATTCCAGTTCATTTGTCAGATCCCAACAGATCCCACATTGCAACCTCTGAAACTTGAGGTCTTTGGCCCAGTTCATTCTTTTATTTATTACTATTAGTAGTATTTAAATTCTGTAAAGTTTTTTTTAAATATTGAGCGCTCTTTTAGAACTATAAAAATGTCTGCTGGCTCAATTTGTAGCTCACACTCACTTTCGTAGCAGTGAACAAGGTAACTTGCATTTCTTAATGCCAGTTTTTCTCAAGAGTGTATTTTGGTTACCTACACAGAAAACTCACACTCACTAATGGCAAAATTAAAAACAGATATTAAAACAGGTCAGCGGTCTCTGCTCAATGTCAGTGAGTCTTCTAATATTGTCAGATAGTTTGAATTTATACTAATTTAAAACTTTCCTCTTCCTGTGGCAATGACTTTTGGAATAATGATTTTCTTGCTTCAATTGGTACGGACTATTTCCTTTCTGAAAGACAGGCCTTGTTGACTCTTTTTTATTTGCCGTTGGACTAGTACAAGAATATTCTACTAAATGATCCAACTAAAATTTTTGCAGAACATTGAATACTGAAAGTTGAAATTCTTATAAGTCACATATACTGGCTGACAAAAACCAATCCTGCTACAAAGTCAAAAACTATTTTACTAAAAATATCAGCCTGTCCAGAAGTCTTTACAGTACTTTAAAGGAATACTTTTAAAATAACCATGAATATTTGAGGAAAAGTATTCAAATTGCTTGAAAAGCCAAGACTCAATATCTCCACTTTCTGATACATCTCTTGCTGATTTGAACAGCAGACAGGCTCTGGCTGTAGGATTGCTGAAAATAGTTGGACAAGCAAAGAACACCATCTGTCCCATTGTCAGTACAACATTTTGAAAAATCCTTGGAAACTTAGTAGAATTTTCTAAGGAAGAGAATGACAAAACCATAAAACTGCAGTTCTGTAGGAGAGAACATAATATGAAATGCATTTTTTTAACTCAGTTTTCCCTACTCTGAGAAAGACCACTGGGCGTCAAATACCTACATGTTATTTTCAGGCTCCTTGTGCACATTTTAGAAACTGGGTAGTCAGAAAGCAAAACAAAACAAAACAAAACATTTCTTCCCGACTGTTGTCTTTCCTCATTTCTACATATCATCATTTTACTTTTTGTTCTGAAAGTCATTGCTAAGATTTGGACAGAAAGTGAAATACTATATTAAAAATTAATTAAATAAATATTTATGGTAAGATTAGCTATAGAGAAATGCATTAATATATTCATGTTTTTAGTTTCTTTTTTTTTAATCTGGAATTTAACTCAAAATATTTTCTGTTTTTCAAGGTAAATATGTATGAAAAATAGTCCTTTTGGTACATCTTAACACCATAATTCTCTGTGTTAGACGGATAACAGCCTGAGTTGCCATTTTTCAACATTCTGTTAAGGAAAACTGGGAGTTTAGTAGATTGAAATGCACTGTAATTGAAAGTTTTTTAGGCTTTAATATTAAAATATTTTGGTAATATGAAAAAATTCTCCAAGCTCTTATGCAATACCCCTTCAGTCCTAGAATGTATTGATTTTTAATACGAAGGTGAGAATGTGATCACTGCCATTTCTAAAGAGGAACACAGCAAAATTGGTTTACTATGGTAGTTCCTGAGAATGCTGTGTGCGTCATGAAATTTGCTGTCTTCTGAGATCATTGTAACATCCTTTCCAATTCTGGCTGCTAAACTGATAGACTTCCATTCATTCACAATATCCACTACCTCCAGACTGTCTGATGAGATGGCATGATCCATTGCTAGCTTTGTACCTGTAGAAATAACCTGCTTCTTGTAAAGGCCTTGAATTATTTTCAGCTGCCTCCATCCAGGAGAAACTAAAGTAGTAGATGAGAAACTAGGGAAGGGATAATAGGAATCAGAAGGCAGAATGAAAAACAAGGGGGAATGGAGGAATCATCAGATTGTGACAAGGTTTAGGGGAAGTATTTGTGATGTGTATGGATATGTAAAAAGCAGAAGAAAGTTAAGCAGTGAAGGAAGACATGAAGGGAGAAACAGAAAAGGAGTAGAAAAGGATCTGAAGAGACAGGAGAGATTAAGGTTCTGTAGAAAGAGACTAGAAGTTCAAATAAAGATGTTGGAGAGAGTAAATATGTGGTATAAATGACTAGAGATTTACTGGGATAGGCAGTCAGAAGACAGGATAAGGAGGAGCAAAAGATAACTAAGGAGACCAAAAAAGGTATGAGATGATGCTGAAGTAAAATGTGCTATTTGAAAGCTACTTTAGTCATCTGCAGTGTATGTGTTTTTGTATTATCGTCAGTCTGCATTATTAAGTGAAAGGGAGAAAGGGAGTAGGAAATTGTAATAGGAGAGCGGGGAGACAGGATTTCAACTGGAGTCCGGGAAGGAGAAGAAGAAGAAAGAAAAGGTTGCAGAACAGAAATTGAGAAGAAGGTGACAGGATGAGATGAATGATGACAAAGGACAGAATCCAAGGAGTGGGAGAGAAAGAAAAGGAAGAGTGTAACTTTCAGGAGCAGTAATGAGGCCCACTTCATGAAAACAAGCTCAGCTTTAGCTCTCACTCTGAAATGCAAATACATACCTTGCAGATTACACATAATTGCATATTATTGTTAAAGTGCATTTTATTTGTAAGAACTAAATTTAAAGTTTTAAAAGGAAATCTCATTATGAGCTGTGAGACTTTTGGAAACTCTTTCCTGTTTTAAAGACCCGGTAGTAGATTCAACTTCACAACGTTAGAGAAAAACAGGAAACTAAGCAGAGAAAGAGTATATATGATGATTCACAAGAACAGAGCTATGAAAAATTGTAAATAATAATGCTTAAGATTTAGCGGGAGGTTGTAATGATATATGTAGGTTGTTCCAAAAGAAATGCCTTCAATTTCTTTCTATGGAAAAAAAAAAAAAAACAGCCCAGAAAAAAAAGAGCGCAATAACACTACTTGAGAAAATTATCAGCTACAAAACATTATTTTTCTCCATATTCATGTCCAATCACAATGCATTTTCAGTAGTGAAGTACAAGAGCCTTTATGCTATACTCATAAAAATCTGCACCAGCAGAGGTGACCTACTGTGTCACTATGATGCTATGATAGTATTGTTACTAAGAAAATGTGGCTCATACATTCATTTTTCATTGGCCCATGCAGGTGAAAGTCAGAAGGCATCAAATCTGGACTATACCATGAGTGTGACAATGTACTCCATAGTCTTCATGCTGGTATGGGGGCCTAGAATTATCATGGGGTAAGAAGAAGGTTGTCTTCTTCTCTGGTCTAACTCTGGAAGTTTGAGCCTTCAGGTTAGCCAGAGTTATGAAGCAGCGATAAGAGTTGATGATTTGTCCAGGTTTCAGGAAATCCAGAGGGATCACCCCATTCCTATCCCAAAAGACATTGCATATCTCTTTACCCACTGTGGGCTGCATCTTGAACTTTTTTTTGGTGATGAGTGAACATGTTGTCATGCTGTGCTTTACCATATTGACTCCAGATGATAGTGCTGGTTTCATCACAGGTAATGAAGCAATCCCGAAAACTATCACCATTAGGCTTGTACTGATACTATAGGTCCTGGCGAACTTCAATGCAGTGTTCTTTCTATTCCTGTGTGAGCATTTGTGGGACACAAATGGTGCAAAATTTGTGAAATTTCTATGTTTATTTCCAAAACATTGAAGCCAGTATTCAACTCTGCACACAGTTTCCTGGTTGTAATCTGCCATATCACAGGGATAAGCTGATTGAGACACTCTTCATTTCATTATGTGACATCTGTGCGTGATCATCTGGAACATGGCCTATCTTTCACAGTGTTGTCACCACTGTGAAACCTGTCACCACATCAAATGTTCAGCAAGTGTTGATGAGCAATGCTTCTCCTTTTCTGGAGAAGAGGAGGCTCAGGGGTGACCATATAACTCTCTACAGCTACCTGAAAGGAGGTTGTTATGTGATGGGTGTCAATCTCTTCTCCCAGGTAACTTGCAATAGGACTAGAGGGAATGGCCTCAAGTTGCAGCAAGGGTAGATTTGGGATGGATGTTAGGAAATAATTTTTCTCCAAGTGAGTAGTCAGGAACTGGAATGGGCTGCCCAGGGAGGTGCTGGAGTCACTGTTCCTAATGGCGTTCAAGAAAAATTTATATATTGTACAGAGGGACATGGTTTAGTGGGAAATATTGGTGATAGTGTGCAGTTGGACTGGATAATCTTGGAGGTCTTTTACAACCTTGCTGATTCTATGATTCTGTGTATGTCAATGGCTGCAGATTTATTTGCTGAAGAAATTCAGTGACGCACTGTTGCTTCATACACACTTCCATATCAAACACCATTTTGTCAGACTCTGCTGTCATCTGTGGCGTGGCAACAAAATGTAATGAAATATTGGCAGAAAGCTGGAATCTCTAATGCTATACCACAAATGTCTGCCTCTGATATTGTGAGACAACATAAGAAAATAGGAAACAATACTTTCAGAGCATTCCTCACGATTTACATTATCACTCTATGAAGAGGAAGTGATTTTTTCCTCCTGTTTTAGAATTACAATTGGTGACACCTTAAAAACCTGAGCTTTGCTCTGAAAACACACTATTCTGAGGAGTGTGCACAAACTGAGAAGGTTCTTATATCTCCTTATATATCTTCACCTTGTATACACTATGATGAAGCTATATGAATTGCTGAGCGCTGCAAAGGCATAAAATATCTCTGGTTTGGGGCGGAGAAAAATAAGAGATGATTGTGTTTCACATATACTTTGCCATATGTACAATCTGCTGCCTGGGAAGCTAACAGTTTGTAGAGTGTGTTTGTTTTTCCTTCACAGCTAGAAGTTGCCTTTGTTCAAATAAGCCCAGAAATACTTGTAATAAGGCATAAACACCCTCCAAGGGCTTTTTGGAGGATACTCAGTAAATCTTTCAGTCAAGCTTCTGCAACAACAACTGCAAAAGCTGCTAGTAAGTTGTTCTTAAGCAAAGACAAGTTTTGATACAGCACTTGAAAAAAAAATCTAAGTGAATAAAGTAGTCTTGAGAGAAAGTTCCTAGTTATGGATTACCTATAAAAAGAATAAAAGAGATGAACATTGAAGGTTTTTCATGGCTGTAAACAAATAATTTGTGAGCACACTACCCTCGGACCACAAATAGAAGCAGGAATTAGAAGTGCCCCTAGCTGACCAGCATATACATATATCATTGGTCTGGTGTAATGAAGATTACCTGATAAAGATCACAATATGACAGTTTTCCTTTTGCATTGGCTGCTGAACAGCCAGAAACTGTTTTCTGCGGCCAGCCAACTATTGATCCAACTCCCTCCTGTCAGTGATGCAGTTAATGGGAATTCCACAGGCAAATAAAAGCTACATTTTGTCTTCATTTTCATCTGAAATATGAGCTGGTCCTTTGTACTCTAGACAGTCATTTATTACTCATTTTCCTTTATTGATGTTTATGAGCTGAAGCATAAAATGATTCTCAAATGTAGTTTAATTGAGGCAGCAGTTGACACTGTGACCATGATTACTGCTGCACTATCAGCTGCATTAAATCCATGAATCAAGGTTTGCTTTTCATTGGTCTTTGAGGCAGCATACGGTAGAAAGTATCCTTAAAATGCAGCTGTGCTGTAGCTGGAGAAATATGTCGATTTGTCTTCATAGGGACTGAGGGGGGAAAAAGTGCCCAAAGTCCTTAGCAAACAGCAACAGAGCAGTAAAGTGTTTCTTATTACTTTACATTCAAAGGCTCTTTTTTCCCCTCCAGTGTCTTAAAAGTTATTTGTAAAACAGTCTTTCTCATATGCTCTTTAATATTTTTCTCACTGAATTATTAGCAACAAAATGAATAGAAGGAAGAGCTGCCATACGCAGCAAGAGGGGAAGCCAAGGCACTCAATTCATTTGTAAAATGGTAAGGACAATCAATACTGCGGGGAAGTATTTTTTATATGCAGTTATTAACTCATAAGCTACAGTATATCTCATCTCATTTCAACAACAGCTGAGGTCTCCATTTCCCCCTGGAGACCCCTGCAGGTCCCATTATGAGAATCATAAATAATATGTGCTAATGAGATATGAATTGATTATGTTGGAAAAGCTGACATTTTCATCCATCATTCTAAATGATGTTTAACAATGGATTACCAGCCAGTAATTCCTCTGATATGAGATTAAATAAAATAGCAGGCTGTTTCAGCAGGCTAGCTCAAGGAGATGGCAATAAATCTGCTCAATTACTGTATTACCAATCCGTTTTTCACTGCTAAGGATATTATTATTTCATTTAGACTTGTTCATGCATCATAGATTATTTTATTTCAGTCAGTCAATGGGAGAAACTGCAGTATTTTATTCACTGAGCTGCAAAGAACTGGGTTTTGATAGAGAATGGTATACTCAGCTCAGTAGGCCTCAAGCAGATAGAGGAAATGCTACCGAGCTCCTATCAGATCAAAAATACATTGCCAAATCCACATTTCAGAAACTAGCATTTTATTTTCAACCTAATTTACTTTACTTATCTGAAAAGTCTCAACTGAAGGATACTGCCTAAAAAGCTGATCAATTGAAACAGAATTATTGGATCTTTTAAGATGATTTGTACTTCTCCTCAGTCTGTAGTATATTGAGAATTAGATCATTCAGGCTATCCTTTGGCCTGGCAAATTAGATTGCAAATAAATGTAATACAAATGGTCCTCTTTCTTCCCTACCTCATGCTCAGGAAGGAGAAAAAAACAACAAAAAAGTACACTAAGTTTATTAGCAACACCTACCAGAGAAAGTTATTTTCTTTGCCAATCTGACCTTACAGTCCAGATAAACACTTCCTTGCAACATCATCAAACACTTCGCACTTCATTCAAAATCCATATTCTCACTAGAATCTTTGGTAACTACTGCCCAAATAAGACATCTGAGTATGGCAGATCTATTAGAGAAGTTTTAGTTACCTATCCCAGTCTGCAAACCAGTATAGCAGATGACCTATGGCAAGTGCATCACTCGTATAGCATGAGTGATCACTGTTATGTCTAATTTTGTGTGAAAGAAAACGTGAGAAAATGGCTCATCCACTCTCCAAACAGAAGTAGGGTTATAGTCATGCAATGGCAAGTTTTAAACAATTTCTTGCAGAGGGAAATCTCTTTAAACCTGAAATCTGAAAACTGCTTCCCAGGTTGCACTCTACATGTCTGCCCTCTTCCCTCTGCTGATGAGCAAAAGAAAGATACTAATAAGGCAGGACTTTTCTCAAAGGCAAAAGCACTAGATCAATTAAACTAGAGATGTGAAAAGTATTGCCTGAGCAGCAGATGAAAGAAGAGAAACACAGAGTTCCTTTCTTTTCTACTGTTATCACTCAGCTGAGAATCAAGAGCTGCTGAGGTTCAATGAGAAATATAGTCCATGAAAAACTTTTATCCACAGCTTATTCTAGTTTCTTAGTGCAGCAGAAAAACTTATATCATAGAGAGGCAAAGGCATATTCTGGTATATTATACCAGTGAAAGCATTCTCCTAAGAATACATACTGTGTTGGGCACTTAGAATCATAGAATGGCTTGAGTTGGAAGAGGCCTTGATAATCACGTAGTTCCATGTAGGCTGCAATGAGGTCTTCTCTCAGCTACCTTTTCACTGGGCTGAACAAGTCCAGCTCCCTCAGCCTGTCTTCACAGGGAGGTGCCTTCTGATCATCCTCGTGGCCCTCCTCCAACCCCTCTCCAACATCTCCACATCTTTCCTGTATTGGGGTCCCCAGATCTGGACGCAGTACTCCAAGTGGGGATTCACAAGGGCAGAGTAGAGAGGGACAATCACCTCCCGGTCCCTACTGGTCATCCCTCGTTGATGAAGCCCAAACCATTGGTCTTCTATGCTGCAGGAGTACATTAATGGCTCATATTCAGTTTTAAATCCACCAGGACCCAAGGTCCTTCTCCACAGGGTTGCTCTCAAGGAGCTCTTCTCCCAATCTGTATATGTATCTGGCGTTACTCTGATCCAGGTGCAAAACCCTGCACTTTGTCATGTTGAACCTCATTAGGTTCACAGTTTATTTTGAGTTTGTTGAGGTCCCTCTGGATGGCTTCCCCTCTTTCTGATGTGTCAACTGCAGCACCACTCATCTTGGTGTCTTACTGAGGGTGCACTCAAGCCCATCATTGCTGTCACTGACAAAGATGCTGAAGAACACCAGTCCCAAGATGGTCCCCTAGGAAACGCTGTTCATCACCAGCCTCCACCTGGACAGAGTGCCACTCAACACAACCCTCTGTCTATGACCTTCCAGCCAATTCCTTATCCACCAAACAGTCCATCCCTTAAATCCGTATCTCCCCAAGTTAGAGATAATGATGTGGTGGGGGACCATGTCAAAAGCCTTGCACAAGTCCAAATAGATGACACTGGTTACCTTCTCCTTGTCCACCTTGTGTTGTCACTCCAATATAGAAGGCACCAGATTGGTCAGACATGGCCTTCCCTTGGTAAAGCCATGCTGGCTGTCTTGGATCACCTGCTCATCCCTCATGTGCCTTAACATGTCTTCCTGAAGGATCTGTTCCATGATCTTCCCAGACACAGAGGTGAGATTTATTGGCCTGTAGCTTCCTGGGTCCTCCTTCCCCCTCTTCTTGTAAATGGAAGTGACGTTTCCTTTTTTCCAGTCCTTGAGGACTTCACCCAATAGCCACAACTTTTCAAATATTGCTGAGAGCAACTGAGCAACCATATCAGCCACCTCCTTTAGGACCCTGGTATGTGTGTTAGCCAGCCCCGTAGACTTGTATTCATTCAATCTCATGAGGCAGCCTCAGACTTGATTTGCTCAGTCTGGCCATTGTACCTATAGCATCCCTTCTTGTTGTCTTTAATATCCCTTACTAAGTTCAGTTCCATCTGTGCCTTGGCTTTCCTAATCCCATCTCTGCATGTCTAGACAGCATCCCTGTGTTATCCCCAGGTGACACGTCCTGTTTCCACAGCTAGTACAGTCCCTTCTTTTCCCCGAGTCTGACCAGCATGTCCTTGTCAAGCCACAGCAGTTCTCAGCTTCCCCTGCCTGCTTTCTTAATCTGACACCAGTCTTTCCTCATAGACAGGTGCTCCAACTCTCCAGTCATTCTCATGGCCTCTTCTGGGCATGCTTCTGCTCCAACAACTCCTTACCTTTCTTGTGCCTGGGATGTCCCAGACTTGGATGCAGTACTGCATGTGGAACTTCATGAGGGCAGAGCAGGCAGGGAAAATCACTTCTCTTGCCTTGCAGCCACCCTTCTTTTGATGCAGTCCAGGATACTATTCGTCTCCTGAGTTGCAAGTAAAATAAGAAGTAATGAAAGTGGTAGGGGAGTCAGTGTGGAAAGGTATTGGACACAAAGAATAGTTAGTAAAAAAGGCAGGGAGTATGTATTATTTGGAGAATTCCTATTTTGTATGAATTATTTGGAAGTCAGCATAGTGGCATCATGATATATTTGTTTAACATTGCTGTTTCAAATAGGTAAAGTAGGATGGCAGAACAGAGAGACAACAGAGATGATAAAAGTTATGGAAACAAGGAATATTGAAGAGGATGAAACTCGTCAGTTTGGAAAAGAGTTGTTGGGATAACATATATTAATGTTATAGTATAATTGTGGGTTTTTTATTGTAAATTTCTCAAAAAATAGGAGAACTCAAATGGTAAATCAGGCAGTTAAAAAAAAAAAAGAATGCAAACATGTGCACCATTTATTCATTATTATGTTCCAGAGATCAAAATATAAATGAGACTAAATCACCCAATGGATAACATGTCTGACATGTCTCAGACACAAAGAAATCCATGCGACAAAACCATTTCTGCAGCAGAATGAATCTTCAGTCTTCAAGCACAATAGCTTAGTTTTCTCACAAAAATCATATTAATGAAGTAGTAACTGCAGCATATGCAAGGGTTTTGTTTTAATATATTAATGCACTAAGTGATGAGGATGTATTATCATCAGGTTTCCTTACTGATACCTACTTGTATTTTCACAAATACTTACACGAATAATGACTGAAGATGCAATACATAACAGAAGAATTATGAAGGCATAATATTAAGCAATGAATAATAGAAGTTTAAAGTGTGTCACAAGTGGACAGTGTAGAAATACAAGAACATATCTAATTTAGTTGAGAGGTAAAAATAATATGCCTCCAATTCAGTTAGCAACAGAAATGTTCACGTGAGTATTTTTTTTTTTTTTTAAGAAATCAAGGATATGTCAAACACAATCATAAACTTTTAGTCTGCTAGTTAAAATACCAGTATGCTGATCAGCAATATCAGTAGTGAAAAGTATTTGAAGTGCCCTTTTTAATTTTAATTTTTAGACAATGTCACATCTCTAAAAGTTATGATTCACTATCATTAAATGATTTAAAAATACAAACTTAATTATAGGTCCAATTAGCAAGTCTTGCTAAGCTCATGGAAAGTAAGCTGGGAAGGAACATGCTATGATGCAACCTGAAAGCATTCTCTGCTGTAGATAAGGTGCAAGGCTAAATGGATAAAGTCTCTGAGCATGGTAGTTCTTCTGCTCCCTATACTTTCAAAACACAGGATTATATTCCAAGCATGGGTTTTCATACAAATATGTACTTAACAAACCTGTAGAGGTGACAACCACTCTTCTAGCACATATTCCTATTTGCATGCACACGCATCCTAGACCTAGAGCTTGAATGTGAGCTACTGCTCCCTTCTTATGTGCTTTATTTGAACTTGAATATAACTTTATTACCATTGCCAGATGAGCCATATGGCCACATTTTTGACACAATGATACAAGACATGTAGGATATATCCCTATAGTGGTTACCTAGATGTCTATGTGAGACCTAGCATCTTTTTCCAAAAAGATATGGGATTAGAAACAGACTCTTGACAAGCCATTTGAGATTTTTTTTTTCTTGTGAGTGTGGTATTGCTTTGTCAGTGCTAGCATAATGATAGGTTGATATTAAACAGTCAAAAAACTTTCAAAACTGACAGATTTTTAAACCAGTGGGAAAGAATGAACTCTATGCTCAGAATTCTTTTATAACTGACAAAATTGACTTTATGTCTGCCTATTTGATAATACTATTAACTTATGAAATTTTATTGTGATTGAGACTGAAGAAATTATGGGAGCACAAAATGTCAAGATTATTACACTTAATTCAGTCATACTTTACAAGGCTGTCAACATTAACCTGACACTGCAAAATTTCAGGGATGTTCTGTAAAAATTTGTGTAATGTTTTTAGAAGTGGCTACAGTAATTTCCAATATTTAGTCATATTTTAAAAAAAGAATGTTCTATTTTCATCTTATGCATTTCGAAATTCAAGCAGAATTTTCTGTATTTTATAAGTAGAATTTTCTTGTGTTGGTTTCATTTTGGGTAGGTGTTTTTCAACTGTATATAAGAGTAACTACAAGACAACCAGCTGACATGACCTGTTATTACACCGTTTGTCTTTACTGAATCATTTTTTAACCCAATTGTGATGAAACCTCTGAAATATCTATCAAACTGAGCAAAAGACCAAAAGTCCTGCTGTAGTACACAGAGGTAGGCTGCGTCTAGATGGGAAGTCACTGGGATATTTCTCATGCATCCTGAAATTCCCTAGTTGGGATGAGGCTGAATGACTTGACAGGCACCTTCTTGGTTCCTCCTTGTCCTCCTGCATTGAAACCTGTGGGAAAACAAAAAGGAAATCCAGATTGTATGCTGAGACCCTCTGTGAGCACATGGAGTCCTTGGAGGAAGCTGTGGCAAATTTCTCCAGTACTGTAAAGATGAGATGAGAAGAAAAACATCACTCAGACTCTGGAAAATGCTCCCTGGAGAGGCTGTGGATGCTGCATCACTGGAAGTGTTGAAGGCCAGTTTTGATAAGCTGGTCTAGTGGGAGATGACAGAGCACTGGAACTAACTTAAGATCTCTTTCAACTTAAACCATTCTGTGATTCTACAATCTTTGGTGCTCACTCACAACTGGGAAGCAATTTCAGCCATTAGATGACTGACTGAGATTTACGTCTAAACATGCAAGAGTATAAATCTTACAATCCAGGACTTAATTTTCCATAACGAGATCTACTGTGGCATAGGAAGTATTTCAAAAAGGTATAACATTTCATAATGAATTTCCAGCCATATATCAAAAGATCCTGTCTATTTTCACAGTCTTTTATTAACACCATGAATGTTGGTGATTTGTTGGTATGCGTAATATGCATGATTTTACATAAATATAATGTGCACTTTTGTCTGTCACGGACAGATAATTTTCTAAGCTAGCATATCCAGTTCTGAACAAATTATTCCATCAATTTTGAGAAATCTGGACTAGTACAGACTGTCAAGTTGCAAAACAGAAAATATTCTTATGACACATATATTAGCTTATCAAGTTATAATATTTTAGTTTAATCATTCAGAGGTGGGCTGGCCAGTTAGCATGCTGCATCTGAATTCCTGGTTAGCATTTGAATACAGCAATTAGAATGCAGAATTAGATGGCATTTCCTTGTGTCTCTAATACTACTAAACTCCAAAACTGCTTTAACAAAGTGTTCAAAGTGTGTGTCTGAAAAAGAGCCACGGTTACCAATTTATCAGGTGGTTGTTGCTGGATGCCAAAAAAAGCTAGTATGCTTAAATTTGAGAGTGTAAAACAAACTCACATGATTGAGTTATTGGAGATTAAAAACAAATTCCATAATTTCATAGAATAAGAGATCCTGTTGACAGTAAATACATTTGAGGACAGAACTGTTTGAATATTAAATTATTTTCCAGAAGCCATAATGACAGTTGTATTTATAGAATGCCAAATGCTATTTAATCTTATAGTATAAACTACAGTTTTAATTACAGATGCTGAGTGTTCTCAAGTAATTTAGAAGTCAAATTTTGTTTTGGTCTTAAGAGGGAATCTATTTCCAACAAAATTTCACAGTGAGATTCTTAGTTCTCCCCAGCCCTCCAATGCAGACAAGGATGGAATACTAATTTTAACATCCAAACCCTCAGCTCTAGAATTTGCTCTGTGCAATGAGCGTGAATGTTACTGCTTACTAAAACCAAGGGGTCCTTACTGTTGTTGTGGGAACTGCAGGCACTGCTAATTTGAGGGTTTAGAAGCAAATCTCAGGTCTTATGTAGACCATATGAATATTGCTGCTGCTTTTTCTCAGGGTATCTTCATAGTTGTGTAATGCTTATCTTGTCATGGCCTCTCACATTCCTTTCAAAAACATTAAGTATCAAGATATCAAATACTGAACACAAAAATTGTATTGTTCCACATACCCTGTATAATCTTTTGCCCTCTTTTCTTCTTCACTTTTCCTTTCCTCTTCCTTTCTTTTCCTTTCCTTTCCCTTCCTTTCTCTTCTTTCCCTTTCTCTTCTTTAATGCTTGAGAAGACCGAGTCATCTACACCGACATGGACAGGTTAGAATTTTACAGTGATTTCCATTAAACCTGATACTTTTAGTATTGACAGTTCATTACAGTTTGGGGTATGGAAAGGAGTTTCTTCCATTTCACAAATCTTTCTGAGCCTTACTGTTTTAATACTGAGTTGTGCAAGCATTGCATTATCCATTGCACTCTCCACCATAACTCTGGTCAGCTACACAATACAATGGTTGTTCTGGTTGTTTTCTCCTGCAGCAACAGTTACAAGGACGGCTGTGTCTCACACTGCTTTGTCAGCTCCTCATAGTGCTAGCCCTATGTACAGAATGACCTGCAAGGACTCTGCAGGATCTTCTCCAGCTCTTTTGTTCTCAGAAGCTAAGCCAATGATGTTGAGATTCAAGAGCTATTGCTTGCAGAAGGTATTTATCACTGCATGAGCATATAAGAAGCACTGAACTTTTAAGCAGACTAAGCTGCTAGCATTTAAAAAGCAACAGTTTTAAGCTGCTGTCTCCTTTCTTTCCTACTTTCAGCTGCATTGGTCCACTAGAGTTGACCTGTTACATAAAGGATTTATTAACTTTGGAGAATGCAGTCCTAATGCAAAAATTGACACAGGGTGATAAGACCTTTCATTAAGCAAATGGCTTCTGTTGGTGGAGGTCAGACTATCACCTAATTTTCTCTTTTAAATTAGTGAATTATGCATTTGTTAAATGTCTGTAGTAAATAACCTTAAATTCTTTACTTACTCTGAGAAAAAACCTTTTGCTTTTGCAGCAGCAGGCACTAAGTACCTAGTCAATGGAGCATGTTGTAATCACAAACATAAAGGAATATTACCTGCAACTTAGACTGTCTTAAGAACAGGAAAATCAAGATTTATTTCATAACCCACAAACAAAAATGAAAACATTTTTTTACAGTTTAGCGATAATTCTTGTCTAGCAGAGCCATCAGTATCAGGTTTACAATAAAACACTTGGGAAACACATACAGAGACAAACATACAAACAGAAAGAGGGCACTCTGTAAGCGCACTCTCCTCCAATCCTACGTGAGTCTGATTTGTAGTATCAGTTGATTTCTTACTTGGTTTTGCACTGCTGAGAGCTGGTTAAGAAGTACAGAGCTGGCATATGGGTTAAAGATGAGATTTCTTTATATACTGAACTATTCTCTAGCTGAAATAGAGTAAAAACATTCAGAAGAAGTAACATTAAAACTTTCCAATTATGCCAAGAATTTCATTATTTTTAAAGAAATATTTATTCCACATAAACTTGAATATCAATTAAATATCTTTTTTTTTTTTTTGAATCATGAAAATATTAGCAGATTGAAGTCAAGGGAAATTATTTATTTAGATTTTCCTTGCCTTCTTTTTATTTTCCTGTTTATTTTTAATCTAGAAAAGGAAATGAAAATCAGGATTCCTCACAACAGAGAAAGATTTAAAACCACAAAATGGTATAGTGTCTTTGAATGAAGCGATGGTAATGACAAAGATACTGATTTGTTCAAATGTTAACAAAAATCAATCTTTATTATTTGTTTAAGCTGGAACAATAAGTGTGATGTCCTATAATCAGTAACATTTTTCTGCAGGATTTCTTAATAAATTCTGTTTTCTAGACTGATGTATGCAAAACACTTGTATGACGACCGATTCTTTGTCATCCCTTTCTTTTCCAGAACAGAGCAATGGTGTAGGGGTATGACAGCCTACTTGTGTATCTGATGCTGCTGTAAAATCATGCCTTCCTCTCACAGCTGTTTGTGTAAACGTGTGAGTAGCCATTCTCCTGTGCCTTTTGCTGAGCAAGCCTTGCTTTTCTTGGAGGCTGGCCAGAGGCTAATGGGAGCAACATGTGTGTGCATGTATGTGCGCTTCCAGGCAGTCTGAGGACAACAGCTGGTGGTGCAACTTTCATAGGGCATCTATGGAGCTAAAGGCTTCTCCTCTTTCCAGTATAGATTTAATTCAGTGCTTCAGGTAGGTGCACAAGTATCAGAGACACAGGGTGTTTGGGAGTGTATCCTAATTTTAAAACTAATGCCCTGTAGCTTTTGGATCCAGGAAGTTTCACTTGCTCAGAATTCATCTCAAAATACTGAAGGGATTAAAAAAAAAATCCATTTGTTCCATCTAGTTAACATTACTGGTTCTCCTTTTCCTCCATTGCTGCAACTTTATAGAATGAAATGCTTCAAAAAAGGCTAATTTAAGAGCAAATCCACCCTAAAAAGTAAAAATCAATCTCTCCCTTCACACAGAGAGCCCAAGGGAATAGAATAGCAGGAATCATGGGTATTTCACTGCTAGTTTTTGACGTATGTTCTGATGAAAAAGATCAATGGTTTTCTCCTGGGGATAAAAGATTGCAAGGTCCGAATAGCCAGAAGTTTGTATGTCTATTTATCTAATGGTAAACAGTACAGAAGTCAGCAATGAGAACTTTTTCCTTGACAACAAGTGACAAGTAGGCCATTGTGGCATAGCGCTACCACTGTTTAACTCCTTCAGCAGGTAATTTATAGGAGAAGGCAGAACACAATAAAATACTTATTTCAGACTCAATCCTAACTTGACCCAGGATGCTCCAGTTATATACTGTATGTACTTTTTCTGAAGTTCTAATGAGTAATTTGAATAGTTTTGGTGATTAAAAGTATGACAGTAGGTCCAAATAGATGGAGTGTTTACTTGCCATACTGTGTCTTTGTTTCTTTACATCTCCTAATTCATCAGTTCTCAGAAAGTATATGAAAATACCAAAACCCTATCGGTTATTTGATTGCCACTTAGAATCAATAAGCAAATCAAGGCACTGTCAGTTGTCGAAGTAGTGACCATGGATAGTTTCATATAGGCTGTAGTACTTCTTCTTGTACTTGTTACTTGGCAGTTGTGAGAGTACTTTCTGTACCAGTGTTGTCAACTTTTACACAATGTATGAATTCAGATGTCTCTGAATGTTGCTGTCATGGTTTTATGATTTTTGGTATTGGTATTCCACATCATTACAACATGTAGTGCATTAAGAGTTAAAGAGTTAATACTCCAACTCCATAGATCATTGATACTTCCAGGTATACCTGTCTCAGAAAAGAACTACATTCCCCAGAGGACTTTGCGATGCTTTGCATTTTTACATATTTTCCGCTCAGAGGGAAAAGATAAAAACTGTCTGTGGTCACGGGACACTCTCTTTCCTTCGGGATCGACTCAGCAGTGGGTGCTCGCTGCTGTCTTGCCTTCAGCGTTAGCGTCAGGCCTTCGGTTTATCGGACACTCTCTCTTGCTCATTTCCTTTGATTTATTAGCTTCAATTCCAATTATATTGTATTATATTGTGTTATTTTGCTTTCTGATATCTTATTTAGTAAATTAGCTTTCCTCCTCAGATCGTTGCCGCTGTTCTGTTTCTAGGCCCATCTCCCTTTTTTCCTTTTCCCTTTCCCCCTTCCCCTTTCCTGAGGCGTGGGTCTGCGGGTCCCCCACACCAATCGTCACGGAACCAGGCCGATCCAGCCCGGTAAACCGTTGACAGTTGCCTTTCAAACACTGAAAACAGAAAGTAGCCAAAAATAACTGCAGAAATTCAAGCAGTCTTAACTTTTGACACAAGGAATCAAAGTTTTGGTAGGGATTTTGAACAGCAAAAGATTTGCAAGGTAATTATTTCTTATCGTATCTATCGCTTCAAATTGTGTATCCAGGCCCATATTCTATTTCTAAGTGCAGTACCATAACCAGCAATGAAATGTCTAGTTGTAAGATTTGAAACTTAAACATACTAATGACTCATACATAGTTTGGAAAAGTTTTCTGCAACACTTGATACCTGTTGCTATAAACTGCCTTTGACATCAGTTATACCACAGTGCCAATGATCCCAACACCTTGTCATTGCTGCTGTTCTTGACTTCATGTTGTTCTCAATTATTGGAACAGATACATCCTGTTAACACAAAGTTTCAAGGCCAAATTTTTGAGAGTAGCATAGCTCATTATGTCTTGTGCTGTTTATCAGCTTTTTCTTGTAAAGTGAGATTTTCATAGATTCATAGATTCATAGATACATTAGGTTGGAAAGGACCTACAAGATCAGCTAGTCCAACCATTCTCCCACCACCATCCCTACCCACCAAGCTACTAAATCAAATCCCTTAGCACCTCATGATTTATTAAGACTACTGGTAATAAGCTAACTCAAGCTAGTTAATCTCACTGTTCTTAAATCTTGAATAAATTATGCCCAGAAAACTTAGGTGGATATTTCTGGTATTCAGATTTTCATTCAGCACGAAAGTTGGCAGTGGTATTTCCCAGTCTATCCAAAAGATATTAGTTTGGCTTTTACCATTACTGAGTCTGGTGACATAAAATGATAACACTTACCTCCAGAAATACTGGAGGCAATGATCACTCCAGGCTTAAAAAGAACACTGAAAGGTCATGACAGTGCATTCTTTTCATTAAATAGCTGTTCTGCTTTTAGAGTACATGCAAAGTGAACTAGTTTACTGGTTGGACAGATCTGCTCTGCAAACTAAGCTAATGAATGTCAACTAAAAATGACTGGGGAATTTACCTTTGTTCTGAGGTGTGACCTTAAAACCATAATACTGCTCTGAACCAAAACTTTGGTGGTGAATCAGCATGTTCCCATGTTTACCATATTAAACGTAGCTTTTGCAATCACAGTCTACACTTCAGTCCAGGAAATGATAATTACACAGCCTTGCATACAAATTCAAATGATTTGATAGCCATAAACACTGTCTGATACCACACAGGACATTTATTTCATCTTCTAATTGTCAAAAAGAATGGGGCAGACCCGATGGTTTGGGAGTCTTTCCATAAAGCTGGAGTGATTTCATCAGAAAGCATTTTGCTTTGTGGGTTTCTACTAACTGAGATTTTGGAAGTGATCTTTGTTGAAACTCTTCTTCCAACCTACACAAGATGAGAATATAAGGAGATAAAGTTGAAAAATCTGAATCTTAGCTGAGATCTCTGGGTGATTGTGCAATGTTGCTAAAGAAAGAATAAATGCTTCACAGCTGTCATAAAACACCATTTTATTTACACAAAATTGCTTTTGTGTAAATTACACATGTAAGTGCATGAGGAAAACAACCTATGAGGGTGAAATTAAATGGAGAAAGAGGAAAGTTTCAACAATATAGCAGTAAGTACTAAAGGCAAAAGGCTGTCTTGTAACCTAAGAGTCGAACAGAACTGAGTAGTCTTAGCCAGGATGTTAAGAAAATGGATTTTCATTGAATCTCCAAACAGAGCCTGGCACCCATAGATTTAGTAGGTGTGTGAAGCTTAGACAAAGAATGGAGCTATGCGGTTCTGTCTACAGTGGGTCCACCTGAAAAACCACAGTTCTAAAAATGATGTTTGACTTGATTTCATTAATAAACAAGAAGCAGACATGAGGCAGATTTCTTTTACTGAGTTAATTTTAGATGTACGATGTATTTATTTTATCTGCCCGGCAGTAAAAATTTTAATTAGAGAAAAATCATTCTTTCTCCTCTTACGCAAAATATACGTACTTGAGACAAAAGTATAATGGCCTGTGCACATTTTTTCAACTTCAGAAAAAAGTCAAAAGGGAACACTCATCTATGTCAAATCCGCACACTGAAACATTTTTAAAATACTGTCATCTATAAGCACTGCAATTTTGATTATTGCTTCTGGTGATAAAATATATTGCCTTTCATTGTGTATACTACCTTTGCACTTGAGAGTGAATGTGAATGGAAGAGCCTTGATTTGAGATCAGAGCCACAGAAGTACTGAAATTGCTTATCTTTCATATTTTATTCGTTTGACCCCTTAAGCTGTTTGACCTTTCATTATTTGTTGGGAACATATTTCCCTCTGTTACCCCAGTAATGAGCATTTTCTGATTTGAATAAGAATGTCAGTATGGTATTGTGAGTAATTACATATGACTATTCACTTGTGCATTGCAAAATCTTTCAGTAAGTCATACTGAAGTGTAATAATTATCTGTTTTAAGTCAGCTCTTAAAATACCATCAAGCCCAGGAAAACAGAAAAGAGCAAATATGGAAGATAATCTAGCCTTTAACTCCTATTAATGGAGATGATAGAAATGGACCATAGAAAAGATTTCAAGGTCAAGATAGAAATCGTTGAAGGAACTCTGATGGAGCTGGTTCTTTCTGCAGGTCCATTCAATCTACTGGTATATAAACAGAGTCCTTCAGCGGCTGGCCCAACCAGCCTCTTCACATTGCAATCAACAGACAAGCTCAAGCAATTTACTGCTGAGATCATTTCAGAGATACGCTACAAAAGGCAGAATATAAATACAGCATTAAACTGGAAAAAATTTGGTTATAAAAATATGAACTACTTTTTCTAGATAATCACTGTATTAAATTAATGGCTACTTATTAATACTTTTTATACATCAAAGAGAAGTTAATTATCTCACAAGATCAGACTTTCAACTATTATCTGTTTTAACATTATACATCTTTCATATCTCAATGTGTAGGTGTTCAGTTCTGCCCAGCAACTTGAGATGGTACAAATTAATTGCAGATGGCTAATCTAGTATGGGATTGAGTTGAGATTTTTTTGCACTACATGTTTTACTGCATTAATGGTCAAATCCTGCTGTGACCAAAATTAATAGGAAAATCTCCCACTGATTTCAGTGAATTCAAGTTGTAGCCCAAGTAGTACATAGAAGCTACTTAATTTTTCTCTAAATAAGAGAACATTGAGTTATACAATTTATCAGCAAAAAACTCATTCAAAACCAACTTCAGTGTTTATGTATTATACCATCTAATGCTGACTTATAGTGACAACAGAGTCAAGCTGTTTTTCCTAACAAAAGTAGAGGGAAAATGATTTATCAAAATGATACAGTTTAATCCAGACAAGTTCAGGCTTCACTGTGTGAAAATTAGTGTTTAAAGCCTTGCATACTCCAGTAAAATGAGGAAGTAAGTTACAGTAAAGGTGTAAGTTGAAGCTGAAAGCTAATATTCTGCAAAATTTAGTGTGATAAATTCAGTAATTGTAATACTGCCTAACAGTGCTGGTCTGTATTCATTGAATTCACTGAATTTTTAAAGTTGTTTAAATCCATCATTCTTTAGATAGGGTTGAGTTTCTAAGATTTTATGCAGTCTTTTTCCTTATCCTACTCTTCACCTGATGCTGCATTAGAACAATGCTTATATGTGAGTACCCAAGGAAATAAGGAATAATTTTGTATCGTTTTGCCTGCTTTGTTGTATATGACCATCAGGCATTCCTTTTTCTAGTTTCAGGTCTAGTCAAATGTGTACTTTTTAGACAGCATCTTCCACCTCACCTCTTCCCCTCCACTTCCAGAAATGCTTATTTCCATTCCTCTGTGCCTGAACCTGTTTATACGGAGAACTTCCTGCATATGACGCAGACTCAGTAGGTTATTTGTCATTTTTCTACAGAGATTATACTTCTTAGTACTTAAGACACTTGAATGACAAACTTCAGTTGGTTCAAAACATGGTGTTTATAGATATTTTCTAAAATTAAGGCTTAACATACCCTCTGCAGGATGCAAATACTCCGTTCTGTTTTTTATAGGTTCAAATACTATCCTCATTTAGGTGTATCTGAGCTCCCTCCAGTAGTGCATTAAGCAATTTGACTTAACATCTATCACATGCAGTTCAGCTGCTCTCTCATCTCCACCCCAGGGAGAGAACAGTGTGCCTAGTGGCGTGTTTTGTTTTTATTTTAAATGTCCAAAGAAAGTGGGTAGTGTTAATGGCATCAGACATCCATTTCCTTGCAATTAGCTGTCTGTGTTGTCACAATGCCCCTGCTGCCTTTAAATGCTGTGGGCGAGGAAAGTGAGGGAAAGAGAGAATGCTCACCAAATTTTATTCCAGTCCGGATTCAAAACCACAATTTTTCTGTTTTAATTTAGTAACTACATGTAATTTTTATTTATTTTTGATAAAACTTTTTACACCTGCAAAACAAACAAACAAACAAACAAACAAAACCACAATTCATGCTGCTACCTTGCAATTTCATTTTGAATTATTTTGGATTAAAAAAATAGAGAAGAACAGTTTTTCATTTTCATTTGAATATGCTTATATTTAAGACAGCATTTTTTGTGAGGCAAAAAAAAAGTGTGACTCCTGCAATTTTCTTTTGGAGACTGTGTGTAGTCCAACATGTGTTTTTGTAAAAATATGTCCTGTTAGAACTTCCCTTCCAATCCCTACAGTTCTGTGATTCTGTGCATATGTGGATTCTTCAGTTTTAAGTCTGGTCTCTGTCAGAGCATGTGTCCCAACCAGACACAAAAAATTTAAGCAACATACCAGTCTAAGGTCTCATTCTTCTAGGTCCAGGTTGTCTGACACATACTGAGGGTTCTCAATTGGCAAACAGCTAGGATTGTAGAGAGCACTCCCCAGCAGTCTGGCAGTTTCTAAAAGGATTCTTAATGGCAGTATTTCTGTAAGAATATATATATAAGAGAGCGTATATATACTTTTTCTTGACTACAAGGAAATTATTTATAAAAGGCAATCTGATTGCACAAAAGTGTAGCTTTTATAATAGTACACAAGAACTGGGGGTGCAGCATATAATGATAGATATTTTTCATCACAGACGAGCTGCAATCATCACAGTATGTACTTCCACTCAGCTGTGCAGAATGAGGAAGCTCACTGTGTAAATTCTAAGATGTTATATTAAAAGGAAATATTTAGAGATGTATCAGTTGATGCAAAATAAATTGGAAGTATGTTGAGTTAACAAAGGAGTGACTCAAGCTCTTGTGAATGTGACGTGATTTCAAAGAAAGCTGCCACCAAATAACTTTTCAGCAAAGAATTTAAATACAGATTTATAGTGGTGTCAACGAAGACTCTTTAAACCAGGTCTCGGAATACAATCTAAGTTTCTGGATGTCCCTGTCCCTCCCAAATGCATCCCAAGTTCATAATCAAGAGACTCTCTGTATGCAGCATCCACTTTGTTTTGGCTTCTTTGAAGATTTCACATTGTGTAGATGAGAGAAGAGCTGACAAATCTTCTAGACAGACTCAGCCTCCCAGGGCTGCCTCATTTAAATAGGGCCAGAGTCGCTCATCAGTCCTGCGTGTTTTGTGAAGATATTTGGTGATGGCTCTTTTCATTAGTCTGTTTAAAGGTCCCACTCTGGCTTCCTAATTCCTGGCACCATGTGTTTATGCAAGAGAATGCTGGTTTTCCTTCTTGTAATGACTTGGCGGTGAAAGCACGCATTCACTATTTGAACAGGGATGTAAAGGCAAGGAAAGACTTGCAACAGATCCTTAAAAAAAATGATCCTCTGTTTCTGGAGTGCTTCTGGGCATTGCGTGTTTTGGCAATATCATATACAGGCTTTGGGAGATGAAGAGACAGTGTCGAGGTGTAAAATTAAAAATATTAATCCTCCTATCCTTGTGGTGCCTACTACAGATTACTATTATACAAGGATCATGGCAGTTTAGTGGTTCAAAGTGTACCGACAAACCCAAAATTATTTGGAATCAATGGAACTGTATTTCAGCAAACTTACTGCCATGTTCCAGTCCATAGCATTGAGTGAGGCCTGGTCCTGTCTGAATTAGTCTGCACGTTCTGTGATCCTCACAGATGGGGTGGCACCCGTCCTGCAGCACTTGAGAGATGGGACTCTTCCTGTTTCACAAGGAAGTCTCTCTTCTGCTTGCAAAAACTGGAAAGAGGACAACTGTGCTCACACCTTGGGGCCCTGGTGCATTCAACTGAAATTTTTCATGGGTCTAGAGGTAGTGAGAAGGAATGCTAGTGCCCTGTTTCTGCCCCAGTTTGAATCTTGGTTCAAAACTGAGGTGTGATTTGCTGTGAAGTTGTAGAATTTAACCTCCCTGACCATGTGCTTCAGTGACTACCAATATCACCATTCTGTTAGAGGCATGGAAGAGGAATTTCAGTATTGTGCAAGGTTAAAATAGTTGCTAGTGCTTGTACTTCCAAAAACACACTGAGACTAAGACACCATAGAAAGGCAGTCTAAAAAACCCTGCATTCTCTGAGAACAAGGAAATCTAATAGGAAATACTGAGAAAACTCAGAGCCTGCTCTTGAGTCTTATATCTAAACTTCCTCTCATTTACCAGAAATCTCCTCTGAAGTTACCTGTCTATCCCAATTCTTCTCACTGGAACAGAAGGAAAGAAAATAGTAGTAACCCTCTATGAGGTTTTAAAGTATTCTTCATGCTAGGGAACACCAAATTTTGAATCCCTCTTCTTGAATTCAAACAGATATCCTTGACCTCCCAGAAAAGTTTCCTAAATCCTGTACAGTTGTGTTTTACACTGCTATTAGATTGCAAGCTATTGCTGAAATCTGTTCAAGATTCACCAGCCAAAATCATTGCTTTGCTCTCTTCCCTTTTGTTGAATGGGACACCACATTTTGAACCTCACTGTGTTAATTTTTGACGCGTTACTAATTCAGTGAATGTCTCATATAAAGTCATAAACTGGTCAGAAAGCTATTTAAGAACCTGAACCTTCTTTGCTACAAATCAAAGCCTGGTCACTGAACATAATTTTCTTCTACTTTTTTCTTTTACTTCCTAAAATTCCCAAATTATTTGGTACTGCAGAATACAGGATGTCTGGTGCCTATACTTTTGGGTTTGTATTTAGAAGAAAAAATATGGATGTGAGGTTTGAAGGTTTGAACCATACAAAGAAATATTTCATGCCCTGGGCTACAGCTCTAAAAACCATTCTGCAGTGGACAGAAAGGCAACTAATTTTTTTATGCAATTTTATAGGAAAAAAATAACTTTTGGGCTGGCTGAGTTTGACAAATGTTAGTTATGCTCTGTGAGTATCTATGAAAAGAACCCATATGTAAAGGGGGACAGAGGAACATCTCTTTTTCGTATTCTGTCCGGTCTTACATCGTGTATGTATGAAAACCCTTGTTAGACTTGTAAGTACAATTATGGAAATAAATACGATGTTATGGTGGTAAGTATTGTGAACTAATAAATGTGAAGTGGAATAGTTTGCAATGATGACTTCAGCAGAAACTTCAGCACAGATGTGTTCACATCTGTACTATATACATCTGATGAAGGTTTAATATGGACACAGTCTTGTAGTCTGAGTTTCTGCTTGCATTTAGGGTGCATCAGGTGCCCACCTGGAATGTGTTTAACAGCTTACTTTAATCTGAAATAGGCCTTGTTCACATATCCAGGGAGTGCTCAAAAACAGATATATTTTGCCTGACTACATATGCAAACATAAAGTTTTCTGAAGTTCTTGACCAGTGTAAACACATAATCACACAGGTCCCAGTGGCACTCACACAGCTGATGTGTGTTGGTACTTCTTTAAGCACAGGGGTATCTTTGAAGAATCAAACTATAGTTTGTTACATGTACTTTGTAGTGGAGCAAGACTTTTAACTCAGTTCAAATCTTAATCCAGTATCCAAATTTAGTTACAAGAATACCCTTACTTATCTGGTTTTCAGTACTGAAATTTACAGTCTAACTTTAAGCAAATGTTCCAGAGGATTTGTTTATTTATGCTATCTTTATTGTTTTCTTCATTTATATTTTTCTTTCCAGTGAATCTTTCGCATTTTTGCATTTTTCTTTTCTAAACCGAAACAATTTTTAAGAAAGGCAAAACAAAACATTACACAATAAAGCTCTGATTTATTCCTATATCCCAACGAGTAATTTATTGTCTGAATTTTATAACAAATCCCTCCTTTTTGAACAATGCTTCACTTAATAGAGTCCTAGGTTTTCTAATTTGCAGGGAGAAAACTAGACTGAAGGATGAGAAGAAGCTTTCAGCTGAGCCTGCAATTGACTAATTACTGTTTTTTTTTTTAGCAACTAATTTTTTTCCTCAAAAGACCACCAGAGAAAATCTGAAACTGACTTTTTTGTGTGTTCAGTTCTTTGTGTCTTGGCTTTTAAGTGATTTAAATAGAAGTATATTCAGTCTGATACGTG